>JAWZYV010001774.1:1200000-1776627 GCA_038373885.1 Cheiracanthium punctorium
CAACGATTATGTAAATGAAAATATGGATAACGGTTTTCCGGTACCTTAAATGAACAGTAATTATAGGTTGTGAGCATGTGTAAATCGCCAAATAATGAAAAGTCGCCATTGGTGGTAAGCTATCCTATCTGTTCCGTAGCTTTTATTAACTTTACATGTAAGCAAGTCGCCAAATAATGAAAAATCGCCATGGGTGGCAAATTCGCAAGGTGTCCAATTGGTTTTACATTATTAAAAATACAGCTGAAACAGATGTTCTGATTTTATTACGCTTTAGCTCCTAATTAATATAACTTTTGAATGGCAACATTAAATATCATTGTGTTTCTGAGGAGTGCAAATAATTTTTCCAGCGATTATAAGCGGAATCCGCAATCCAGGTGGAGTATAGCTCAGGACACGTACAACACGGATTCTCATAACAAAATATCTTCCGTGTTATGAGGGGGAGGGGATCTACTGTAGTGTGAAGTTTAAATTTTTATGTACCAATGAACCTGCAAGAACCAAGCAATGTGTAGCTCAGTAACATTCTATCTCATCCAATCTTCGGGTTCTGTCTGTTGAAATGATGTCTTTTTTACGAATAAGCCTTATTAGGGGCCGAATGCCTCATACGAAAAGCGAGCGTAGCGATTCTGGGGGCCTTGGCCCCTAGTATTTTAAAAAGAAAACAATAACATCCGGGAATATGGAAAAAATTTCATTTAATTCATATTTATCAATGGAAAGGAGGGTGGTAGACAGCAGTATTATGTATGATAATTATAAAAAGTTTGCGAAACATTAATTCAAGAAAAAGTGCATTGTCCTGTTTATTTGCCATGTTATTTGCTTGTTTGCCTGAAAAGGGCATGTTACGTCACTAAATGAGTGATTTAGAGCTACTTGTGGTTCTCCTGGAATTTTCACGCAACAGTTCTATCCTAATCAGGAGGTGGCAGCCTTCATCGGACAATGATCCTCATCTTCTAATGAAGATCCTTTTCCTCATCCTCATTTCTGATGAGGATCATCAGACTAATGATGGTAATAGGATCACCAGAACCCAGTGATTGCGCAAGCGCAACGCTAGGCCTGGCCGAAACGTTCAAAGAAACATTCTAGGAAGCAACATCGGTCAAAGAAGGAGATTCTTCGTCACTCACCCACAATCTTTCACCCCTGCACAGCGCGTGGTAGTTGTACTGCTCGTCGTGCACGGTGATGTCGTTCCCTATCCTGGACGAGGTGATCCGATTGGCCGGCCTGATCGAAAGAACCTGCACGCTGCTGTTGCCCTTCAGGGGATAGCCGAAAGTGTTGTAGTCGCTAACTGTTAAGAAAACAGACGGCATTCAAAAATACACATTCACACATACCTGGTGTTTCAACCTGCTTGATCTGAAGGCCATACATGTTATTGACATCAGCAATTATAAATTAATCAAAAACTTTCTAAAATAAAACGCATTATGAGTGTGCATCGAGACCATTGAAATTTATGGTTTAACGAAACAAAAATTGATGACTAAGAATATACGTCTCGAGTGCTTTTAAATATTTTGAGTATTTAAAAATTTTCATCGCTTGCAAAAGCTGGGTTGCCAAATTGGGCTTTTCTTGAGGCCATATTTCACGAATTTGGCCTTAAGAAAAAAAACCCAATCTGCCAACACTGCTTCTTGGGTAAGTTTTCACTCTTCCACGAATGAATCTACTGATTTACGTGAAACCTTGCCCAAGTGCCAAATTGTCTTTTTTTTCTTAAGGCCGAATTCATCAAATTTGGCCTTAAAAAGTACCAATTTGGCAGCCCTGTGCAAAAGCGAAATATATTTTTTTCTAATAATTTCCTAGCGTAGAAACTTTCATTTCTTTATAGCATGTCTTTGCAAGAATAAATTTTTATTTTATACGTTTTAGGACTCCATAATAATAAAGCTTGTACTGTTAATTTTTTTAACTTTTTAAAAATTTCTAATGACAAGGTGCATGCCAATAAAAAGACAATAAGAAGATGAAAAAAAAAAAAAAAAAAAAAAAGAAATGTCATCGTTCCATACGCAGACGGCTGTCCCAATAGCGCTGTTTCTAAGATGCGACGAATTGCTTTACATCGTCCCAGATGGTCTCTGTCCATGGTTCCATCGTTGCAAAGTGGGAAGGACACCTATACTAAATAAGTGAGACGCTAAGCAGTCGTGACCAACATTCAGCCGAAAACTTGGCAACAGCTGTGGAGCGGAGCCAATCAGGAATGCCCTGGATAGTCCTCAATCAGCTCTTTGAGGAATTGCTATTCATTAAATCTTGGTGGACGTTAAGGGTTGAAGTGATTTTAACAATACGTTTGGCAGTTGAAAAAGAAATCTCACTCTTAATCCTCTGTAAAACCATAGACCCCCTTTTTAGCTAAGAGTTCGGCTAAGAGGTTTCCATCAGCACCACAATGAGCAGGGATCCACTGGAGGGTAACATGAATTTCTTTCCTAATGAGCTTTTGCAGGAAAAGTTCGGCATTGTAACACTTCCAAAGATGTAGCAGGAGCATCAGAGGCAATAGCCTGTATATCTATCTTCGAGTCAGATAATATCACAACCCCCCAAAAAGGTCAAATCTCTAATAAGAAGCTGCCGCAGAGCTACCTTAATAGCAGCTGTCTCACCATCAAAAGCTGTTCCAGAATGTCCGATAGGAATATAAAACGCGAAAAGCTCACAAAATACTCCCGCACCAACGTTCGGTGATTCATCTGAGCGAGATCCATCAGTATAAACTCTGAGCCAGTCAGGTTTCGGTTATCGAAGTTCTAGAGTCTCCAGCATCAAAGAGAACAAAATTTAAGGAGGATATTCTTTTTCGTAGGCTAGGCAATAGAGCTCCAGACAAACATTTAGTGTTATAAAATCACAAGGTCTTGTAGACCCTACTAAATTCTGAATCTCGCCATCAAGGTTGAAGGTAGGACGTTGTTCCAGGACTTTCTGAATAAAGCCATGTTGGGTCTTTAAATTTCAGGGTTGGGGTTTATAATGCCTCCAGAAAATAGCACCATTTCTTATTACCCTTTCATATAAAATAGCAGCTCTCTCGTTTATCAGGGTTGCAATAGGTTTATTTTCTGTCAAAAACAACATTGCGTCACTTGTTTATTAAGAAATGTTTTTATGGGTATAGTCCTTCCATTGTTCTTGGTTTTGGTGAGGGGATTTCTTTACATGATATTCTGTAATGAGGGGACAGGACGTAAAATAATGCATTGATGATCCTGTACTAGTATACTTGCAGTTATTGGTTGGTGTTCTATTTATTTTATGTAGATACTGTGGAAAGGGCCCATGATTTGAAAAAAGGAAAATATGTATAGGTTAGTAATGTGTGGATTCGGAGACTGTTTTGAAAAATTTAAATGTATACCTTCCTGCTTCTATTGAACTCCATATTGTTTGCCAGTTTTTTATTTTATTTTAATACAGTATTTACTTTAAATTAGATAATGGACAGGGTAGTGTTTCTGTTATCCGATCCATGCTAATTATGTTGTTTGTACTGTGGATTATTCTTATTATTTACTCAAAAACATATCTATTTCCGCTTAAAAAATTTATTCAAACTTTGCCGATAGCATTTTTTTTTGTAGTAAAGGCGACTAAATGCTCATTGTTGAAGAATAAAAAACTGTATGTATGTGTGTGTGTGTGGGGGGGAGGAGTTGACAATATTAAAAAGTTGGGAACCGCTCGTTTAAAGCGTGTTAAGAGGTATTCCAAACAAAGCAAAACTGATAGATGTTGTTAAGGACTACAAAATAATGCTCTCCATCGAAGCAACTGTATGTGGCTCTTAAAGTTCTTTTACAGGGTCTCGTAAAATTACATTAATAGTAGATATACAGCTTTTCTGAAGTTATGAAAAAAATCCATACATCGAATCTGGCGCAAAAAAGGGATAGTTGTGTTGGAAAATGTCTTATAATCGACTGCTTTTGGCTTGATTTATCTTTCTTGTTTTTAATAAACGGAATCTCAAAAAGTGGATGGTATAAAACAATAATTGCATGTCACTAGGAAATCTTTTGTAACAGGAAGTAGAATACGAATATCTATAGTTTAAAATATAGCCCTCATATCGAACAAATTAAAACATCCTGTTCATACATATCAAATCGAAATGCAAATATCGATATAATTCGTAGAGGAATTTGGTGAAAGAAACACAAACATACCATCGATGTCCGTTCGTTCAAACAACTGGTCATGCTGTAAAGGGGGAAAAAATATTTTAATTAGAAAAGTCAAGTATCTGAACACTATCGCGTTAAATAAGAAATTAAAAGAATCTGTAAAAAATATACATATTTAAATGCTAAAATGGCAATGTCGTAAGATTGGTCATGAACTACTCAACAACTTCGTTTAACTGCTGTCCAAAACTAAAGACATTCTGGATAAGTAATTTTATATTCAAATCTTGAGTAAAAACTGTTGGAAGTATTTATTATATTAGGTATACCGGAAAGTAATTCCTTTTTTATACATAAAATTAAAACAAATAAGCTTTCAATAAATGTTGAATTACAAAAGAGCTGTGCCTAAGCATAGGATTCATATTTGTTAAATTTTAAAGCAAGAATTTTATAGATAATATTTTTTTTTCTTTCAAGGAAAATGGCCACCCTCCCCTTTTATTCACGTCTATTATTTATTAACGTCTATACTCCTCGGAGGATTATGTTCGAAATGTTCTGAAATAAATTTCCAGGGATAATTAGTAGGTATTCTAGAGTCTTGTATTTTGCAGCAAGAATTTTATGGATCTCTCTCTTCTTCTTTGAGATCATGCGGGATATGTGAAAAGAACGTTTTGGCCCCCTATCCCACCATGAGTTACGAATTTTGGAAAATGCTCTTCAATCAAGGACCTACGCTAAAAGAATCGCATAACGTGCCAAATTTCGTATTATTAGCTTCAGTAGTTTTGGGCTAGGCAAAATATTGACATACGAAAAAAGGGCATAGCTTTCGGGTCCACCAAATACTTTACAAATTTCTTTAACTGATGACCAAAACTACGAACATTTTGGATAAGCAATTTTATATTCGAATCTTGAGTTAAAACTGCTAGAAGTATTATATTTACTAAATTATGGTCATTTTAAATAGAGAAATTTATAATGTTTCTTGTGTCTAATGATGTCGCGTACACTCACCATGTCCACTGCGGAGGCGTAGAAGGCTTTGATCTCTGTAACACTGGCTGTCATATTGCCCTCTCTGTGCGCCTGGGTCAGAGCCTCTTCGAGCCACTGTATGGCATGAGCGTAGTAGCCGGTGTTGAAGGACTGCTTGGCCAAATACAGCAGGTCACGAGCTGTGGAAGATGGATAAGCGAAAAACGATTAGTCAAAATTGTGGATTAATATTCAAGGCCAGCTATCATCGAGGGCCAAAAGCTCTCAAAACAGTTCCGATTTTCAGGACACTAGACGTCGCATATCTGCTAGGAGTCTGGAAATGTTGCCACACATGCGAAGGAATAATAAAAAAAAAGGATAATAAGTAGACTACATCCGAGCGTTTTTAAGTTTGTTACATTTGTTTCGTGTTTATATACTTTTACTTTCCGAGTCTGAAAATGAACCCCGTTTTTATTTGGTTGTACTACTGTAAAATCACTTACCATTTCCGCGAGCCGTAATTTTTGCAAAAATGAAGATATCGGTGATTTCGCGAGCTGAAATTTTCGCGATTTTTATATGAGCTGAGCCGAAAGTTGAAAAATCCCTTAACTACCTTAATATAGAACCCCATTTGCATAAGGGAATTTAAGAAACTTCCTTTTGTCCGAAAAGCTCTTCCCCTCCACTTTCCCATTTTGAATGGCTTCAAAGAACCTGGTATACATATTGAAAGTGAATGAGCTGCATTCTATTAGCTGTATTATTGTTTTATATTCAAGAAATAGTTGTAAGAAAGAAAGTTGCCGCGAAAGAGTTTGTAACTGTGCAGTAAATTATTAAATTTTAATTAGTGAAAAATTTTTGATTTTTTATTATTATTTGAAGTGAAAAAAAAGTGTTTCGAGAAGCTTTAATGTTCGCGATTACGAGGAGCTTGCGAAAATAAGTGATTTTACAGCATTTAACATTCCGATGACGGCAAGAAATTCTGTTCATAAGCGTAAGTAGACCGAGAGTGAGAGAGAAGAAAGAAAAAGGTATTTTTTGTTGAATTTCCAAACAAATGCTGGAAATCCAAAGACTTCATGAAAGTTGGGAGGACACGTGTCTCCCCAACCCCCGACGCTACACGTATGATACTGTTACTATGGCAACTGTAATATTAAAAATAGAAAATGGAACGGGATTCTCTGTTTATGTTGACATAGGGGAAATTTGTTGAGGGTCTATTTCAGTTATACAAGTATAAAGTGATTTTGGTGACCGATGATTTCGTTTGATTCTACTAAAATTCAAATGTTTATTAATGTAGCACTAATAAACAGGTTGCACAAATCGAAAAATACCGCTGTCAGAGAAAGCGGAAAAGAAAAATACCGCTGTCAGTCTGTTGTCGGATTTATTCAGGATATTCGGCTACTACTATGATGCATAAGGGTAATTTTCACGAAATAGACAAAATAGGGTTGATTTTGCATAATTTCTGTCACACTTTTTTAACAGGAAGAATTTTTCCTTTTATACTTTTTTTTATTTCAAAATGCTGTATTTGATGTCTAATGAAAAGAAAGAAAAAACTGTCTTTGGCATTCTTTACCTTGGTATTTTCTGTAGCCCTGGCGTGACAGAAATGGTGCCTTTGGTACAAAAACACGGACTTGGATATAAAACTATCATCGATTAGTGGCAGATAGGGGAAATAGCGTCAGCCTCTCAAAGGAAAATACTCGACCCTCTTTTAATGATTGGCTACATACGCGCTCTCTAGCGACGCATCATGGTGCAATCTACGCACGCATACGCACAACATAAACTTAATGATTACGACGCACAGCGCCATCTTACAGGTGAATGTAGTTTAGCTCTTTTAGAATACGTGGATGATCGTCTCATATCTAAGTCCGTGAACAGAAATGATGCTGACAGTGACCGAAGTGACAAAAAGGCTTTTTACAGCCCTGAAAATATAAAATGATAAATACCCTGTAAATTATGTTTTTATGAAAAAAATTCTTCTTCAGCTTTGTGAAAAACTTATAAAACAAATAAAATTAAATAAAACTATAGAAAACTACCAGGAACATATTTTGTCACTTCTTGTGACAAACACTCATATACTATCTATGCTCAAAACACCCTAAACAAACACTGAAAATAACCGGATATTTTTCGTTTTCATTGCCTAGTTTGCAACACTTTCCTTTTCTAACTGGATCACTACCGACAGATAAAAACTGTCCTATAACACCCGCGGGCGTAATCACGTTTCAATCAGATAGATTGGATGTGTATATTATTCTCAAATCTACTGTCGCCACTGGACAATCATCCAGCGAGCAAGGTTGTCCTCAGGCAACAAGCTGTCGATTGCCAACTTGCCTGGTTGCGCCCACGGGGGACAAATCAAACATCTGAAAGTAGAGCAATGGATTTCCGATCGTATGGAGCTGCTTAAAATACTCTTCTTGACAGCATTTCAGATGGTCATAACGTAACTTAATTCGTTTCGTCGTTACTATTAAGAAAATTGGATGAATGATGTTTAATTAGGGTCGGTCGGTTATAAACGTCGTTTTTAGCTATTTTTAGATCGGCCTGCAGGAATTTATGATGGGGTGGGTCCATACCATGAAGTATCATTAGTAGCAATTTGTTACAATAAATAATGTAGGCAAAAGGGAAAAAAAAGCCTCTCATAAAAGTTATGTTAAAAAAAAAATACTTGGTACAGAACACACATAAGGTTTAAGAAACCAGGGATCATATGAACAGTTTCTTGCGGTATCAAGTTACACATTGAGATTCAAAGAGTTTTATAAATTATATTAAGTGCTTTTAAAAGGTCGACCTATACGAATTATGAACAGAAGAAAAACTGTTATTCCTGTATCCAATGTATTTTCCTGAAGATTACATCAGACGTAAACGTTTATTGTCAAAAAGATTGTATAGTACAGGAATTCTTCACAAAGTACTGTTACTTCGCGAATCCCCATAGCCGCACTGCAGTCTGAGTATAAAATGTGACGCATTTGTATATCTGGAATAATTTATTATTGTTGTTGTGGTATTGGGAACATGTATGTGCTTTGTTCAAAGAATTTGCTAATAAATCTTTGTCGAGTAAAGTGGACAGACAGCATGATGAAAATCTTTACTAGCACAAAAAAAGGAAATCTAAACAACTAGAGGATGAATGGAAATCGAATCCACGACCGTACGCTTAAGCGATTAGAGTAGAGGACGACAGGCCTTAGTCACCTCTAAGCAGTAGCGTAGCCAGAAAAAAAATTTAGGTGGGTTTAGGCACTGAAGAACGGATTATCTACATTATGGATCGCATTCTTCATGTCAATAATAGAACTCTGCTAAATTTTAGGGGGGTTCTGACACACAACCCCCCCCCCTCGCTACGCCACTGCCTCTAAGTCTCTGGCTCCCCGGAATAATTTAGCTTGTTTGTACTAGGATGCCGATATTTGATAACAGCACCACCTGTCTGCAGGAACCTGCACTCCAGAATTCGACGGGATCCTTACTCGTTAGCGACTTTGATTTCACGGTCTCTATAATCGATAAGTACCCACAGTTTTCTATTTTTTGTCAAATATTTTAGTGGGAATCTGGGAATAATCTGATTTAAAGTATTTCCGAACCGTAAAATAGTGAGTCAATCAGTACTAATTGTCAAAATATCAACCATACCATAGCGGAGTCAGCACTCAGTGAAGCCACACTGACGGCCGTATTCACCAAGTACTTGACACCCGTGTTAACTTACCAAAACGAGAGTCAGATGTCGAATGGGTGTATATTTGATGTCTGTTTAACGTCTGAAAAGGTTAACACGTGTGTCAAGTTCTTGGTGAATACACAGCCATAAGCGAGGTACTATGCCTGAACAGCCTGAGAACAAATAGTATGGATTTTTTTCGTGTCTCAGATACAACCTGTTTCTAAAACTATTCAATACTGCTAAAACTATTCAAAAAACTATATAAACTATTCAACTGTTCCACTCTCGTGTGGCGAGCGTAGTCATTTTCAAGAACAACCTTGTCTGTTTCCAGTTTGGCATATGCAAGAAAACGTTCGATTACTTATAGGATTCGAAAGACTATAGATCGTATGCAAACACTTGACTAAACGCCATTTTATCGTTTGCTACACCCGATTTGCTGAATAAATTTCCGAATCGTCCATTCAGTTTGAATTGAAGAACAATTAGCAACTGACTGACCGTCTGGTCACCAGTTTCTGTTTGAAGCACGTCTGCTGCGGCTGCGATGCCACGTGCATACGGTCTATAGGACGGCGATGGGCGAAAGGGAACAGCTTCTATTTAATGATCTCCAGTGGGAGGATTTCCAACTTTTCTCGGGGTCTCCTAATTTTCAACAAATTCTAGATGAGAGACCTAGCACCTGGCATTCCCAGAGATATCGTTTAAACATGGAGGATATTGAACCCACAAACAGGTTTTACGTGCACCAGCTCCCATTAGCTTAGACGATCCCACAGCAGCCCGGCCGAGAGAGATTTTCACCCTCTCAACCATTGTCCAAGCCGTGCTGCTTCATATTACGTGTTTTTACTGGAACGGAGCTTAGCCAATAGTAGATATTTGATTCATATAGATATTAAGTGCTGCATTCTATGTATCTACATGAATCATATATTTACAAGATATTAAGTGCTGTATTCTATGTATCTATATGAATCATATATTTACCACTGAGCTAAGCTCGTTCCCGTAAGAACAAGTAAAATGAAGCAGCATAGCTTGGAGAATACTTGGGAAGGTGAAAACTGAATAACTGGCAGTAGGACTTTTATTTCTCACAATGAGCTCCGGTATTAGCTGCCATTAGAATCCTAACTAATATTATAAATGCGAAAGTCAGTTTGTTTATTTGTTTGTTACGCTTTCAAGCCTAAACCGCTAAATCGATTATGATGAATTTTGGTATAGAGATAGATGGGACCCTGGAGACGGTTATAGGCTACTCAGAATTTTAGATTTTTAATTACTTTTTGAATTATTAATTAAAAACCGTTTTTACATGCTTCGAGTTTCGCCCGTATAAAATTATTCATGTTTTGAGCTAACAGAAATGCTATACTTTAATGAAGAATCGCGTACATTTGAAAAACATCCAATACCAAGGAAAATATGCCAGTTTTACGCCAAATCTTATTTATCTATAATAGTAATCTTACGCCAAATCTATCTATAATAATAAAAATGAATTTTCTCCAGACAAATCTTCAGCACGTAGAGCTTTGAAAATTTGAGCATATAAGCCCACGACTGTTGTAATGCGACCTGAGGCTCAGAATTTTGAAAATTTAAGTATGCTTTTAACTGTTAATTTAAAAACCGTTTTTAGGTGGTCATGCTTGGCGAGTTTCTCCCGCACAAAGTGATTTATGCTTTTGAAATAAAGCAGAAATTCAAGTTGCAAAATCCTGTGCATTTGAAAAACATGAAATGGAATGGAAATTACGTTAGTTTTACGCCAACGCGTTACTAAAGTTCATAAATTTCCAAATCCTACCAATAATATAAATGTGTACGTTTGTGTGTTTAGATGTTTGCGACTGAATCATACAAAAATGGCTGAACGGATATGGATAAAATTTGGAATGAAGATAGAGCTTATACCCTGGATTAACATACCGGCAACCTTTCATTCATATGGCATAAATATTTTTTTTACAAGGACACTCAAAATAATTTTGATACATTCCGCTCAGTGGGCATTTTGTAGCTACTGAACCGATTCTAGAACTTTTATCACTGATTGAAATTTACACTATACCTGAGTATTATTGTTTGTTTGTTTGTGAATTAAGGTCGATTGACTAAGTCTATGGAGAATGCCCTTAGTGGGAGACTTTCTAAGGAATTCTAGCACGTATTTAGGCGAAGTTCCGGAGAAAACCACAGAAAACTCCGAACGGCTAGGTCGACAGGCGTGACCGGGCTTTGAAACCTGGCTGCTCCCGTCATCCAGTTTTGAGAGCAGAACCTCTCAGCCATTGGTGGGGCCCTGATTAAAGCTGTCTTTTATACATATATCACAAATAGTTCTTTTACAGGGATACTCATAAGAATTACATTACGCTCTATGTGTATCTCTGTAACTACTGAACCGATCCCAAAACTTTTTACACTGATAGAAAGCTACACTATTCCTGAGTATTATAGGCTAAAACTCATGCATGTAGCATAAATAGTTATTTTACAGGAACACAAAGCAATTCTAATGCATTACGCTCTGTGGATATCTCTGTAACTACAGAACCGATTCTAAAACTTTTTCACTAATGGAAAGTTGCACTATTCCTGATTAACATAGGCTAAAATTCATCCAAATAGCATAAATAGAATTTCTTTTGCAAGAACACTCAAAATAGTTCGCAAATATTGTCGCAACTGTATTCGCCAAATGCGTGATAAAAATCTAAATTTAGTAACTCTGCATACTCTCTTATTTTAAATAAAGTATACTACCATGTATTATACTTCATTAAAATAAGTAAAAAATAAATAATATTTAAATACAGTCACTTTTGTCTATAGTGCAAACATATTTGTTATTCACACATGCTTCATTTCTCTGTGGACCTAATTCTAAAGCCGATGTGGACGAAGTCTCGGGTATCAGCTAGTATAATATACTTTTCTTGGGTAGTAATGAACAGAAATCTGCCGGACGGCTATCGACATTTTCCATGGGCTATGTCAGTTTTAGAGATACCGGCGTTTAATTACTAATTATCCGGAAGACATCTGTGAGTTAAGATAATATACCAGTATATTCCAACAGTATGCCGCTCATGCCAACTTACCATTCAGTGTCGTTCCTTGAGATATCCCCATGAGAGATCCCCTGGAGAAATCACTCATGTTGATCTTGTAGGTGTCCTGGAGCCTCACCAGTGCCATGGCTGCCCCCTGTAGGTCATCCCGTGTCGGCATTAGCTGTTGGTAGTCGTGTGTCAGTTTGCGGATAGCTGTGGAAGAGGTATCATCATATAAATAAATTATAGTTTGAAAAAAGCTAAAGAAAAACTCTTTTAAAGTAATATGAACTAAAATGTAAAAAATAATCTTTAAATGTGCACTTGTTGCTGTTGTTGGAGTATGGCCGATTATTTACAATGGTGGGGGTTATTTACAATGGTGGCCTATGGGTGGGGTGTCCTCCATGGGTGTCTTTTTAAGAGATACTAACCTGTATCTACGCCAAGTTTCGCCTGAAAGCGCGGAAAACCCCGAACGGTTAGGTCGGCGGATGCGACCTGGTTTTGAACCAGGGACCTTCCGTCTCCCAGTCAGAGCTCAATGCACTCGGCCTCTGGTCGGGTCTTTTTAAATGTACACATCTCGTGCAACAGCAGTATGATGTCCCATAATTCGGTAAAATTTAACATTTTGAGCTAAGTTTAAAATAAGAATAAAGTGATTGACTTATTTTAAACTTAGTTCAAAATGTTAAATTTTACCGAATTGTGGGTCATGATACCGCTGTTGAACGAAATGCGTACACTTAAAGATTATTTTTTACTTTTTAGTTCATATTGCTTTAAAAGCGCATTTCTTTAGATCTTTTTTTGAAAATTTATTTTTATTTTGTTAGTCTTAAAAAACTTAAACTAAGAAGGAAAAATTAGGCTCTCTACTCTAAATCTTAAAATTACAAGGAAGATAATTTATGCCAAACGCATGGATTGTAAAACACTATTAAACTCAATTGACGTTTTTTTTTGCGTCAAATTTGGCGATGCATTGTCCTTAAATTTGGTAACAATTCGGAGATAAAAGTTGTGTATCACTAGAAATATAACTTTACGAGACCCTGTAAAAAAACTTTAAATGTTATTTGCAACTGAAGAATAAACTGTATAAACGTTTATATGCTTATTATAGTGCTTGAAATAGATTAATGTACCTAAATTGTTTTTACCGTAATGTACTGGAATTCTTTTGTATGCTCCTGTAAAAATCTATAAATGCTGCATACACTAATCTCGATGGAAGGCCTTATTTTGTAATCATTAATAACATATATCAATTTTGTTTTCTTTGAAACAGATGAATATCTCTAAATTAAGTTTTAATCAAAGACTGATCATAGGAATGTATTGGTATTCTTTTGCCTGATCCTGTAAATAAACTATAATTGCTAAATGCATCATCTTCAATAATATTGCATTTTGATCTATTCTTTATGCGCCTGAAAAATGTCAAGTTAACTGGACGTCTGTAAGTGGGTGAAAATCGAATTATAAGATTCCATTACACAGATGTATATGGGTGATTTTGAGAGACCCTGTAAAAGAACTTTAAATATTATTTCCATCCTTGGTAAACCTTCACAAACGTCTCTGTATTTATTATACTGTGCATGAACTAGTATATAAATGTCTAAACTGCGGTAGTCCGTAATGTGTCGAAATTTCTTTTGAGTGAACCCATAAAAAACTTATAAATTTTACATGCACTATTTTCGAGGGAGGGCCTTATTTTGCAATTCTTAACAACATATATAAATTTTGTTTTGTTTGAAATATATGAAGGTCTCTAATATATGCTTTAAACGATTACTTTTCACAGTGCTTAATGTATTGGAATTCTTTTGCTTGCTCCTGTAAAAAAAATTATAACTGCTAAGCACATGATTTTCAAAATTACTGTATTGTCATGGACTTTTTATAAGCCTGCAAAATTTCAAGTTTATTGGATGCCTGGAAGTGGATGAAAATTGAATTTCAAGATTCCTTTACATTGATATATACAAGTGAAAGTAATATAAAAGCGTGTTAATAACCGTTGGATTCAATCAACTGCGAAAAATTAACTTGAAGTCGTGAGATGGTTATATCCACCTTACAAAGACAGAAGTAGCAAATAAATTTCATTGAGTACGGATATATCATTGCCAAACTTTTTCGACGAAGACATATTAGTTTTCAAAATTTGTAATGTCATTCAAGGTCGAAATTTATAACTTCACAAACGTCGATGCACCATTGATTCAGACCAGGTACTGATATTAACTAAATCTGACTAATTCTGATTGATAGCATTTGTATGTATGCATTATGATTATAATTTTATATTATTGCAAGAAATAAATCATATTTGAAAAGTTTTTAACAGTTAAACTAATTACTGTAGTGAAACTAAAGTGGAACAGTTCATTCATAGTCATAAATTTATTTTTCCTGTAAAGCAATTACTACCCACACAAAAACAATTATCAGACTGTAGCAGATCCAGGGCAGGGTCTTAGAGGCTTCATCCCCTCCCTCTTCTGACGGGGAAAGGAAAATACATCGCTTTAGGGTAGACAAATAAACATTTCGCTTATTGTACGTAAGTGTTTCAAAAAGTAAGGTAACAAAAACTCCCAAGGGGGCACATATTCTCTGAGTTAATGAAATTCCATGTCCAAGTACAACAGACGATCACAGCTATCAAATTTCACAAGATGGCCACTAGTGACGTGGTTGGCTGCAACGTTTCCTATGGAATGTATTAGAGCATCTTCTCTACAGCTCGGATCTCGCACCCAGAGACTTACACCTCCTGGGGCCGTTGAAGAAGCACCTGTCAAGGCGTCATTTTCAAACCGATGCCGCAGTTCAGGATGCTGTCGTTAAGTGGCTCAGAGGCCAGGGCCTTGATTTCTTAAACGACGGTTTCGATATATTTCGATATACAGAAGCAGCAAATCCTTTGATGCCCATGGAGGCATGGAGGTGAAAAATAATCTCTAACAAATGCCTTGCCATGTTTGTACAGTTCTTGGGTTTTGTGAATAAACTTTTAGGTTAGACTTGGGACCTTTCTTTTTGAATCACCCTCCTACACTACGCTTAGATCAAATAAATATTTATAATTTAATTAGAATCGCCCAAAAAATTCTCTATACCTGACGCTAATATCAATTTGAGAACATCCAAGATATGACTCCCATCACAGAAGTCTAGCAGTCCATTTCGTTGTTCATCAGTCCGTGGAAAAAAAAAAATACACATCATGCAAACGGACATGCACAATGTTTGTACAATTTCAGTCAGCCCATTTCAACATCCCGTTTGTTGCCCCGTAATACTCGGCATGTATAAACTAGAAAAGAGGGGGAGGAGATGCAAAGAATGTTGGTTGATTGAATGTTTTTTAAACTGGTTTGCGTTTATCAACAAACGAGCCGAAAAAAATTACCTTTCATGATGACAAGTTTGTCCCATAACCGGACACAGTTTCAGCTGCACGGACATCAAATTGGTTTTGGATTGGCGAATGTAATACTTTATGTCAAACGGAAAGGAAATTACCGCTTTTAAAAATGCATGATTTGTTTAAATGTTTTGTTTCGGGTTGTATGTTGCGTGCAGATATTAGACTGAGGGGTTTATCATTACTACTACTACTACTACTATTATTATTATTATTATTATTATTATTATTATTATTATTATTATTATTATTCATCACGACACGATTTTTTCCCCGAGTTTACTTGACCTATTTCAAAAGGCGTATTGGCTCACGTTTTTCAGAATGGTTTACAATAAGTTGCAAAGGCCGAACGTATACGACACTGAACATTGGGTTAGTTGATTTTGTGTTATGACAAGCCTGTACGAGGGGCAAATGCCATTAGTGGGGGGGGGAGGCTTTGAGAGCAGGACTTTTTAAGGGTTTCTAAAGCGTTTTAGCGTTACATCTGGAGAAAACCGCCCAAAACTCCAGACCGTTAATCGATGGCCACGCAATAGGGCCTAACCCAGGACCTTCCCACTTCAGCCATCTACCATGTCCGGTGTCGGCCATGATGGGGCCCTGAACATTGGTAGATGCCTGAAGTGGGCTGGTTCGGGGTTCTGGCCTCTGGCGCGGCTGTCCACCTAACGGAGTTTTGGGTGGTTTCTTCCAGATGTAATGTGAATACGAATTAGAACTCCTTACAATGCTCCCCTCAGGCAGACAGCCTTCGTGTAGCTTTGTCTTAACCAAAACCTAACCTAACCAATAAGTCGCCTTTCGAAACGAGCCTGAACTACTAATCCTGAAACAAATTAGTGAGCAAAGGTGGCCTCGATTTTAGAATATAAGAACAGTTTTGCGAAAGCCTGAAAATTCAGATACAATGAATATAAATTATGTCGGAACTCATGAATTACAAAACGCTTTCCAACAAGATCTTATTTGCACTTACTCTGCCGCTTAACGCATGGTTAACCTATTCTTACTCGTCGTTGCAAAAATGCTACGATTCCCCTTCTGAACACACCGTTGCTTCCGGGCACGTATCTGAATCCTTGCACGCTAGCAAACTTCATCTATTAAGGTTTGAACACAGCACCCAACTTAGACCACGGCCTAAGACCCCAAAACCAGTAAAATAGAATCGCAAATATAATTTTAAGGAACTTGCCGTAAAAATTGTTTGAGCTAATATTGTAGATACTTGTGGGTTACAGCGGCCGCTAAAATTAAATCGCGAAGTAACCGAGATAAATCCCCCAAGATAATGATGCTGAAATATCGCAAAAACGTTTTTAAGTTAAAAAACCAATGGTTTCTAACCGTTGTTTCGCGAAAATTGTATATCATTAAACAACGACTGCACAAGGAGTTCGCCAATTTCTTTTTAATTTTCGAAAGAGTTTGCGAATAAAAAGAATGGGAACCACTGCAATAGAAGTTTGTAGTCCTAAAGCATAGCTGCGATCTTGTCATAATCCTGAAGTCATCAAGCAGACCTTGTGGCCGCTATAGCCCCCAATTATCTATCGGACATGAAGTAAAAATACATTAATGGATATAAATAGGGGCCGAAATACAAGGCTACAACAGGACAAAGTACCCAACTAGGAAGTAACGACGGGCCCGACTCTGTGAACCACCATCGCTACGTCTTTTCAACGACTGAAGCAAACTTGTTACAGTCAATAAGACACTAAAGTATTTCTTTTTGATCACTGTACTTAGAGCACAATCTATAAAAGATGTGTTTCGTTTCCCCTTGGTTAGCTACACTATTTTCGACGGAGAGCATTCTTTTACAAACCACTAATTACTTTGAACCCGTATCAATATTTGTTTCTCGGGAGTGTTCAGATTAACAAGTTTTGATATATAACGTTTTTCAAGGGGCCAGATTATTTATGACGCCCTAAGCGACACTTCTGCTCTATGGGCGAGTGATTGAACATTTCAGAATATTTTGACGTTATAAGAGGGTCGTCATTATAAAGGAGTACAACTAACTGCATTTGTAGTTCTTCCTTTAAGTAATATCCTGAGTGCGGCGCTGACTGAATATGTCTCCCTGTTCCGAATCACTTAATCAGACCCTGATGGGCCTGCTCTTTAGAAAAAGTCGCTAAAATAGCACCAAATGCAATGAAAAGTAGTTAAATTTAGCGACAAATTCCGAAATGCAATGAAAAGTCGCTAACTTTAGCTACAGATTCCAAAATGGAATCAAAAGTTGTCAAATTCAGTGACAAATCCCCTGGCAACACTGGGGATCCCCATTTCCCCGAGTAGTTAGATGCTAGTCGGTAGCTTCCCTACTCTGTTGGCGATTGCTCTAACTGGTTCTTAACGCAGTTCTGAATTGAACGCAGATTTTTCACCGGATTAAGGAGAATCGACACCCTGGACCTGCTGTTCCATCTGAGTTCACACACACAGCGATTCATCAAAAAATACTACAGTTCATGTCGGAGATGAACTCACGTAGCCAGTCGTCTGTCTGCATGGCCTTGCTGACGAATTCCCAGTCAACTGCCAGTCTCCTGACCAGCTGGAAGGCTTGTAAGGGGTTGGCGACCATGTCGTCTCCATCCCCGGGCATGGGGACTTTCTCCTCCAGCACTTCTTGGTAGGAGTCATAGAACTGATTCAGGTACCTAAGGGAGAAAGAAATAAGAGAAGATGAACCATGGTCGAAAGCATAGATCATGAAATACTTTCCTGCATAGTCCTCTTGATATTGTTAGAGCATATACAGGGTGAATCTAAGCTCTTGGGCAAAACTTTAAGAGGTGATAGGGCACATAATAAGGAATCAGAATCACATAGCAATGTGGGGTCAAAAACGCAGTTTTCACTTACCTGGTAATAATCACTTTGTGAAAAGTATTGAAGTGTTCGTCTAATTTCTTAACAAAATTTCATAAACAATAGGCTCGTCTCTAAAAATTTCATCCATGAAATAAAATAGAATTTTCAAACTATGAATTTTAGTCTTCTGTTTACGGAGAAAAATACATTAGTTTCTGACGAACAATGGTCGGAAAATGCACTGTTGTTTCAGCACTTTTTCCAAAGTGATTATTAACAGCTACGTGAAGACGATGTTGCCGACCCCACATTGCTATGTGATTCTGATTCCTTATTGTGTACTCTATCGCCTCTTAAAGTTTTGTCCAAGAGTTTAGATTCACCCTGTATAGGTGTACCGGAAAGTAATGACTTTTTTTTAAATATTAAATGCAGACCACACGGACATAGATATAGGACGATCACCGTCAAGCAGCAGATAGGCGAAATAGCGTGAGCCTCTGAAATGGAAAATACTCAACCCTCTTTATGATTAGTTACGTAAGTGCCTTCTAGGCGACGGACGCATAGCGACGAATCATGGTGCAATCTACCACTAACAATCTATTTTTCTTCCTTATTCCATTGAATGCGTAAGTGTATCATTATTCATGAGTGTGGTGTGTTTTTCTTTCTTGTTCCAGAAAACACATCTTTGGAATTGAAATCTATCTTAAAATCACCTATTAAAACTGTTTTACAATCTTTGCTAAGCATATTCCAACTATACTTCACCATTTTAAATACTGTTCTGAATGGGTATCATAATGCATGAGTGTGCCGTGCTTGTCTTTCTTGTTCCAGAAACACTTCTTCAGGAAACTTCGCGTAAATACGATTTAGGATCCCTTAGAAATTCCCTCGCGGAGGGCAATTCCCCCCTCGGCCTAGATCCCTCGCACAGATAATTGGCCGTAACACCACATTTTTAAACACTTCTTCAGAATTGAAATTCATATTAAAATCGCCAACCAAAACTGTTCAGTAATCTTCGTCAAGCATATTCTAACTATACTTCACCTTTATACATATTTGAAAAATGCCGCGGTGCGAAAAATTGTGACGACGCTAAAAACCTGCCCGATTTTAATAGCACTGTAGCGCTAATTAAAAAAAAAAAAAGTGATTTAATAAAAAAAGGGAATTGTGCTTAAGCATCCATTTATTGGTCAGTTTACAACTTTTATTCTTTTTAAAGAAGTTTTACACCTGTTGTACATACTTACTATTCAGCATGTGTAGAGTGATAAATGAGAGGGTTTATACCAGGGACGTAGGGAGAAAAAAATTTCAAGGGGTGCCCAAAAGGTGAAAAAGGTAGAATTTCTCACAAAAAATACTTGATTTATCGACATCTAATTACCAATTAAGAAAAGTCCAAAATTTCGGGGCAGGGAGGGGGGTTGCCCAGGACTTTATTCTTCATGTAAGTGTACCAGTGGCGTAGCGAGAAAATTTTCATGGGGGTGGGGGTTACGACTACTGAAACTCATATAAACTCATATTCTTCACTCTCTAATCATACGTGTGTATGATTAGAGAGTGAAGAAAATACATTTTGTAAGACAAAAAAATTCCTCATGGGGGAGTTTCACCCCCCTAACCCCCCCCTCCCTCGTGGGTACGCCACTGAAGTGTACTTCTTTTACACGTTATTGAGGAATGGCGGAACGTATCCACCGGGAAAAAGAGAATGTGATGAATATGTTCTTTTCTTTCTTTCTTTTTCTTTCCGAGTTAAATTTTGGTGGGTTTATAAAATGGGATAAAAAGTTAGTTTAAATGTGCCATTTTTTCTGCATGGAGGCCTATCAGTGATTAATAATGTAATCCTGTAAGCCTAACGCGTCGAAGAGGATACACTGAACAGCAGAATTATAATGCCAACTCAAATTCGGCAGCTCACGCTATCGACTTGTCCAGAAAATTTTCAACAGAGTTGCTTTTGCAGCTTTTTGCAGAGATTGTACAAAGAATATCCGATTACGCTGATAGAATCCGATAAACAAGCAATATCACTGAAAGCTAACGCAAACTGCTAGCGATATTATCCGACAGCGTCTGTCTGAAGGACGCCAAGAGTCATGGGTACAATTTGAGAAATAAAGTAATTGCTTGTTTCATGGTTTTTTGTCGTCGTATTACAACTTGTTTCCCGTTCCTCTAAAGTCTCGGTAATTCAACTGTAACAACTCGGATGTCCAAAATCTTGTCGTTTGAAGCCGATTTCGCAAATTATATTTTCGTTGCCGGATTTTGGAAACTGATAGCATGGCAGCATCAACGTCACAGGTACGAAGATATTCTACATCGTGAATTAACCATGGCGCACTTTGAAATTAAACGCGCAGTTTTCCTAGAAGAAAGAGCTAAGATAAAGTTCAGACCAATTTCTTAGTGCTTCGCATGTCTAAATTTTTAAGATGCAAGAACATTCAGTACAAGAAATTAGAAAAGAGTCCGAGATTAGCTAAATAAGAGTTCGGAATTTAAAAATTGTATGTTTTTTTTCTCCTAGGGAGGCCGACTCGAATTAGTGCAGGAACTTTAATCCTGTAATTTAACAGCCTTTTAAACTAGGAGCTCAGATTTGGTATAACATTTGGTAAAATCTTTCGGGTTATGGAGATTTCAGGTTCATATTTTTCAAAAATGAATTTTTGCGGTGGTACCTGGGGATTGTGGAGATCGTATGAGATCAAGCAAAATCGTAGCTGGGGGTGGCCACTCCTGAAACGAGTAAACATAAGATATGGAGAAAATTACTCTTTCGAGGATAAATTTGAAAATTCCCCTTTATTTCTCATGGTATATTTGAAAGTTCCTCTTGGATAATTTGAGGTTTAGGCACGGGTCCAAGTCAGACTTAATTTTCCAAATGTAAAGCCATTAAACTCGATTTATGACTTTTTTTTTCCATTTTCTGCTTTTTTAATAATTTTTATATGCGAACAATTTTAAGCAAAACAAAACAATAGCAAAAAAGTTGTATCGATATTAATAAGTTATATTGCGTTCTATTTTTTGAGTTCTCAGTCAACCCAGAAAAAAACATCGTGGCTACTTACTGCGATCAAACTCCAACTTATTCCAACATCGAGTGCTGTAGAGACGTTGCATTTGGTAGAAACGTTATCACTACGATCCTTGCGAGAAATGGATAATCCGAAGAGAGATAGCACCTGAACACCACATGGGAAGTTTAATTTTTGGCCAACTTCAAAAAAAGATTAAGGCTCGACGGATATATTTAAAAAATATTTGTTCACTGGCTTCTTAGGAACTGCTTTACTGATTTAGATAACTTAAACTGCATTCTATTGAGGTCAGGGACATAACAAGAAAAAAAATTGAATGAGGTTACAAGGGTTGAATAGCAATGGCGCATCAATAGAGTTCCAGGACGGCAAGATGCCACTGGCTTCCGGTCGGAGGAGGCACCTAGTCCAAGACCACTGGAGGATCCAAACATTTAATACAATTGCAAAATTTAGTAAAATTTTTTGTTTTCGATTTAATTAACTTAAGTTACACACTAAAGTGCATACACAGCTAAACACAAAAGGACAAAAAAAAAATCAAGATTGTTAAGAAAAAGATATCAACCAGTTTTAAGGGGACAGTTCAGCCATTCAAGGCATGAAATCACAAAAATGTGATCCATTTTCTGAAATTTCTGGCACTAAAAGTATTCAATATTTTAAAATAATTTTTTCAGAGTAGGTTACATAAGATATTGTTTTATATAATAAAAATTAAAAAATACTAATAAGCTGTTTCTTTATGACTTAAAAATACATAAATAAAACACAAATTTTCACGTCTTCAAAATTACTATAATGCACTTCGCGCAGGATAACTGTAGCAACTTTCCATATTTTACAACAAATTTGACCTTAAATTGAAGATAATAGTCCTAATAACAATTTGAACTACAATTATAAAAATAAAATGGATAGAAAAATATTTATAAAAAAAATATATTCAAAAAATGAAAAAATTTTTATTTTTTCCTAATTAAAATTAATTATTGTTCTTGAATTTTAAAATATCCTTATGATTGTAGTTCAAATTGTTATTAGGACTATTATCTTCAATTTAAGGTCAAATTTGTTGGAAAATATGGAAAGTTGCTACAGTTATCCTGCGCGAAGTGCATTATAGTAATTTTGAAGACGTGAAAATTTGTGTTTTATTTATGTATTTTTAAGTCATAAAGAAACTGTTTATTAGTATTTTTTAATTTTTATTATATAAAACAATATCTTATGTAACCTACTCTGAAAAAATTATTTTAAAATATTGAATACTTTTAGTGCCAGAAATTTCAGAAAATGGATCACATTTTTGTGATTTCATGCCTTGAATGGCTGAACTGTCCCCTTAACCTAGTTTGAGAAACTAACAACGTTCCTTGAGCTTTTTTACATTGAGGAAGGGCCCCACCCGATGAATTTGCCATGGGCCTCAACGGTTTTAGTTACGCCCCTGTGGAATATAGGCAGAACTTCTCACAAAAAAGCTTGATAATTGACATCCAATCGTCAAAGATCCAAATTTCTTGGAGCAGCCCAAGCATCCCTGGCTACGTCCCTTCTTGAGGTATATTCATTTAGAGGTGGTCCCATGTATTTTTCTACTACGTGAAACATACAGCTTTCCAGAAACCCGCAGCGCGTTATAGAGCATTTCGACTAGACGTTTCACTGACGTTATCTGAATGACAACCGTTTGCACATCCTTTATGCGCAGATTTTCCTACTGTCTTCCTATTATATTTAACCCTGAAAAAAGGTTATTCGGAAAATCAGCTTTAACTGTCTTGATCACTCTTCAAATCATAAAAATTCCTCTGGAAAATCAAAGTCGAAGGTTTCTGCTGAACCAGTTACATCCATTACAGTCATCCAAAAACTGGAAGTTAATACCTAAAAATAGGGTTTTTCCCATTGTAATACATTACAAGAATCCAAAGCTGTCGCGCAGAAAGGGACCCGTATCAGAGATAGTCTCTTCGAAATGCTCATTTTCTATATAAACGATAAACATTTCTTTTCTACCTGATTCAGTTTATCTTCCGTAGTGTTTGATTTCTCTTTCTTTGCTGAACCCTGGCGTCTCCCATTCACGAAGACTTTAAAAGAATACTTATTCTAGGTACGGTCAAGATCTGATTACACATCCTTCAGCTGTGATCTTAAATTATTAACTCTTTGCGATCGTTTAAATTTTGACATGGGTGTCGTACTGGTCGAAATTAATTTTACCAGACTAACGACCTTTCTGCCACAGCTTCTATAAGCAAGTAGCTTTCGTAGTGTATTTGATCTGGAAAATTAAAGTCGAAGGTTTGCTTAACCAGTTCCATCCATTACAATCATCCCAATTCTGGAATTTAATACATTTTTTTAATTTTAAAAATCGGGTTTTTGCCATTGAAATACACACTGCGAGAACCCCATAACTGTCACGCAGAAGGGGGACCTGTCGCAGAAAGGCAAGGCTCGTCGAAATGCTCAATACTTTTCACCCTTTCTCAAACGAAATCACCCAGGCACGTTGTCCTGATTTGCAACAAGAAAATTAGTGTGTAGTAAAGTAATCCATTCCACTGGAGCAACTTCGCTTTCGCTCGCATCTGACGAAACCTCTCGTGTCGAACGTTGTGGATGGGGATACAAACTGTCGCTTTCATCCTGGCGAGCAATTTTCTCGCCCAACTGTGCATGTCGTTAGTTTCAACGGCAAAATGAGGGAGGTGTTCCCCAGATTAAAAAGAAAAGAGGGTCACTTTTTCGGACACATGCGAGACTGGATACAGATGACCGGCGGTGGTCAAGAAGATCGATTCAGTCTCGATCTACTTTTAAAAAAAAACCGAAATGGCAAATTTACGTGATTTGCATCATGCAGATTGAAGATGATAGACACACACACAGAAAAGATGGGAATGCTATATTTACACGACTCTAACGTTTTCTCGCTGGTGTCAATGAACAGAGACGGTTCATTGTATATGCGACAAATATTGTTCAATCGTGCCTTATACGCTCACTGCAGTCAGATTAAGCGTGATCAAAACATACGCTTTAGCTTTTTTTTAAAATTTATTAAGCATTTTATAAGAAGCTTCACTTTGTTCTGTCGTAATATAGGTTTGTGTTGCGCTTCTACACTGCTGCCAAATATTGGTTTGTGTTGCGCTTCTACACTGCTGCCAAATATAGGTTTGTGTTGCACTTTTACACTACCGACACTCTAAAAAATACTGAACATCGCGGCTATTTCGGCTAATCTCACGACATTTACCGTGGCTGCCACAGTTTATTTTCGCAAAGGGACTCTAAATAGCAAAGGGACAAAGCTAAATTGACTTACGAGGCATGGCTTAACGAAACATTACAAACATCAGCACATCAGCATCCGGCATCATTTTAAAGATTATAACTAATCGCCTCTATAATAAGTATACACGGCTGTATTAACTGTTACACAGCAGTACAAGAATCCGGTCCTTAATTATCATACATTACCGTTACAATTTATCTAAACCGGTGTGTTTAAAAGTAGAGCACTAGGCAGCGAATCAAATTTGTTTATAGTCTTCTGTCTGAATTTGAGCTCTGCTGAATGTGTGTGTGTGTGTGTGTGTGTGTGTGAGAGAGAGAGAGAGAGAGAGAGAGAGAGAAACATTTGTACAAAGCTACTTTGCATTAACATGGTCAACAAAAATCAGCAACTTAAGGAAGTAAGAATATTTTTTTGTTAACAGGTAAACACTAATAACATAATCGCTGGAAGGCCTGCCAATTGAAAAAGGGAAAATGCATCACAACAACTGTCAAATTACTTTTAAAATCTGTGTTGAAGGGAGGTTAATGATGTCCAGACCCTTGACTTGCGTGACCATGAACTCGATTCTCTTGCCGTAATTTGAGGTAGCTGATATGACATCATGTTCTTGAAAGTGGGTAAATCAGGGGGTTGGGGAGAAAGCGCAAGTAATTGAATTTGCACCGTAAAAGAACTGTTTCCTTTTATCTTAAAAATCAATTTGAAGGTTAATTCCAAAAATAATTTATTGAATTTTCATAAGGAAAGGGTTGAAATATTATTTAGGGTCAACTAAATGCAAATGAATACAATGAGATTACATAACGAACAGGGCTGGGAAAAAGGGGGGAAGGGAGAAAGGACTAGAAAATTGCCCAGATCCTCCAAAATTTAGGGCTGCTGGAAACAAATAATCAAATCAAGTCTTTTATGCATTAATTTATTTTTAACCTCCTTGTTGCAACACTTCCCTTAAATGTCCCGATTTTCACAATTCATCTTAAATAAATATAAGTTATAACTTCTGTGCTTTATGCAAGAACGGATCAAATGAAAACGTAACACGAGCCACAGAATGAAATAACATACTTTATTGACAAGCATAAACACCAAAATTACACAAGCCCCTCTCCCTCTGGTTCACCAAGTGGGGATTGCTTTGTTCGTAGACATTATTTGGTTAAAATTGAAACCAGCTTCGAACAGCACCTGATTTCACTGTCCGAGTAAAAACGACGGCCTTTTCATTTCTCTTTCAGACGATCAAACTGAATTTTTTCTGCTTCCCAAATTTTAACCAAAAATCTCTAGAACACAACAGTGATTCATCCTCTTCTTCATCTTAATGAAACAGTTTCAAGTTCCGTCAGTTCATATCTTTCAGTAGACAAGAAATATTCACTTCTGGAAGCACTCATTACTCAGCATGTGAATAATTATTTTCCCGTTAAAACGGGCCTAAGAAATACTAACACCCCATTGACGAAATAGCGAGGCAACTCTTACTGATTCTTGACGTCTCAATAGACATGGATAGTAACGACACGATTGGATCTTTCGTGAAGAGGGCAAATATTTGGATAAGGGATGAAAAACTGGAAGAGTGCGCCTCCGAAAGCGCAACAGCAATTCATTCAGTAAACCTATTCTCAATAGAAGAGGAAGAAAAATCTAAGGCCTATACTCCAACACGTTCTTGCAATTCACAGTTACGGATAAAGTTATTAGGTCAGCTATATGAAACCAAAATAACCAATAGCATACCAAATCCAGTCTGCAGCCACGAAGTTTCTTCAAATACACCAGCCATTCCTGTCGATATTAGCACAAAAAGAAATTCCGAACAATCCAAAAATTCTTTTACCGACTCTTTTGCGCCAGACCAGTCCGAGATTGAACCAATAGACTTCTTTAAAATGCAATAGACTTTTCATCACTTATCTACAATAACTTATGAAACAACGACAATAGCAAGAACTTAACATATTCCTTTTCAATATAGTGACAATAGTCTTCTCTTTACGATCTTACTACAACAGTTTATGATATAGCATAAACTCAATATATTTCTTCAACCAAGAACGAGATATATTCACAATAGTGATAGTCTCTTCACTATCAAACTACAACTTTTTATGATAAGCAGCAACTGATACAATATAATGAACTTATAATGACCTATTTCTTCAACTAAGAACGAGATATAGTAGCAATAGTCTCTTCACCATCTAACTACAACAGTTTGATATAGCAACAACAGATACAATAGCGTGAACTAAACATATTTCTTCAAAAAAGAACGATCTGCTACACATTTGCAACTAAACCTAATCACCCGTCTACAAGCAAAAATAAATTATCCATAAGCATTTTCTTCTGAATTTTAAACGTCGAAAATAAATGAAAAATTCTATCTGGCTGTATCATATAAACAATCACGACACATCGGAACGCAACATGCATCTTAAGTCAAGTACAATCGCATGATTCTCGTGGTTTCAATTCAATCGTCTTCCATTTTCGCATCATGAACTGTTCCTTACATCAAGAATTAAGCCATTCATTCTGTCCCCTCCTAGCTCAAATATAATTTTCGACTTTCGCCTCAAGAACTTTCCGCAAACATTTTACCCTGCAAAGCTTACGAATTTTCAAACTCTGAACTCGTTTGCATTTTAATGATGGAAATAAACATGAATAGCTACATTTAGTCGTAGCAATTTTTTCGCCAACAGTCGAGAATCTTTCAGAGTGGAGTAGAAAACCATAACCTTTTATTATTCATCCATCAAGTAATCAATTTTTATAGCGTATAAACAGTTCTATTCTACTGCTCATCATAAACACCTGCCAAATTCACCCATGCTTAGAACTTTCGGTATCATCTTTGATTGCATGAAGTATCTTTTGAACAATCAGCATCCACAGAACATAAAAATCGTACAACAGAGTCAAATGTGAATGCCCAATACTACAACAGTTTATTTATCATTAAATGAATAAATAAATAAACCTATCTACATATTTAAAATAAATATTGTATAATTATACCTGTATTCATCTGCCAATATTTAAACTCTCTTGCTCTGTGTCATTTCGATAGAACATTTTATGAATTTAAATATTAGTTTAATTATGAAACCCGGTAACATTACTTCACTTCATTTAAAGTAAACACATATTTTAAAGTAACACTTCACATATTTTAAAGTAAACTAGGGGCCAAGGCCCCTAGACTCGCTACGCTCGCTTTCGTATGAGGCATTCGGTCCCAGATAAGACTTATTCGTAAAAAAGACATAATTTATCAGACAAAACCCAAAGATTGGATCAGATAGAATGTTACTGAGCTACAAATTGCTTGGTTATTGCATGTTCATTCATTGGTACATAAAAATTAAACTTCACACTACAGTGGACCCCCTCCCCATAACACGATAGATATTTTGTTATAGGAATCCGTGTTCTAAGGGTCCTGAGCTATACTCCACCTGGAGTGCGGACTCCGCGTATAATCGCTGGAAAAATTATTTGTACTACCCAGAAATACAATGATATTTAATGTTGTCATTCAAATGTTATATTAATTAGGAGCTAAAGCGTAATAAAATCAGAACATCTGTTTCAGCTGTATTTTTAATTAAGTAAAACCTATTGGACACCTTGCGTATTTGCCACCCATGACAATTTTTCATAATTTGGCGACTTACGTGTATGTATAGTTAATAATTAGCTCTAAGAAAACAGTACTTTATAAGTTTTCTTTGATAAAAACTACGGAACAGCTAGGATAGCTTGCCACCCATGGCGATTTTTCATTATTTGACGATTTACACATGCTCACAACCTATAATTACTGCTCATGTAAGGTTCCCGGAAAACCGTTATCCATATTTTCACACACATAATCGTTTGCAGATTGGCGTACTTAGCACCACGAATTATACCATCACGTCGCGCTAGCAAATATCCAAAGTGTACTATAACTGCTATAATGGCATAATTAACGGTGCCAAATATGTCTACTGGTAGCAAATACTCCAGCTGGACCGAACCGGCTTTAAAATAATCTTGATTTTAATTATTTTTCATTTTCAAGATACTGGGTTCTAACATTCTAGAACGCGAAGTTCACCCTGCTTGGAAAGATACCATTTTGCCAGATTATTCCAAATGCCAAGATGGCACTTTTAAAATCATTTACAATTAGCTATTCTGTTTTGGAAAAACGAATAGTCGCTAATTCTAAACTCATGTTGTCTAAGCGAACTTACTATTTGAAAATTGTAAGTGCGTAACTTTGTGTAACGCACTTTGAGTTATTTATTTCATATACTTTTTAATTTGGCATAATATTGGTGTAATTCAACTTTGTTTGTGAATTTCACGCGATTCTATGTACTTGGAATTGCTTTGTTGCAAAGGAATGAACGATTTTATGCTAAATCTGGCAACCATTATGTTTATTTTTTCCGTTTTTTTTTTTTTTTTTGTTTGTTAATATCTTCTAAAATAATTCGATTTTCGAAATTTAAGTCAGCTTCTCAGTTTCCTCGGAATTTTCCGAATACGTAGACATG
Organism: Cheiracanthium punctorium; assembly: GCA_038373885.1. Lineage (NCBI taxonomy): Eukaryota > Metazoa > Arthropoda > Arachnida > Araneae > Cheiracanthiidae > Cheiracanthium > Cheiracanthium punctorium. Next base: position 1,229,205 of record JAWZYV010001774.1, read on the forward strand.
TTTCTCGAAATTCAAATCCCCACGGTTTAGGAGAAGATAGGCGAACAAGCTTTTGACAGCGACGACAGCGGCCCTTACATTTTTTAGAATAGAGAGATTACTTTAAAGATACCGAAAAGCGGTAGCATATCTTTGGTGTAGACACAGTCCAAAATTAGAGCGCATTTTAAGAAACTGAATAAATAGAGAGAGAGAGAAATGAGGTCTTACCTTTTAACTTGATTCAACTTGGATTCTGTTCTGTCCACGTAGTTGTGCAGCGTGGTCACTAGGTGCCTTTCCAGGTGCAAGAGGTTCTGCAGATGGGCAGTGGACGAGAATATGTCAGCTCTGGTTATGGCCACACTCAGGGACAGCAGGAGTATGGCTTGACGGAACATTCTGAGAGGGGAAAAAAAAAGAAAACAGCTCAGTTGAATAGGTTGTCACAAGACGGCTTTTTGCTACTAAAATAGAGATCTGCACGGGTCTAATATGCATTTCAAGTCCGGATAGTGACGATTGAAGGGTTTTCTACTAGAAGGAGGTAGCTCCATTCTACGGGAGTTTGAAACATGTACTATCGTGCGGTAAAAAGAAATCGCTTTCGTTTGGTACCGAAAGAATGTAGCTACAGCCGTTAGTTCTTGCGTTTCTCAAAGAGACAGAGGTCCCGCCATGGCCGAGTGGATAAGACACTGAACATGGAAGATGGCTGAAGTGAGAAAGTACCGCGTTCGGGCCTATCGTGAGGCTGTCGATTTGACGGTCAGGAGTTTTGGTCGGTTTTCTCCAGATGTAACGCGAATACGCTTTAGAACACCTTAAAAAGTCCTCCAGCCAAGACAACTCCCAGTAGGCAGATGCCCCTAGGGTAGGCTTGCCATAACTCAAAATCAAACTCAAACCCAAAGAGACAGAATGGCCAGCCTCATTAACTTGTGTTGAATCCCCAAACCGTTTTTACAGTTTTCCGAGATTCTGAAAAGTTGGAGCTCACTTAGGAACGCGCCCTCTTACGTAGGCCACCGTGAAAAAATATTTGTATGCTGCGATTTCTTGTGTCAACAAGGTATGACCGTATAGGAGCCCCCCAAAACAGCTACGCCTAGACATTTAAATGCCACCCTTAGTCAGTCCCTGTCTAGTATTAAATGTAGATTCAACTATATCCTAAGTCCAAAGTAACCAGTATTTATAATACCAATATAAAATATCTTAAGGAAAGGGGTAATATATTTCAATTTAGCATTACGAAAGTTCAACAGGTATCAACAGAAATCGTAGCTATGTCACCTAATGTAGTTTTCATGAAGTCGTAACGCTTTCAAGTTAACTAGGTCTAACTCCGTCAGACTCGACGACAGGATTTTTGGGGCCCAGGACAGAATTGAGGCCCCGGAAAAAACCTTCAATCTTTTCTCTCCCCATAAATTGTTTGTAAACAGTGTGGAATTACTACACTTTAAATTTACCGTAGGCTACTTATACACGTATACATTTATACATGATAAAATTTCCATCAAATTTCGCCCCCCCCCTGCCTAAAACGCGGGCCGGGGACCATTTCCCCTCCTGCCTCCCTTCTCGGCGCTCCTGAACTCGTTTAATGGAATAGCCAATTTGCCATGAAAATTTATTCTAATAGGGGAGATACTCCAATATCCGGGAGCACATTGACTAAATATTACCATTTGGTACATTAAAAATTTATTACAATAAGCGTTGTATTCCTTTAACCGATATTCCACTAAGCAGGTTCGACTGAATTTGCATAAATTAGATAAGTTACTCCACAGTTCACAGCTGAGATTGTTTAATGGCACAACTACACTTACTTAACTTATATACGCTAAGCACAAAACGATTCAACTCAGAAATGTCGAAGCCGGCCATTGTTTCGGACTTCCTTCTTCATACATTAGTGAGAGCGTTAAAAGTAAAGTGGATGACGTTATACAATACCGGAACCGAACAACATGATGATTTGGAGGTGTTGAGGAAAAAATTTAACACGTTTTAGCCTCGAGGTCTATTTTGCTCGTTGTTGTTTTTCGATGCCTTTCTCCTCTCGAAGAGAAGAAAAAAAACTTAAGCATAATTGCACTTTCGCCCTCAAGAAGTGTCGATGAGAGAAATGGGTCAGAGGAAATTTCGCCGACCCCAATCTTTCTTTTTTCGGAAGGGGATCCCCTACGCACATACAACAAGAAGAAAGTTCTTGAACCGGACTCTTTATTCGGTCTTGGCCAAAAAGAAGAAAAACATGACCCAGGCCACAGAAATAAACACAAATCATCCGCATGGAGTGGTAACTATTTAACCTTTTCTCGTTGTCTTCGCGTACAAGTTGGGTTTTTTGGTGTGGTTAGGTTAGTTATTATAACCTGGAAGTGGTACTTCTGAAATGAGTTCCCGTTCGCGATAGCTATCTTTTCTTTTAGCTCATGGGAAAATGTTACATGGATTAAAGAATAAAGCTCCTATAGGATGGTTTGCTTTGTTCTCGTGTAATTAAATTAAGATTGATCAGTATTATGCGCGAGCGTGCGTGGGTGGCATTTGATTGTCGATTGTTTAAACGATCAGTGGCGGATCCAGGAAGGGGAGGGGGGGGATGATGGAGCGCTGGAGTGATAGCAACCCTCTTGAGCAAGCCCACAACTGAAGCCAAGGAGCTACAAGAGATAACCACAACTAACTGTAGTCTGAATCAATAGACATACGAACAGAGAGACAAATGGAATTCATTCTAACTTTGTTGGAAAGTGCTAAAAAGGATGTCCAACTATTATCTGAAAAAAAAAGTATAAAAAAATCCAGGAGGTATATGCGTCTAATACAATTTAATCTTTAATTGCTTTAATCAAATTGATTTTATGATTAATGATTGGCTATTTGTTAATTGTAGATTCGCGATTAAACAATTGATTAACTTTTAATTCAATGGTGATGACTAGCAATTAATTAATTGTTAATTGTAAACTTAAAAATTAGCAATTGATTGGTCATTACTTAGATTCATTAATCAAATTTGTAGATCAATGACTAATTAATTTTAATCTTTTTTTTCCCGCCAACAGTGCTGCAGCTCTTGACCAGAGCCCACTCTAAGGCAACATGGGGCCCTTTTATCTATACCCATTCAGTTTACAAATATTAGAAAGTAGGGATGTACGCGAGATGAAAAATAGGCTGTTTTGTCTCGCAAAATCGCTGAAAAGCTTTGTCTCGTCTCGCAAAAACCCCTATATCACAATGCAAAAAGGGGCCTGCCTCGTCTCGCAAAATAACTGCAAATCTCTGTCTCGCAGTCCATCCCTATTAGAAAGCCAGGAACTACAGGTTTGCTTAAGTTCCAGGTTTTCAATTTTGTGGAAGCTTGGAATTTTTTTGCAACTAAAAAAGGGGTGGACCTTTGGTACTGCCCAACATGATTACAGTGACCAGAAATGCTTTATTAAAAATCTTTTTTTTTTTTTTTAGAATAGTTTAGTAAGATTTTTTTAGAGAACTAGGGGCCAAGGCCCCAGACTCGCTACGCTCGCTTTTCATATGAGGCATTCGGCCCGTAATCGGGCTTATTCGTAAAAACGACATAATTTCAACAGAGAAAACACGAAGATTGGATCAGATAGAATGTTACTGAGCGAAGCTACACATTGCTTAGTTCTTGCATCTTCATTGGTACATAAAAATTTAAACTTCACACTACAGTAGACCCCCTACCCCTCATAACACGGAAGATATTTTGTTATGGGAATCCGTGTTGTACGGGTCCTGAGCTATACTCCACCTGGAGTGCGGACTCCGCTTATAATCGCTGAAAAAATTATTTGTACTCCTCAGAAACACAATGATATTTAATGTTGCCATTCAAAGGTTATACTAATTAGGAGCTAAAGCGTAATAAAATAAGAACATATGTTTCAGCTGTATTTTTAATAATGTAAAACCTATTGGACACCTTGCGAATTTGCCACCCATGGCGATTTTTCATTATTTGGCGACTTGCGTACATGTAAAGTTAATAAAAGCTACGGAACAGATAGAATAGCCTGCCACCAATGGCGACTTTTCATTATTTGGCGATTTACACATACTCACAATCTATATTTACTGTTCATGTAAGGTTACCGGAAAACCGTTATCCATACTTTCATTTACATAATCGTTTGCAGATTGGCGTACTTAACACCACGAATTATACCATCTCGTCGCGCTAGCAAATATCCAAAGTGTACTACTATAACTGCTATAATGGCATAGTTAACGCCAAATTTTTCTACTGGTAGCAAATAATCCAGCTGGACGAGAACCGGCTTTAAAATAATCTGCATTTTAATTATTTTTCATTTTCAAGATATTAGTTATTCTGTTTTGGAAAAACGAATAATCGCTAATTATAAACTCCTGTTGTCTAAGCGAACTTACTATTTGAAAATTGTCAACTTTGTGTAACACATTTTGAGTTACTTATTTCATATAGTTTTTATTTTGGCGTAATTCTAACTCATGTTTGTAAATTTCACGCGATTCTAGATACTTGGAAACGCTTTGTTGCAAAGGAATGAATGATTTTATGCCAAATCTGGCAACCATTCTGTTTATTTTTTCAGTTTTTTATTAATATCTTCTAAAATAATTCGATTTTCGAAATTTAACTTAGCTCATCAGGTTCCTTGGAATTTTTCGAATCTGTGGGCACCTTAGTTGAAACTTAAATCCCCACGGTTTAGGAGGAAATAGGCCAACAAGCTTTGACAGCGCCAGCGGCCTTTACTTTTTTTTAGAATAGAGAGATACCCAAATTAAATTTCATGCTGTTCTGGAAACTCGCGGAATCTTTTCGCAATCGAAAGATTTTGTTTCGTGTACACAGCTATTCTCATGTCCATGCAAACGATTTATTTGTGAAAAAAAAAAAAAAAATGATAATAAACTGTGTAATCTGGGAAATCTCTTTTAAACGAATTTGAATCCCAATTGTATGACGTCATATTCACTTGAAAAGGGTAATTTTGTCACACAAATGATTTACTTTTTTGACTCTCTGAAATAAAATGGTGCTGAAAATAGCGAAAAATCGCTTAAAAAGGAGGGAACGGGTAGATTTTCAGATTTTTAAAGAAGCGCAGATTGTTTTCTTTATTTTTATACATGATCATGAAAATTTTCAAGCGGATCGTGCAAACGGTGAAGAAGTTATTAGGCTTTTTGTGTTAACTTTGTAAATTTCACTTGATTCTAGATACTTGGAAACGCTTTGTTGCAAAGGAATGAATGATTTTATGCCAAATCTGGCAACCATTCGGTTTATTTTTTCAGTTTTTTATTAATATCTTCTAAAATAATTCGATTTTCGAAATTTAAATCAGCTTAGCAGGTTCCTCGGAATTTTTCGAATCTGTGGGTACCTTAGTCGGAACTCAAATCCCTACGGTTTAGGAGGAGATAGGTCCAGAATCTTTGACAGCGCCAGCGGCTCCGACAGCGGCCTTTACTTTTTTTTAGAATAGAGAGATTCTTCAAGCAGAGAGAGAGAGAGAGAGAGAGAGAGAGAGAGAGAGAGGAAAAGTTTTCTAGAAATAAAACATTTCTACAAAATACAGTAACCACGCCCCAAACCCTAAGCTTATACGTGAAAGCAACGAGAAAAAGTTAAATAGTTACCACTCCATGCGGATGATTTTTATTTAATTCTGTGGCCTGGGTCATGTTTTTCTTTATGGCCAAGACCGAATAAAGAGTCCGGTTCAAGAACTTTCTTCTTCATGCGTGGGCGTGAGGGATCCCCCTTCTTGATTTGGGCCATCCCTTTGACAGGGTCCCGGGGCGGTTGCCCCGCCTTCAACTGCCTCAGTCAGGCTCTGCTCCTGACCGAATAGCTTTTACCAAGTGAGTCAACAGTGCATTTTCGCTTTATCTTTGAATAGAGAGGAGAAACAACAAAACGTGAGAAAACCATTTACCATTTATAGAACCGTCTTAACAATGTCAATGTCCCCACCAACACACGCAAAAAGGTGGGAAGAATCAATTCTGTGCGACTGAATATTCAAAACATTCCGGCGCTGGCGAGGTTCATCGACTGAAGGTCGTGTTGTGTTGTGTGTTATGCATCGAAGTCGGGCCCACATGGTCTTGAATACTCGCCGAGACAAAAGAACGTTTTGAACGGAGTCGCGCCCATTCTTTTCGATAATCCTCCGGCATCAGTTGGGCGGCTGGCGTAAACAAAATTCATGATCAATGATGGGAAATGAAGATGTTTGTTGATTTTTGGTTTTGAATTTTTTTTTACATGTTAAAATTCCATTTTTTAACCCTTTAACACGCAGTGTTCCCGCTCTGGGAACACCAAACTCTGACATTTTGACTGTTGCCAGTCACGAAGAATATATTTGATTTCTATAAAAATAGTTGCGGGTGACATAGCTTCCACGAGAATCTTTTCCTTTTTTACACGTCATTTCCCGTAAAAAAAATGTCACGATTATTTTTAACAGCACTGACATCTGCTGAAAAATGGAAGAATGCGAGAACAGCTGGATAGATCGCCCAATGCTGAAAAAGGGGCAGCAGTTGCCATCGCTAGACTTAACAACCAGCAAGATGGCGGACGATCGAAACGTTCACCACGTGCCACAGATCTAGAGACCCTTTTTTGACGACAGCTGGCTGTGCTTCATAAGAACAAGGGTACATTTCATCACAAAATGGCGCTCAGTTATCTGCAATTTTTCCCACAGTGAAACGTTATCCGATGATTTGATTAGTCTGAAGAGCCTAAGTACAATATTATGAAGTAGCGTTACTTTAGTGCAGTGGTTCCCAAACTTTTCTCCTCATGCACCTCTTCTCTAGTCGTTGTGTACTATTATTTTTGTGAACCCTCAGGTTTCGCGAACTACTGTTGGGAAACAATGCTTTACTGAAAAGTTGTCATAGGCACACTCATGGAAGGGGCTTTTGGGGATAAGGGGAAGGTATAAAAGAGAAAATTTTCACTAAATTGTCTTCAAATTATTTCCAAACTATTTTCCACAAAACAAGTTGGTAGTAAAGAAATACTTACAGGTAAGACATGCATACGGTTGAACTCTGTTGTAACACCATTTAAGAAACAAGATTATTGCTTATGACACTATAACTGAGTGACATAATGAGTGATTTTCTGTTCTATGAGGGGGAAATGCGGGATATTTTGACTTATAGGGGAGTAGCCACTCTAAACTAGCTTAGCAATATTTGTAACCCCACCCGCCTTCGTTCAGTTTACCAATTCTCAGCCCAGTAAATGCGCCCGCGCGAAAACGCATTCTGGGAAGTAACGATATGGATGCAGAAGGGAGAGTCATAGCCATCCCGCCTTTGCAATAATGAGAGCGAACAGGTTAAAGTCGATAAGACACTAAAATAGTTATTCTGAATCACTGCAGAGACGGCCCGAGGGGCGTGCGGGGCCCCAGGCGAAGCGCAAGAGCGGGGCCTCTTCTCTATCATGTCCTTATGAGATAGCAATAAAATGGCTCAGGAGCGGGGCCTCTATAAGCGCGGGGCCTTAGGCGATCGCCTACATTCGCAACCCCCTTGGGCCGGCCCTGATCACTGTCCTTAGCAGATAAATCTGCGAGAGCTTTTCAATTTGTTTAGTGAACACTGGTGATAGAATCCAATATAAATGGTCGTTCTACAGAAATTTTAAGAATTACCTTACAAACGAAGTGATGGTTGTCGTTCTTACTATGAGAAATAGCGAATTTTTGTCTCCCATGGGCGTTACTGTACCTAGGTACGCCACAGAAATAATCTATTATACATCGACTTGTGTGGATAAAAAATTTTAACAAGCTCACCTCGAGAAAACACCGTCTCTTCCTAGAATCTGCTTGCTCGCCCCGAACCTGTTTTTGATCCGAAAGTCCCAAGCCTTCAAGCTGCAAATTCTTTCTTTTTACTTTCATTTAGCCCATCAAGTCTGTCTTATCAAAAGAATGAGATTCCAGAATGTCAAGTCGAGTTTTAATAATAATAATAATAGAAGAAGGGTTGAGAAAGAGAGTTTATCTGCAAGGGGGCAGACGTTTTGAGAAGGAGACCGGACGCCATAATTTACCTGAGGATGAGCTAGCTCGCTTCTGGCGGTTCAAAGGCATCCATCCGCATTAATATTCAAGACAGGCGCAAAGCTACTTGGCTGCAGGTCACGACCTTGTCCGTTGGAAAAAGTTGTTGGTATGCCGCAATAGAATCCAGTTACAGCATCCCTTTCAATTGTTATTCGATAAAAAGTACACCAGTAGTATTTGAATGTTAAATGCTACTTTTAAAATATCATGGCATCTACTCGTTATAGGCGATTGGTACCAATTGTATTCATTGGTTCCTGCATCGAAGAAAAACACCTGCATAAATTGCCGATGAAAACGATTCGAAATTTTCTGTTTAAAGTTTTTAACTTGATTCCCTCTCCCAGTTATATAGAGACGTTAGGATATAATGGATTAAGGTGAGCTTTGCAAAAATACAATGCTGTTATTCCTAACTTCTAATCAAATTACCTAACATGAAAATGTCAAAAAATGTCTACTGAAAAATGCTGCCAAATTTTCATTTCAATATGACTTAAAGCTTTGCTTGTTATGCGTTCCAGTATAACAAAGATTGTCCGGGTTTCAAACTTGGTCCCTGTGGCCTGGAAGGTTTTCTATGATTCCAGATTGTTGACTGACAAAAAGATTTTTAATTCGAAAAATGAAGAGTGGGGTTCAACGACGAATCAAATTGACTACATTAGCAAATGGGTCCAATTATTCAATCCCTTCCGACAGCAAAACAAAAATGCAGCTAATCTGGATGAGTGGCATAGTACCTAACAGGAACGTCCGCACCTTTGGAGCGTGTTTTCTGGATGATTAAACACATTTGGCCAGACGACAAGGGGGCCGCACGCCGGATTCTGCCGTACGAGGTTATACTGTACCGTTTATCTTATTTGGCATAACGTGCAACGATTTTTACAACTTTTATAAATAACACATAGAAAATTTTTTCACGAAAGTTAAAAAAATGCGATATTTTCAAAAACTAAGTAAAATAATTTAAAACGCATGCTGTAGAACAATCGCACTATAAGTTACCTACAAAACTTTTTTTACATTGTATTTATTTTCATGCATAATATAAATAAACGATTGCTCTCGTATTTGTTCTCTTCTGCCCTAGCTCCGGCATCTGTCCTGGTTTAGAACTTATGGATTGTGATAGGCTTAGTTTACTTAAGGCCTGCTAAAAAGCCATCTCGAAACAAATGACCATCTAAATTCAAGTGCATTTTCAAATCGATTTAAACAAACACGATTTAAGTAGTAACGGTATTAAAACATATTAATCTATTCTAAATAGTATTATATTGTTCATTAGATCAATAATTAGGGAGATATTAATGTGGGGGGGGGCTATATATCTCTTAGATAGCATACGACATAACGCATACCAACAACTCATAAGATATGACTTCGCCGAATTAGTGTGCGTCAATGTTGTTTTAGAAAAATATTTTAACGTATATTGTGAGTTTGATAATCACTAAAAAGCTAAAGAATTCTACCTGTTTAATAAAGAAGTATAGAAGTAGTAAACAACAACAAGCAAAATTTAGCAAAAATCGTTTTGTCAATTATTTAGAAAAGATTATGCTCTGTTTTCGAATCAAGCTTACACATGTACTTTACTGGCATGTAAAAATTCAACATGTTTTCATTGTGATAGTTTTAAAAAAATTTTTAAAGTCAAAAATCCTTTAAAAAGAAACTGTATATTTATGAACTGGAAATCCATGACTGACTCATTCCACTTCGCTTGATGATAGACGCACGTCACGATATTTACCAATTTTAATCGCACACTCGCAAAAAGAAGTGGAACTTCGCTATTTTCAGATTTTCTTTGAAAGTAAGTTGATAAGCTAGATTTTAATAGGGGCAAAAGTGATTTTTTTTTTCGGTCAGGTAAGCAAAGGTAAGACAAGAAGATCTGATAAGCAATACCTCTCTGGTTAACAACAAAAGCATATCCACAATCTAACCGATTCAACCTTCATCTTAAATGCCAGTTGTGGCCATCTGACTGGTTTTAATCGACACCATCGCTTTCATCCTCCATTGTCTGCGGCCATGATCTCGACAGTGACGTCACAAGCGAGTGGATTTACGGTACCGACTAAGATATCGTCCTTGGATCAACCGGAATAATTCCCTCCCCCTCCCCCCGATGCAGGTGGAGAGAGTAGTTATTCTTTTTATTTCAGTTAAAAAATATATATATTTGGCCATGAAGCAGCAGATCTGAAGAAGAGATCGAGAACGTGAGATCTGTGGGGTCATGACACCGAGAAGAGGTAATATTTCACTTTAAGGATGAGATATTTCTGGAAAGTAATGGCTACTGAAAGTAAAAACTTGGTTCGAGGAAAAGAAAAAGAGGTCTACATTTGATAGTCACTGTGGATGCGTGACGATATCTCACTCTGACAGCGGTTTGACAAAGACTTGATTTGCAGCTCAATTACTTAGATTTCTCTGGATTGTTGTTTCATTTCAGGTTCAGACGGTTTCGTTTTTCCCCCGTGACCTTGGAATTATAATGGACTGCGACATTTTGTAACTAAATCATTTTCTTGAAAAGTACAGCGAGTAGCACCATGGAAGAGGCGCACCGAAAAATATCGTTGAAAATTTTGTATCATGGAAGACAGCCAGCATGGTGATGACTGACGTACTTTACTCTATTGGCCCTCAGAGTTGCTGGAAGATCTTTTTCCAATGTAATGTTTGAAAAAAAAAATTTTTTTTCTGTAATCAAAGAAAAAGGTTTATCTTTTTATTATAAAGAATTACATTGACTCGTTTCATGCTTATGTCAGTGACGGCGAAATTTTTGATCTCGGCGCGTCAAAAATCGAAAAATCCCTAGTTTAACTGTGGTGACGCTTCACACACGGAAATTTAATTTTTGCGAGTTACAAATATTTTTGTATTATGTAGCTACAGGCAGCCGACTGCTCTGGAAATGCGTGTCATGCAAAATGGGTGCGCGGGTCACTTATGACACACGTGTCATAGGTTTGCCATAACTGATCTGTATTTCACATACAGTTTCTCAATCCAACTTTCGGTCAACTGTTCATTGTTCGCGTAGGTATAACAGTAGTGTTGCTTGAAATTTATATCAGAACTATTCACTCACTCGCAGATATACTTTATTTGAAGCAAAACCTAATATATAACATTTTATTACCATTTATCGAAATTATCATACAGTTATTTCTCATAGTTCCCATATAGAATTTTCCCATGGTTCTCCTACTGACTTCAGCCGTAGCTACTTTTTCCATTTTGAATTACTAAAAGCATGGATTAAAACTATTTTACAGCTCTCGAAATGTCACTTATCTGGTCGACACTACCAGACATGCGAAGGAAGACTCGCAGAGTGCGCATGTGCCGCTAAACCTGAACTTGAAAGATCTATTGCCTCACACGGAAGGGATTAAAGTAAATTACAAATAGGGAAGGACGCGAGGCGATTTTTTGCGAGACGACGCACAGATTTTTAACATTATGATATAGGGATTTTGCGAGATGAGACAAAGCTTTTATTAGGCTGTTTTGCGAGACGCAAGACGTCTATTTTTCGTCTTGCGTCCATCCCTAATTACTAAGCAGAGACAACGGCATTCACAATCGGAGTGTTTCATAGAGCCAGCCAGTAAATATGAAATTTCTCGCATGTTAATGTACTGTTGTTTTCCGATGATTTAATTTCTTATTAAACAATCAATATTCAGTCAAAGAACTCTAAATATGACTCATTTTTGTTCCATGTAAAAGTAATAAACAACTTCGGGAAGAAAATGCGCAAAACAAATTGCTCTACTGCCGCAGCCCCTTGTATGATAACCGGATACATTTCGTTATTACCGTATTAGCTGCCTGCCACGCGACCCCGAAATTTTTCATCCAGCTAAATAGAAAAATCCTATATGTAGGCCTCGAATTTAGCGCAAGTCAGGTTTTTAAAGGGGAAATGATCAGTCAAAAAATACCGCGTTATATTCGGCCCAATACGGTACAGAGAATATGTATGTATCAGTTTTTAATTCACACTTTTTAATCCCATACAACACCGTCATAAATATGAAGCTACGTATATCAAAAGCGTTCATCGATGGAAGTCAAAACAAGATTCTTAAAAAGTGGTCCACATCCTTTCATTGAGTAGAAAAATTTCTCTAAGCTTATTGCTTTTGTCCTGTCAAAAGCGTTTCACATACTGTATCTCGGGAAAATCAAGTCACACTATTTTAAGAAACAAAAGGCGATTCGAAAAACAAAAGGACAATAAACATCCAAGGTCAGGGACTTCCCTTAGTTACTTTGCTTTAACCCGATAAGACTAAATCAGTTAAAAGATATATATCTAAACGTTCCACTTTCTGTGAAAGAGATAACACTTAGTTTCGTGCTACTTACATCAACAAGTCTTTAGTTGAAAAGTTATTGAGTCATCCAGACACTGATTGTTTAATTGAGAGTCTGATAATTAATAATACGAAAACTAGTAGTTATATCCATTTCGATTCCTGTTTTAAAATATTTCACTGACCGACTTCACTGAATAAGTGATGTTAAGAAATTTCTCTAGGCAAGTAACATACAGTTGAAGTTACGTTGCATGATTTGGTTCGGTGTAAAAAAAAAAAAAAAAAAAAAAAAATGTTACTTTTAAAATATGAGATTTTTTTTCTTGCCCGCACTCAAACTTCACATTGTTTTCTGCACTTTAACGGCATGAGTTATAAAATACAAAACTACTGTGATTAAAAATAGTTTGCGTCAAAGTTTTCCAACTTCAAAAACGAAAAATTCGAAGCACTTTTGAAAGCTGTTGAAGAGTTTTGTTTTACCAAGCTTTGAGAAACCTCTGTGAATTCCTTCGAGAGCTGCTTTACTGTTGCTGAAAATTACTAATTCCTCAGGTCTCTTATTTTCTTGGAGACCAATGCAGTAGTACCTCTTGGATCGTTAGAAGCTCACAGTTGCAGTTTAAGACGATTTCAACTGCACCGAATTCAAATTGTTTTCTACTGCACTGTGAAAAAATAAGATTGATGCAAGCTCCCTCGTTTCCAGGAGTCCCATCCGAAGATCCATCAGTGGAGGTATAAACAAATTCTCCGTCTGAACACGACTCAATAGTTCTGATTCCTTTGGCTTTGATTTTAAAAGATTGGATCTTCTTTGGAACACAGTTTGAGAAGATTAGTTACAATTTTTATGTTTTTTTTTTTGAAGTATTGGCTGCATTTTCAGAATTTTGGCAGAATTGGCTGCTGTAAGATAGCAAATGTATAGTGTCCAAGGCCAATTCGGGATCGGATTGTTCCGTCATATTGTAATAAAGAAGATCGTTTAAGTCTTGCACTTTCACTCCTCTTCTAGGCTCTATTGGCAATATGCCCTTACAAGAGTTCTAATCTTGTTGGTAAACTTAAGAAAATTATATTTTCTTCTATTTTCGAAAAGCTGCAGACCACATTCCTGCTGGACTTTATTCGTTTATGTGACGGTACCAGTGAATATTTTTGCGGCTCTTTAACCTGTATGTTACGTATCTTACCCAGTACCGATTTTGAAGCATGAACCAAAATCGGTGAAGAATATTCCATACCATGGGATGAATTAATGTGGTATAAGTAATTTTCAAGGTTTTGGGGGTTTGTTCACTTCCAAGCAGCAATAAACAACCATTACACAGGCTGTATTTTTCTGATGCTGAAGTGAATTGTAAGCTTCTTATCAATCAAGTAATTAAATCTGCATTATTCAGAAGTGGATTACTAAGCTATTGGAATACTAGTGGTTTATAATGCATTTGGTGGTTTCTAATGTATCGCATAATGCATTTGGAAAAGGGGTACGCTGATAATTTAGCCAAACAAGCGATTTTTCTTGATGTTATCTGTGTTCACTCCATCATTTTAGGCAGTAAGAGGTTAACTTGAAAGCCATTTACATAAAACTTGGATGCTCCCATTACAAAAGAATTGAATATGTGAATATAATTGTAGTAAAACAAGTATATTCTTTCTTGTAAGGTTTTCGTAGTGGCTGTATCCAGAACTTTAACAGCAATCCTTGAACAATATTTTTCAATCACGTCATTTGAATTCTCCCTTTATAGTTCAAAACGAGGTCATAATGACATTGGGTTTAGTGTGTTTTATTTATGTGACTTTTTCATAACTATCTTCAATATACCAAGGTTTACTTTCATTAATTTTTATCTTTATGGGTACTTTTAATTTATGTCCTCAGAATAATTTTCTGAATATTTTTGCCGTTTTTATGTCTTCATATTTTTAACGTAATTTATTTTTAAATCTTTTCTGTGTCATAATTTTATTTTTTATGATTACAGTAACTTATTTGTGCCGCTTTTCAGTTGCAATCTTAAGTCTTCCTATTTCACTGTAATTTATTTTGTCTTTTTGGTGTCACGATGTTACTTTTTAAGCCGCTTTAAATTACTTGTGTTTTTAGTGCAATTTCGTTCTTCAAGGTTCCGCCATCATTAATTTATACCTGATACGATCACCTTGATCCTTGTAATGTATAAAACTTCATCAATGTCGTACTCATCTAAATTTTTATGTCTCAAAAAGAACATCATTTTCTCTTCATTTAAAAAAAGCAGCACCACTTCCTCTTAAATTTATGAATGTGAAAATTTAACTCCCCAGCGCCATTGTTATGAACAAAAACCGGTATCATAACTATTGCCAAAAAAAAAAAAAAATCTTTTGCATGCGTTATGAAATTATTCATCTTCAGCCTTGAAGAACATAACCATCAGCTTAAATAAGCAGCAAAAATTCTCTCAAACGTGTTGGCAACAGAACCTTTAACCTATACCCTTAAAAAAAAATCTAATTCCAGTCTTGTTCCGCATCTTCATCGTTATTCGGAACGGTCGCGGTTTTTTACTCGAGTGGCTCTTCACCGTTGCCATTTTCAGAAAACGTAATCGAGAAATATACTGACTGACTGACCTGCTTCAAGGCTTCACCCGCACATGCCTCTTACAGAGAGAGACCTGATTTCGAGGCTGGATACCTGCTAGGAGATGCCACCGAATGTCGCTAATGAAATCTTGTTTTATGGCCCCACTAGAAATTTTATGCGACAGAAGAGTTCCACTTGTTGAAATTAGGCGACGCTTCTGCAGCTTTTATTGCCTTAGAATCTGCTACTGAAATTTTATTGGCGAAGAAAATTGCCATGAACTTTTATGAAAGTAAAAATTTCACAGATCTCAACCTTCGGATTACTCAACTGAAGTTTGCCTGTTTGATTGACTATGCCTGTTGTGGTTTCGAAGGGAAGTCCATTACCCGATCCTACCAAAACATACTCTCTAAAACTTCTCTTAAAAATGTTATTAGTACCAAACTCTAGCAAGTCTAAAAGGTACCATTAAATCAAAAATGGGCGTTATGAGAGTTATACAAATTTCGTGTAATTCACTTGGTCTTCAACAAAATCATTGAATATCAGAAAATATAACAAGCTATTTATTTTGGTTCAGAAACGTACGAAATTTGGGCAATCCACCCAAGTACACAATCTGACTCCTATAGATTAATGTCAACAAAAACCATTTTAACTTTTTGTATCACCGATTTGTAGATCTTCAACATACCAATTAAAGCTGCATAAATTAATCATACTGTATTAAAAAATATTTGAATGACTGTTTTTTATTCTTGAATAACGTGGTCATAAATAAAATATACTTACAAAAAATTCTGAAAAGTTTGTGATGTTTAATTAATACTATAACACGAAACTGTATTTTGTCCTTCAGCAGTCAGACTAATTGGCTATTGCAGCACTTATGTTTTTTCGTAGGTCAACTTTACAAAAATGTTAATGATTTTTTTAAAAAGTTATCAGCTTAAACTGTTCACAAACACTTCAGTAGCACTTTGGTATAGTACTAACATAGTATTTCCGAGTAATGCAAAAAAAAAAAAAAAAAACCTTTCTATTAAACTCTACAACAGACACATATTGCTCAATAATTTGTACATTAATTACAAAACAGGAAAATAAAAACTTTCAATGTGTTTATAATCTGTTTCTGCACATTGCAGTACAAAATTTTAAAAGCTTAACTTGTTGAAAAATATAATGGGTTAATAATTCTATATTTTCAAAGCTGTGAAAACGTAGTACTAAATAGAAAAAACAATGTAGAACTGTCGTTGATAGTAACTTGCAATTATGAATTTTTTTCATTAGAAATCCATGTTCAGCGAATGAATGGCGAATTGCTGTTAAAGTTGCCAGCCCAAAGGAGGTACTCGGGTTAACACCTACCTTTTCTCTCGTTACACCAGAAGAAAGCAACTAGCCAGCCCGAGGGCTGAGGAAGATTCGAACCTGATTTCACATGATTATAAAATGGAAAGCAAGCTTTACCCTTCGAAAAAAAAAAAAAACACTCAAAATACTGGTGCTAAATGATAAAATAAATAAAACCATTGTGAAAAAAAGCAAACATAAAATGTTACTTATAAGTACTTATAAGTAACTTATGAGTAACTTATAAGTAACTTATAAGTATACTTATAAGTAACATTTTATGTGTGCTTTTTCACAAAGTATTTATTTATTTTAAGCTTTACTCTTGCTACTTAGGATATACCTCAATATATCGCAACGTTCATGTAAAAAATTTATTTCTTTGGTTCCCTAACAAAAAGTTTGCTAATCGTAAGCTCGTTATTTAGAAATTTTTCCCTCCTTAAAGAATTTCCATTTTCTAAAATTACCATTCAACCGTTTGAAAATATTGATGAACAAAGATCTATTTAAATATTAATTCACATTTAATATTAAATCACAGCCAAATTAAACCCACCGTGGAAGACTGGCAATGATATTTTTGAAGCACCCCCTCCACACATTTTGCCTATGCATTTTTTAAAAACAAAATCTGCATGCCAATAGTGGGAGTTCATGCGGAATTTCGTCTAGGACTTCTTACATTTTCATTTGTCTCACACTTTTTATGGGCACAGGCACTAATTATCAGTTTTACGCAGACTTATGGCAAGTTTCTAAACATTAAAATAACTTTAAATATTTGATTACAATTTCTTTATTTTTTTCCTGCTTTTTACTTTATGCCCTAAAATGGCAGGGGCTTATAGGCTAAGGCCAATGGAGCCTAAGTGGGTAATCGGGCCAAGACTAAGGCCAATGTCTATGGAACTCCGTAACATAAAACATGGAAGACTATGTTTTATGTTACGGAGAGCCTACAAAAGAGGCATCTGCCTACTGGGGGGGGGGGGTGTACCTTGGAAGGAAGACTTTTAAAAAGGTTCTAACTTATATTCATGTTACATGTGGAGAAAGCCGACCGAAACTCCAGACCGTTTGATCGACAGCCGCGTGGTAGTCCCTTCACATTTCAGTTGTCTACCATGTTTAGTGTCTTATCTCGATCATAGGGCCATATATTGAGACAGAAAATAACAGTAGTAGTATAAGAGCAATTTTTATTTGGGGTAAGCCAACTTTCACGAGTGTAAAAATGAGAGTAGCATTCCAGAGTTAAATATAATTTATATTATCAAACGGTTTAAAACGTTTTTATCTAAATTATTATGGATTTTTATCTAAAAACTTATGTTCAGGAGACCATCGGATAGGCGTAACACTAAAACTTCAAGCTGTATAGTAGAATCACTTAATTTTCCACGATATCAACCCAAAGAGTGGCGCACCCAGGATTTTAATTTAGGGGGTTGCTAGAAATACGGCTGAACTTGGTCACAATCATAGACCAGGAATTGGTGGAGAGAGCAATTGTAACCCTAAACTGAAACAACCATACAAGTTACATGACTTATGGAAATAGCGCTGCAAAATCAATTTCCTTATTTCTCTGACCCCTCGTTTTGCTTTCTACAACATTAAAATGCTTGATTTTTCGAAACAGATGGCGATGAGCAGTCAAATCCGTTAATTTTCTTTCCCTGTGACTGCGTTAGGTTAGCTTAAACTTTCCCCGGAAAATACAATAGGATACGCTCTCCACCCATTTCTCTTCTATGATTATAATGGCTTAGTTTATTGTGACAACTTTCGTACAACTTTAAAATAGTTTGTACTATTTGCCCATATCCACCATAGCACACAAGCCCACTATTAACTCGGCTAGTTATATGGTCTCTTCAGTAGCATTATAAAGGAGTACCAACTGGTTACCATGTACGAATATAAGTATTTATTTATTAACCAACTTTTTTGTGTGAAAAAGGCAATAATTTGAAGACATTCTTTTTAAATCTAACATTTTAATTCGTTTATTCAGTGACAATTCTCTAATTTTAGCCTTTCAATGCGCGCATTTTTCGAGCAACATCACTAGTTAGTACATATACCCAAGAAAGCATTCGAGTATGAGAGAAATTTTCTGTATTAATTTTGTGAGTAACGGATTAATTAAATAAAAATTTGCAGCTGATATAATAAATATTACAAGTAGTTATTATATACTACATAATCACGTTTTTATAAATAACACTATTTTTAATGAAACAGACATTCGAAAATCGACTTGCACTATACTTTTTGAAAGTGTGTATGGATATAAGCTTTGCATATGAAGGGTCCACGGGAAGAACGATGAGAGTCCACTTTTCGTCAATGTTGTGGTTTCTACTGCATTCTGTTGTTCATTAGTGGCACTATTAATATCCGAACCCATAAGGGGAAAGAACGATGAGAATACACTGAAAAAATAGCAAAAGATACAGTTTACTGGGGAAGAACGATGAGAATCCACTGAAAAGATAGCCCAAAGATACAGTTTACTGGGGAAGAACGATGAAAGTCCCGTGCGCCTTTCGATTTTTGGAGAAACAGCTGTATTGGACTCTCATCGTTCTTCCCGTGGACCCTTCATATGTGCAAGCAGAAAGGACTCATTAACTGGACTCGTGGCATTCACAGAGTTGTTCTTGCTGTTGTTGCATTTGGAATATTTATTTTCGGATTTGTGTGCTTGGCTTCAAGAATCCGTGGCTTATAAATCCTTGCCGAGTAAAGTGGACACCAAGATGAAAGTTTTTACTAGCACAGAGAGAATGTAAATTTTCACAACCAGGGCATGAGTGGGAACGACGATACGCTTTCTCGATTGTCGTGGAGAGTAGGACCATAGATTTAGAATACCTAGATGAAGCATCTAATGCTCTTAATCGTATATTTTTGATGCCAAAAACGCATCTTATTTATGTCACTATCATGGCTGTTGTCAATGTAAAATGGAACATTCAATGCATTATCTTAGGAAAATAAACACATTCGAGGGAAATATTTAGATACAAGTACTTTTGAAAATACGGATTGTCCTAAAATAATGGAAATAAGTATTATTATTTAGGTTAATGCCATTCTGCAGATGCGCATGCCACTATCATGGCTACCGTTTGAAGGCAACAAGTTTTCTCCCGTTATGCTCAATCTAGAGATTCCTATATCTACGAGTAGGACAGGCCCTTAACCTCCAAGCCGCCGGTCCCCATTCATTGAGCTATCAAACCATTTTCGACAAATGATAACAAAAATCAATTGAGATATCCCCTTTCTTGCCGATGCCGGTAGAGAGACAAGAGAGACGTCCTTGCGGGGAGAGAGGGAGGACATCCTCGGAACGGGGTCACTTTCTTGCACAACAGCACGCAACAACTTCTTCATCCCTACACGATCCCATCGTAACAAATACAACAAACCCCAGGAAGATCTCGCACTTAGCCGAAATTAAATCGGAAATCTTTCTCTGCTCAACTGACCCAGAAAAAGTAGCTTTTATTGGAAAAGGTGAAAGTTTATTGGCCGCATTTCTTTTTTTTTTTTCCCCTCACTCCTCGGGGTGCCCTTGGAAACAACTTCGCCTGAAGAGAGGGTATGCGCGAAATTGGAGGGAGGGTTTATTTTATCGAACGAAAGTGGACCACTTCCTGATGTGTTTATAACCTACCGAGCTACAGATAGGTGGATAGTATGGAACAAGTTCCTTGAAATATCGAGGTAGCTATGGGGGGATGGTAAAATTCCGTTGAGGTGCTTCCACAGCGACGGTGTGGCGATAACGAAACTCAAGTTCAAGGGCACACCAGTGGCGGATACAGAAGCGGTTTAAGAAAACCGCGATAAGGAAAACGATATACTTCATCAGTGATAGGTCATCCTCTTCCCTCATCTGGTCTGATTGAAATACCGATGTTCATTTTTAATACTGAACCCATGCTTAACCTGTCCGCTCTGATCTTTGAAAAGACCCAACGGAGAATACCTCCTTCTTGGACAGGTTTCGCCACAGCCAAGTGGATAAAACACGAAACATGGTAGATGGCTGAAGTGTCCAAGTCCGGTTTCGTGCCTACCGAGTGCCTAACGGGCTGGGCGGTTTTCTACAGATGTAACGTAAATACGCATTAGAAACCCTTAAAAAACCCTCCACCAAAGGTACATTCTCCTAAGCAGATACACATAAGCAAAAGTTGAGCCCTAACAGAGACACTATGCAAGTACGCATGCTGGGCTTTTATTAAGGATGGAAGCGAACAAGTTAAAGCCATAAGGATACTAAGTATATATTTTAATCGCTGCTCTCAAGAACTTAAATAGCCATATTCACCACACATTTTACAAGTTAAGATGGTAAGATATCTTGCCTGACATTAACACGCGTGTTTAGGTTAACCCCATGTAAAGTATGAAGTGAGTATGGCAGGGCATGACAGGGCTGAAGTGTAAGTCTTTTTTTTTTTTTTTTTTGCCTTTGTAAAAATGAGCCCTCAATTTTACGAGCACACCTCCAATAATATATATTTTGCTTATTCCTTTTACACTTTTAAAACGAGTTGTGCCAGTATTTACTGTGCTCGCAGGAGTCCTGAATTTGGTAAAATTCCGAACTTTTGAAAAGTTGTTCTAAAATGTCCTACTATTTAAGATACTCGAGAAAAATTTCCGTATTTCATAAAAAAAAAAACACGACCACATTTAAAATATCAGTCCATTTAAGACAATTTTGAAAAAGTTCTGAATTTCAGCAAATCCAGGACTCGTACGAACCCTGACCTTGATATATTTATATAGTTTTGAGTATTTACGAAAAAAAAAGAAGAAAAAAACCTTCTCATACTTTGGTAGATCACATTTTAGAGTCCATAATCGATCCCGACTGACTGTTACTGCAAAAGGACGGACGTGTTGACAAATCGAAATTGTAATCATTTTCAACTTGGTTTTAATATTAAAAAAAGCGAAAAATAATTCTTAATATAGAAATAAATTAATGAACGAAAAATAGTATTATTGTGAAAAAAGCGTGGGGCGCTTTGTGCTATATTTTTTGTATCATTTTTGTGCTAATCGTACCGTTCGAATATTTTCAAGAACTGATATATGGAGCAAACCACGCTTTTTTCACAATAATACTATTTTTCGTTCATTCATTTATTTCTATATTAAGAATTATTTTTCGCTTTTTAGTTAGTTCAATTTATCACTAAAGCGTGTTTTTTGGTTTTTTAAACTATATTTTTATTTTTCACTTTTCAGTTCGATTTGCTATAAAAGCGTGATTTTTAGTTTTTTTAAACTGTATGTATTTAAAATTTATCTTTAATTCTCGATATCTCTCATAAGACACTAAGGAAAACTAAGTCGGAAAGTACAAATTGTGAGATAATTTATTTTCACTGTGCACCAGTGTCGTAGCCAGGATTTTATTTCGGGGTGGGCTGGGTACCAAATTTAAAGCTAAAGTTCAATTGTAAAATAAATATCAAATTGTAAGCTAAGTAAAGGGTCCCATTTCGGGGGGAGGGCAGCCCCTTGAGTCCCCCTCCTGCTGCGCCTCTGCTGTGCACCAAAGTATTAATCAACCTGCATTAAATGCTACCTTTCTCACTAAAAAGGAAAAATAGGTCTCTAATCAACAAATAAAAGCGTGTTAAAAAGAATGGCCTTAATATGTTCTTCTACTCAACTCTTCCATAATGTGATGGATCACGATATTTTATTAAAAAAAAAAAAAATTGCCGTGTCCAGGATTGGAACCTGGGTTATTGCGGCCACAACGCAATGTACTAACCACTATACGATCAAGGCCACAGTAAGAAGGGTTTTCTTAAGATTGTTATCTTTGGAAGTGTTCTACTTTCAATCAGGATAAGAAATGAGGAAATTATTTAATCCTGGCGATCCTGATCAGGATAATGAGATAAACTTATAAAATTATTGTATTGTCACCGGTTCTTCATAAATGTACAAAGTTTAAATTAAATCTGACCGTTTAAAGTGTGCCAAATTTGAGTTCAAAGGAGTCGGTTACAAACATACAAACAGGTGAAGCTAATAAATAAAAGCGTGTTAAAATCAGGATAATGGGATAAACTTATCAAATTATTGTGTTGTCATCGATTCTTGATATATCTACAAAGTTTAAATTAAATCTGACCGTTTAACCGTCTGACCGTCAAAATCGAGTTCAAAGGAGTCGGTTACAAACATACAAGCATACAAACATACATACAGGTGAAGCTAATAAAAGCGTGTTAAAAAGAGAGCACAATTTGAAGTTTCCTATTTAACCCTTAAAAGCTGTGTGTTGCCTTTCGGCACATACCCAATTTGGCCTTCTACAGTACAAGTAGAATTGTCTACAATACAAGTAGAATAAAGATCTAAAGCCTAATGTTGCCAATAAAATACACACTGAAAATATCATTAAATCAATTTTTAACACATATATTGCAGCACTAGTGCTCTTTAAGAATAAAGACTACTACAGTACAAGTAGAATTGTCTACAATACAAGTAGAATAAAGATCTAAAGCCTAATGTTGCCAATAAAATACACACTGAAAATATCATTAAATCAATTTTTAACACATATATTGCAGCACTAGTGCTCTTTAAGAATAAAGACTACAATTTTTCAAAAAAAAAAAAAAAAAAAAAAAAAAAAAGAAGAAAAAAACCTTTTCATACTTTGGTAGATCAATTTTTTTTTAAGAATAAAGACTGCAATACATGCAATTTTTCAGTTGTAGCTTCATGTGTTTTTTATTTTGTTTGAAAGCTTGCTAATACCCTATTTTGTTCTGCGGTGATCAAGTGAAATTTTTATGTGGAAAAGTAAAGTATGTAGCTCATTTTTATAACTGCATTTGGATATTCCACTGTAAAATACTTGTTGTAGGCAGACTTTTGAGTGCTTTTCCAATTGGCAACAATAGGCATAAAGTTCCACTAAGCCTGGAGAATAATGGGCAGTTTTGTTTTTTCATTATGAGGAATAATTAAGATTGCCTGAATATATTTGACTTAAATTTGAATGAAACTACTTATATTTTATAGTTTATTTATTTCTTATTGCACACAACATATTTTTCTACAAATTATTCTCTACAAATTACAAAACTGCAAAGGATACACAGTAACAAAAAGTGAATAATGTGGTGTTAGACTGTGTTTAAAAAATAATAACTGTTTCAAATATTTCAATACAATTCTTAACTAAGTAGTTGGTAATCATACTGTCAAGTATCATAAGAAAAACTATTTTACGCTTCACGTTCATTTTTGCAATGCTTTGCGATAAATGTTATTATTTGTAATAAGAGTTAATTACTTTTAAAGTACTTTGCGGAAATTCTTTATTATAGTTTTTATTTTAAAAACATGCACTTATAAAAATGAGCTACATACTTTACTATTTATGTAGAAAAATTATTTTTTCAACTAAAGCCCAGTGTTGCCGATTGGCAACAAACTATTTTTTTAGGCGTAAACCATACCTAAAACAAAGTATGATTTTTAAAAGTATTTTCCCCATCATTTTTACTTAAGAAATGAAAGCCAAAAAACAAAACATTTTAAAATTTATTTTTAAAACTTCAGGCATTTAAGGGTTATGTTTGTTTGTGTGATTATGGCAACTCTACGCTAAGGCGATCTGCCAAGGATGGGGGGTGCTTTTGGTAGGGGGACTTTCTAAGGGGTTCTAACGAATATTCACGTTACATCAGGAGAAAACCTACCAAAACTCCAGACCGTCAGATGGACATCCTCGCGATGGGACCCAAACCCGGGACCTTCACACTTCGGCCGTCTACCATTTTCATTGACTTAACTACTGTGCCATAGTGAGGCTTTAAGGATTAAGCATTGGCTAGTTTTATTCTTTTATTTTCTACAAAGTGAAAAAACAGAGAAAAAAAAACAATTTCGTCATAAACTTTACAAAACACCAATCTAGAACAACGTTTTAAACCCCGATCTGCATTCGCAACTCTCACGATTGTTTATTGTTCCTATATGTAGTAGAAACGTTTGCATTGTTTTGTTTTTCAAACTCAGGTACGACTTGTCGTAGCCAACAAGCTGATGGAACGGGTAGTGCGAACGCTCAAAACAGTATATGTCACGATGAATTTTTCTTTTTGGGTTTTTAAAACGTAGCTGAGTGTCCGCGCTTTGCATGAGAAAAATAACTTTGTTAAAAAAAAAAAAGCGAAGTAATGACAGAGACGATAAGACACTGAACACTGGTAGATGGTTGAAGTGTAAAGGTCCAGGGCTCTAGCCTACCGCGCCGCTGTCGATCTAAAGATTTGAAGTAGTTGGCGGTTTTCTTCACATGAATACGCGTAGGAACCCCTGAAAAAGTTCTCCATTCAAGGCATTCCCTCCTTAGATAGATAACCCTCGTGTAGCTTTGCCCTAACTACACTATTAAAAAAGTACAAAACCTTTTATGAAATATATCGTTAATACTTGAAACATGGTAATGTTTTTAAGTTTACGTTACATTTCTTTTGTGTATGTGTCTGTGGGGAAGAGGAGCTCTGCTCTCTAAAGTTTGATTTAGTCTAAAGTGAATGTTCCGCGGGTTAAATAATCAAAGCTTGCATTTTGATGAATGCATGGGAGCTCATATCTATGGGCACTGACCATGACCACCCCAGCTCTCCTATTGCAGTTAAGACTTACGTACTAGTATAACGTAGAAGTGGTTCAACACTAAAATATGGTATTTTTCTGGGACTGGTCCCTTGAAACCACTTGACCCCCTCCCTCCCTCCAAACAATCACATGGGTGCCCATGGTTAAATGTACATCGGTTCATTACAGCGCTAGTTTGTAATCTATGAAATCCCAAATGAATAGCATTAGGGTTTGGCAACTTCTCACCAAACGCAGAAAATAAATGCGAAAAGTTAGAGAAAATCGTATAAAACGTTCAAATTGCTTTCAGGAGGGGTCAGCACCTCTCCTGTTGAACCCCCCCCCCCAATGCTAAATTTGGTAAGCTTTGTAAGCCAGCTAAATTTGGTAAGCCAGCCACATCACTTATAACAGCTTAATTTTATAGTGCAGATAAACTTGCCGATTCTGAGATAGATAATCACATCAATTTCGCGATTTGCTGCTAATTTTTTAATGAAATCGTTAAAATTTCTTTTTGTAGTAAAAAATAAAAAGCAGTTAGAGGGAACTGCAAGAAACGGAGACATTCTTTGAACGCCTTAGCGCAACATGCGTAGCAAAGAGAGGCTCATTCAAAGACCCACGCCGGGAAGCAACGATGGGCGCAAAAGGCAAATCGCAGTAGTCATGTCTTTGCAGGAACGGAACAGGTTAATGAGAAATGTAAGGGCCGTGGTAGCCCAGCGGTTCAGGCGTTGGACTCATAACCGGAAGGTTGATAAGTGGGCGATGTGTTATTTGTTTCTTTTATTTTTCCATGGGATGCATCAAAATTAAAATAATGTTATGTGTGATTTAGAGACTCTACTAATAGCGAAATAAACATAATATAAACTTAAGAGCAGCACACATTTCAAAACTTTCAGTACCGCAACACTCATGAGCAATACTGCTGGCCAAAATCGAGACAAACGACTGATTTTGAAATCAATTTCGTAGTATAATTGTATTTTATTTTGAAGAATTTCCATATTTGGAATATATAGAATGGGTTTACTTAACACAAATTTTGTGTTAAGTAATCTGAAATGAAAGAAACAGATAGTTAAACGTTACTTCGAAATGCTATATCACAGTTGCTAACATGTATGGAATACACTTTAGTCATTTTTGTAAATATTTCTTAAAATAACAAATAATTGAAAAATTTTGCTATATTTTAACGCTAAAAATTCTCTTTACAAATGTGGTTATTTTCCTACATATTGGTATGCTATATCGATATAGAGCATTTCGAAGAATTAAAAATAAGTTTAAATTAATTTATACAAATATAAATTTGAGTTATTTTCATTGTTCATACTTTATAATTAAAAAAATTATTTAACTTCTGAATTTTTTTTTATCCTTTGTAATTTTATTTTAAAATTACAAAAGTGTAAGATGTAAGATTTTTGGGCCCTAAAATCTGTAGGTCCTGGGCAGTTGCCCCGTTTGTCCTGCCGGTAATATGGCACTGGTAATAAAATAAAACACATCTTTTACGAACTTTCAGCAAATTTGAGGACGCTAGACAATTAATGTCCATTCTCTTTCACAGATGGCGCCATCACTGCGCACTTTGCAAGCTAAAATCCAGCTTAAGCCAACCTTGCATTGCCAAGTCAAATGTCAAGCTTGATTTAAGCTTATGTGCTGTCTGGGTAAAGACCACCGTGTACATGCGGTGTACGTGCACGTTAAATCCGTGGTTCCGAAAGTCCTCTCGGCGGTCGCTAGCAGTTTCCGAGGGGTGCCAATATTCAGAAGTCCCCCACCTTCTGATGAGGTTCCAAATTGTGGAGGGAAATTCCGGGAAGGACGTATATGCAGCTCTAAGCGACACAGTCAGTGACGCGAGCTGTCCTCTCCTGGCAAATAAATAAATAAAATGAGAAATGTAAGGGAAATAATGTTTAGTTAAAGAGCGTTCTGTGCAAGTTGCACACTTTTTTAAAAGAACATCATTAAGAATACAAAAGTAAAAAGAAAAGAAAAGAAAGATAAAGCGCACAGTCTCCAGACCTGAGTGCTATACCTTTACTTGACCTAGACTTTTTAATTTGAATTCTTTTTGTTTCTTCATCCGAGAGAAAAAAGGATTAGAAGCAAACAAAGTTTTGTAAATTTTAAAAGCTACACATCTGGATCAATGCACAAACAATAGAACTCTGTAGAAAGAATGCTCTCAGCTGCAACCGATACATCCATGCATAATATGGGAGTGGAGGGGGAGAGGAGACAATGGACTGATATACTTAACTCCGTGCGGAGAACGTGTTTGTAAGAATAGAGGGGGAAAAAAAAAACTAATAAAAGGTAAAGAAACTATATTTGAGAATCTGCTACAAAATTACCAAAAATGCCACCGTTTCTTTTTTAACGTTTTGAATAGAAATTCCAGGTCACCTAGATCGGTACATGCATCTGTGAATTGCGCGCTGTTCTATGCAAATACATTAGTGTGTACTTATATAAGGTCTGTTTTGCTTGAAACGAGCATTAAAGAAATAATGAAAAGTGGTTTTAAAAAGTTGCGTTTTTATAAAACGTTGAAATTAGCAGAATGGAACTGGCTAATTGCGGCCTTTTCTACGTGTGTACAAGGACCAGATTTAATAGTCTTGTTAATTGAATTTTGCTAAAACAAAGGGAATACACTAATTAATGCAGGACCACCCATAATTGGTAGACAATTGCCTACGATGTTTAAGAACGCTTGGGCCGACCTTGCACAGTGCTTTGCTTGAGCGCTCTTTACGCTCGATGTTTACATTTTTTTCAAATAGAGCTTAACGAGGTTCATGCTTTCACAAACGAAAACATAAATTGGCCTTTTACCTCCGAATTCAGTTATTCTTTGCTTGTTTTAAAACGCTAAAGATTCACTTTAAGTTGGAGACAGCGACACTGATAAATAAATTATTTTTTATTAAGATTTCACGCTGCTTTCCCAATCAACAGACCGAAAACTTTTGCATGTTTTTGTCTCTCATCTAACAATAAACGAATCAACAACTACAAATTTTAATTTAAAGTTTTACTTTTTTAAATCATCTTCCAATGGGAGTCTGGATCAAACATCTAAATCCAAACATCGTAGTCAAATTTTCTCGCAAACTTCCCAATCTCCAAATGAACTGAAATATATATAAAATATATTCATATATATTATAAAATATATTCATTTTAGTTTTCATTTCTTTTATATAATTCACACTTTTAATTATTCTACTAAAGTGAAGTCTAGACTAAGATATGATTCATTGGATTTTTTCGATTTGTACGTTCTTCTTTCAGCAACTGAGGAAATAACGTAAGTACGTGAATGTACCTATAAATTGTATACTTGTGTAAATTCCTCATTGTTAGCAAGCAACACAAGACACAGTATATTATTCTGAATATCATGATTATAATTTTCATATTTCTTAAGTTATTGTACTAACTATCTCATAAGATTAATTATTATTATTATTAAACTTCCTAGTGCTTAAAATCTTACTTTTTTCTACTTTTCTCTGTTGAAATGAAGTCCTAGCTAAATGAAATGTCAATCCCTCGGGATCAATAAATCTCAATCCCGAAATCCCGCAAGACAGTGCGGGATTGCATTCCCTACACAGAACACGCAGTCGCTCGGCAGTTCAAACGCCCAACTATCGAATCCTTACATCCATCTAATGCGACCAAGGCCGTAGCCAAGAGAGGACTGGACTGCTTGCAGACCTTTATTAAGTTTAACCCTTTAACGCGCAGTGTTCCCGCTCTGGGAACACCAAACTCTGACATTTTGACTGTTGCCAGTCACGAAGAATAGATTTGATTTCTATAGAAATAGTTGCGGGTGACATAGCTCTACGAGAATCCTTTACTTTTTAGCACGTCACTTCCAATAAAAAAATTGTCACGATTATTTTTAACAGCACTGACATCTGCTGAAAAATATAAGAATGCGATAACAGCTGGATAGATTGCCCAATGTTGAAAAAAGGGCAGCCGTTGCCATCGCTCGACTTAACTACCAGCAAGATGGCGGACGATCGAAACGTTCATCGCGTGCCACAGATCTAGAGACCCTTTTTGACGCAGCTGGCTGTGCCCGCACAGCCAGCTGCGTCAAAACCTCCATCCTTTCTCCCTGCCAGGCCCGCCGAAAGAGAGGGACACAAGATGGACAATTGCCACTTTTTTTTTTTTAATGGGGGAAGGGGGGACATGTCTGGATGGAAATTTTATCATGTATGTTTTTTTTTTTTTTTTTTTTTTTAAATAAGACAAGTCAAATGTTACCATTACTAGCAATCCTAAAGTTTAGATCTTTTAGTATGTAACTAAATAAATTCATATGATACTGAACTCTTGTCATTTTGTCATTTTTAAGTAACAATTTCATAAATAAAGTTTTCTTTGGACTTATAAAATAGTTGCCATAATTATTTCCTATATATATATTCAGGTTAAATTACATTCTAAAAATTGTATGTGTAAGAAATAACAGTGTAATTCTAATGTAGCACACATCTGAAAAAAAAAAAAAGATTGGGGAATGGGGCCGATAATCGAATGTGAGGGCCATGCCCTTCTGAATTTCTTAAAGCCTTCTGCGTTCATGGCAGTGTAACACGAATCTAGAGACCATAGGCGTCACTTACTAGGGGCAAGTGGGGGGCAATTGACCCCTAAAATTCAAGAAAATTCAGATATAACCTATTTGAAAATGATATTTTCTAAAATACGAAACATTTTGCACCTCAATGTTATATGCCAGTTTAATGATCGAAATAATTCCATATTATTAGCCTTAGATATTTAGCTTTACCCAGCAAACACACACAGGTTCTCTGAACGTCTATTAACTTTCAGAAGACGTTGTTTCCTCCGAAGCTTCGCTTAAATACGGGTTAGGATCCCTTAGAAAGTCCCCCTTGGCCTAGATCCCTCGCGCAGATAATTGGCCGTAACACCGCATTTCATTTCATTTCAAACTTAAAATAGCTCTGTACAGTGTTTGGATGAGTTGCAATTGTTTTTCTATTATTTAATATGCCGGGTTTTATTTTCTTTTAGAGGTCTCCTTTTGGGCCTATGAAATGGTCCGATTCCACTGGCTTATAACCTACAGAATAATCCAGTTCCAGGTGCTTGGACTTCATGAATACATATCAGTTACATGTAACCAGGTAGATTATTATAGGGGCCTGAACACAGGCTCGGTACACAGTATATAGGTAGACAGGGTATAGGATATATACTCTGTTATAAGGACTCGCAGATTATTACAGGCATTGTTGTAAAAGCTCGTGCCCCATAGGCTCATAGAATTCTAAGCTTATGGTTTTAGTGATCAGTCAGTATGGGTAAATGGGCTCCCATATGTAGGGTCATGCAAATGCTAGACATTCCCCCATCCCAAAACGCCTCATCTTTCCTAGCCATCGAAATAGTAGACATTTCTATAGCATACTGAACATTTTGGTATTTTTTTAGTACTAGAGCGTTTGAAAGACCTTAAATAAGGTCCTCCCCACCCCTTATAGTACTCAGGTATGGATGGACTTTGAAGATGGCCACTATTCCACACAGAACGCACATCATCAATTTCATTATAAATAAAAAGTGACTAGAATACCTGACCCGTCCTGACGCGTGTTGACGGAATACTTGACCGGCGTTACGTAGGCGTCTTCAGTCTGACACGAAAAACGGATGTATGTAGAGATGGGAGGGGGGGAGAATATGGACTAAAACTCTCATCAGAATGAGGTTCCCAAGAGGCATATTATTATACGATGTTCCGTGCGTCCTGGATTTACTTTTCAAAATATATGCCCTTCACTTCGACTTCTTTCGAACGTGTCGTGGGCGAAAACAAACGCCGGGAAAGATCGGTTAGATTTCTGCTTTCTTCTTCTTCATTTTCTTAATAGGAATCATTGTTCTTCTGGATCGTTTATTAGATCGGGTCAAAAAACACTCGTTTTAATTGCCTCATTTCAATTGGGAATACTCGAGACATTATTTCGGTTCAAAGAGATTTTTGTTTCACTTCACTTTATAGTCGAAGACTGACAGCTGGTGGCGGATACAGAAATTTTTCTTAGTTAGATTTTGAAAAAGTTTATTTAACCTAAACAAAATATCCAATAAAGCAAAATGTTATCGTAAAGCAATGCAATTTTTTTAGGAAGCGGATAATATTTGCAAAGAAGAAAGCTCATTTGACCTAAACAGAGTGCAGCAAAAGCAACGCAAGGCAGTTGCTTAAGTGTTAAAAGCAAAATATTACCCTTAAGCTGTCTCTTTGGGTAAGAGAGGCTGAAGCCACACAGCTCCTTCTCTGCATCCGCCACATTTTGTCTTGGGCAGTTTTGAAGCAATTAATGCCAGAATGAGCGTTATTACTCAACGAACGGGTCAATTCCTCCTCCTCCTTACAAACCTTTTTAGTGGGTGGTATGGGTAGTGATAGTTTTATTTCCGAATACATTTGAAATTTTTCCTTCATGGAGGGTTAGCGGCTTCCTCTTTTTAGACCTTCCCCTTCTCTCACATACTTCTCTTGAAAGATTTTTAAAAAACCGCTTAAATGTAAAATTCTTGCTTTTTAAGAAACACGGAGCCACTATTTAGTCACGATTGCTTTGTCATTAAAAACTAGTTAAAAATTTAATGTAAAGAAACGATCATTACTTTCTGGTACACCGAATGTATAAGCTGAATACATAAGTACAATTATCTGAAGCTTTACCCGTATCCAAGCGTAATCAAAGGCGTGCATTAGCCCTGTTTCAGACAGAATGATTGACACCTGACGTAACCATACGAATACCAAAGGGGAACAAAAAAATCTCCCCTCCATTGTTTATAACGTGACTTAACGTGAAAGGCATTACAAGGTCGGAGGTGTATGCTAACGCTAACATCAATCTGAGTTACCACCCAAGTAACCACAAAAAGGGCGGGTGAAGATACGGGCTATAGATATACGCATTCTAAATGTCAAAGTTCGAACAGAAACAATGCCCAATCCGCATATACCTGTTTTTTTTTTTAAAGCATCTGTATCTCCGTAAATATGCCACGCTGCTGAAACACACCAATTCTAATTGCCCTTCATTATTATGATCGAAATGCGATGATGAACCGATAGGTTTGTTAATGGTTTTGAATGTGTATAACATAACGTAATTTGACCTGGATTTTAGAATTTACATTTGACATCTATGAATGTAAATTTGCTCACTTCTTATTACAGAGAGTTGAAGTAACGGGCGTCATCGACGCAAACTCGGTTTTTATAAGAAATGGAATAATTGATTATTTTAAGTTCTGTTTTTTATATTACGGGCCATCATTATTAATCTAGTTTGCAGTCCTTAAAAGTCAAATTTATTCAAGAAAAGAAGGCGGATATATTTCGATTCCAATCATGAATCATTATTAAGTGAATTAATTTCTTTTAAACAAACATGATAAATATCACGCTTATCTTCCTTTCGTGATTATTATCATCCTTTCCTCAAAAATTAACTGCCTAGAGAGTTAATGGCCTTCTCTTTGAAACAGAACAAAATGAACACGTACGCAATGTTTATAACTGTTTTACACAGGGTCGACAAAAGGATTGTCGTAGATCTAGGTTCTGAAGTGATTAAAATAAGTACAGTGGAGCTCGCTTATTGGAATTTCAGTTAAAGAAATATCCTGCTTACTGTAGTTAATTTTTTACGCACCAAACCGTAATAATTAATCACTGTGATTTCGGATAGTGGAATATCCTGCTTATTCGAATAAATTTTCGTGACAAATTGCCAATTCCATTAAGAGAATTCGACTGTATTCGGCAGGGCCTTAATAAGATAGTGATGGAAAAGGTTTTATAATCAATGTGTTCGGCATGACGTGTTGGAAGGGTTAGCAACTAAATTAGCCGGACACTTTACCAGTTCATTAGCGAGAAAAAAGCCCGAAGCCAAACGTAATGATACCAGTAACAAAAAGAAGTGATTACCCGAAAAAAAAAGATGCCATGCGAAATAATAATAATAATACGGCAAGTAATTAAAAATGATGCATATACACTTTCAGCCCAAATAGGTCATTGATCAGAGTGTTTTTTTTCTTTTCTTCGAACACCGCAACGTGTTTAAATATTGGGGAATATTCATGAAGTAAGAAATAAATATACCTGTAAAAATAAAGATATGCGGTAAGCGTTGGTGTCACAATGATCTATCACATCCGATATTTGAAGAAAGTTTAAAAAAAATTAGATTTTTAATAGAACGTGAAAGGATTTGGAGGAAGCATTTGGGAATTGTCAATGCAATCAGAAGGATGTATAGCTATATATTTTTTGTTTTTATCAGGAAACGATTGTGTTAAATTTAAATGAATTCATATTTAAGTAGGAAAACGGATTCAGTTTTATTTATTTATTTATTTATTTACTTTTACGGAAGCGGTTCGAATGTGCATCAATACATTGCTGTTTTGTTTTAGGAATATTTTAAAGCACAGGTTCCTATTGTGGTTTTTTTTACTGGGAAGACTTTTGTTCATTTATGTTTTTTAATAGACAACAATGAAAGATTACGTTTTATCAGGTGTAGCGCCAAGTTTCCAGCCTACACACACAGATGGCGTTACGCACAAATGAAGTGAATAAAAAGTGGCAGAAAGTTCTTCCGTTTGACAGATAAGGACATTATTCCTCTGCAAAAGTGAGTTGTCAATGGAATGTGTCTCCAACAACTACCTATTTTCTACTGCATTGAATAGGTCGAATTTTGTATGTAATAGAAAACATTCGCGGGAAGTTTTAATTCATTAATTTTATTTAGAAGAAAATGGCTGCTGAAACATATTGTGCTCTTCATGAAGCATAGGGTGAACTCGTGAACGCACCATGAATATAACTTATAAGGAATGGTTTTAAGAAATTAAAATTAACGATTTTGATATGAAAGGCAAAAACGACCAGAAACGCCCGAAACTTTGGAAGATATTAAACGACTAATGTGTCCCATTTTGAACTGTACCGTCCCGCTTTTAGGTAGCTTGTCCCATTGTTCAAGCACCGCTCAAATGTCCCGTTTTTAGAAAGAGGGTAACCATTTCAAAATGGACTCGAAA
Organism: Cheiracanthium punctorium; assembly: GCA_038373885.1. Lineage (NCBI taxonomy): Eukaryota > Metazoa > Arthropoda > Arachnida > Araneae > Cheiracanthiidae > Cheiracanthium > Cheiracanthium punctorium. The sequence continues at coordinate 1,263,446 of JAWZYV010001774.1, forward strand.
CATCTAAAAACCATTAGATTTTACTCTTACAAACCTTTAAGTAGAAAAGGTCTTTCCTCTTATGAATAACCTATGGACGAGGGGAAAAAAAAAAAAAACATAGTTGCAAGTCGCAGTTCTGAAAGCTACTCGTGAACTCATGAAAGTAAGTTTTCAGAAATCGTGATGAGAGTTTTATTCGTATTTGAAAATTGTTTATTTTTCTTACGCCCCCCCCCCTCGGTGTAAACGCTCTTCGGCCCACCAAAGGGAGGTGCACCTCATCATTTGAGAACTCCTGATTTAAAGAATCATCGGTAAGGAAAAGGGGGGCATTCCCGGATCCGCATTTCTCTACCAGCCTATCTAACGAGTATGCGTCTTTGCAACGATGGAGCGCTCGTGCTAACCATTCGCTAAAGAACTAACGCTAGTAAGACAACGTTGGATATGTTGTCTTCATAATCCATGTCTTTGTCGTGACTTATCTCTTGTCTTGTGCACATTGCGAGTCCAGAGCTGTAATAAATCATCTCAAGTATATTGTGGGTAGCTCTTGAGTAGGATCATGGCATTGCAGGCCATGGCATACGCACGGCTCCAGAAGACTAATTTCCCGCTACACCCTCAAATGTACAAAGGAAAGGGGAAGTTTTCATGAAAACAGGAAAGGACAGCCACGAGTAGAAGAAAAAAATCCAGTAAAATGATTCGCTCGTAAATGCAACTGGAATAATGAAAGAAAGAACGCATGAAAAAAGAACAAGGTGATGCCAGACAATATTTACGAGTTTAACTTTATATTTTACTCGATTTCTGGACGGCGCGCGTTCACTTTATTTTTTTTTTTCTGAAAAAAATAAATAAATAAGTAAAAGTAAAGTATAGTCTGTGAATGCATAAAATATTAAGCGTCCACACAATGCAGCTGTGCACGACCTAATCTGAACAGTGGACGTTTTCTGAACTTCCAGTCTGTTAGTGTAACTTTACAAGAACGGGATCCTATCGGGGATCGATGCAAACGAAATTTGGGTCCGTTTTGCGGCCCTTTCGCAAAATTACAATCGATTAAAGCGGTCCCCCCCTCAAAAATATAGTCGATTAAAACAACCCTTCATCGGCATTTTACGCTATATTTTAATTCGATTTGTAAGTCATTTTAACAACAAAAAAAAAGGTGATTTTAAAAAATGGATTTGAAATCCACAAAAATAAACAGTTTTCACAAAAATGAGACCCTGTAAAAAATTCCTGGATCGACCCCTTAGAGATGAAATGGCCCGAACCGAGCTCGGGCTCCGTAATTCGCGAATGTGCGAGCTCATAAAATTTTTTTCACTTGAACATCCTTTGAACATGTAAACAGATTTTAAAAAGTGATTTATGTTAGAAATAAAATATTAATAAGTGCATTAAGAGTTTTCTACTATATTTAAATTGAACACAACAGCAAAACTTATGATATTTTATCAGTGAAGTAATAGACTTAAAAAAAAATAATTAGCTTAACCTTTAACATACCAAGCTTATGATGCCAACACTGCTTACTAAGCATTCCTTGTATCTGTGGGGTCCTCCTCCGATCCCCTTTGGTATGTTAAGGGTTAAATTTAGAGCTCGGGCTTAAATAATATCGCTTGGCTTCAGGCTTTAAAGAAATGAGCCAGATCTATCTCTAATATGCACCTAAAAGAGTTTCGGGACGCACTTCTCTTAGATATCAAACAAAAGAATTTTTTTTCTCACGAAAAATATTTAACGCTTTATTTATTAACTTCACTTAAGTACCATGAAAATTAAACTGCTTTTAAAGATATAAATTAATTCATTGCAATCGAAAAAAGAATCAGTGCCAAACACTTCATTCAATCATCTTGCAATATGCCTGTTTGTCTATGAAACTTGGACAGACCCCCCCCCCCTTAACCAGTTTTTATTTTATTTTTTTTATTTACCGATAAAATATTAAAGTTCTGGAACCAGTATTTTCAAAAAATCTCCGCAAGAAAAGTGTTCACTTTTCTTCTTAGTTTGCGATTTGTGAATTTTTTTTACCGCTATTTGTGCTGTTTATAGACACAAATACATGCATAGGTGTATCTATATAATGTATTTACGTATGAATATCAATGAATGGATATGTAATTTAATTTTTCTTAAACATATATTTACGTGACTAGATAAAAATAACAAACAGTGGGGAATTTTGTTACGCAAATACTCAAAAAGATGTACAGACTGAAAAACGCATCCTCTTTCCGATCCGAGGTCCAGTTCAGTGTGAGACGTTCACCTTAGATAACAACGACATTAATAAAAATATATGAATAAAATTAAATGAAGAAAAAATGAAGAATAGAGAGAAAGAAAGAAAGAAACGACTAGTTTGTCCTGAAATATGAAATCATCATTTACTTTTGGATTTCCTTTTTCTGTTCTCACACCTCCGAATTTATTTTGTTGTCTCTTCTTAAATTATAGTTTGTCAAGGTATTCCTGGAATTGATACGTCAGCAGTAAAAAAATTTCTTTTGAGTTCGTTTCTCCTTGCAGTTTTGTACGTCTAGTAACCTGGAGGCGAGAGATCTCACCAGTCATTTGCATTTTCAATGTAGTATTGTTAGAGACGTTTTTATCCGATATAGAAGGCTTGGAAGTTTTGACGCCTACTGACTATCTATCTTTTTTTTTTCTCCCCCTGGCAGTTAAAGTTGAGGGTGTGGAGGGAATATACGAAAACCAACTTCAGAGTTGCATAAGTTGAATTTTCAGGTTCAGTTACTAAGAAGCTTCTCAGAGAACACAGCCACTCCGTGTAGATATTTTTATTCTTTCAGCCAGTGGAAGCTTCTCATTAAAAGCAGAAAACCCGGCCCCAGCCTGTTAATTCAAAATATTTTAACATTACTTAGCATAATTTTCTCAATAACCTGACTTTGTTGAATAAATGCAGAAGTTTTTGAATGCACAAGTTGAATAAATGCACTGTTTGAAAATTATCAATTAAAAAAATAAAATCTTAAGTAATGCCATTTATGTTTATTCTTACTCTAGAGCAGGGTTTTTCAAACTTTTTCTGTGGTGCACTTTGAGGATCTTTGAATGTAATGTCTACTTGCGGCGCTGCTCGCATCCGTCCCCAAAACAGAAGAGCGTTGTTCAAAAGCAAATTCTCCAGCATTGTAAAGCAAGCTCGTCATTCAAAGAGGGACAGAGAAAGAAAAAGACTTAACAGTGAACATTGTGAAACTCGAGTGCCACATTACAAACATCACAGAGAATGGACCCGGTATGTAAACAAAAGGCTTTAAAAGAAGAAAAAAGTAGATCTATTATACAACGACCTGATGCATATTCACGACACCCTTTTAGGAAAAAGACACCGCCAAAAAGGGAATGCACCGGCTTGCTGCAGCAGAACAAATGTCCAATTAGCCAAGGAGACAAAGCGGAACAACTTCGCAAGACCCATCTCTTTCTTCTCTTCGATAACCAGGAGGAAGAGAGTATGGTGTGGCACTACTATTAACTTGCATTATTTATTATCTTTATCTCTGGTGTTTTAGTTCTTCATATTTGCAAGAAAAGCACACGACTCTTTGACGTTGTTCCTCTGACGTCCGAACAGAAAGGCACGTTGACCTTGTTTTGCAAATCAACTGTTGCGGACGAACCATTCGGGAGGATGTCTTGTGTCCATTGTCTCGAGGCAGCCTCATAACTCGATGCGCCAGAAGACAGTTAGCTAAGTGCGAATGCTGGGTTAGTGGTGCGATAAGAAAGTATTACGATCGTGAATGTACTGCATTGTTGCTGTTAACTGGAGTCGAGTTAACGTTGATTAGGTATGGAACCTCTGCAACATCCTCCAGTGAAAAAAAAAAAAAAATCTGCTGTGAAAGTTGCTCAAATGTTTGAGAAGTGCTCCCGGCTTTATTCTTTAAACTTTCGCCGATTTTTGAAGTCATGCATGAGTCTACGTTTATTAAGAGTGATCTAAGCTTCCAAAATAGTATTTTAAACAGAATTTTACTTAAAAAAACCAGAGAAAAAATACTCGAATACTAATTAGCAAATTTAGTTAATATTTAAATACTGTGTTCAAAATTTGAAAAGTTTTTGAAGCTAAAAAACTATAAGTTATTTCACTTTGACAATCAACTATATCCGTTGATCAACAATTACGGCAAACCTTATTGTAATCTAGTTATTAATATTAACAGATTTTTGTAGCATTATTATATTTAATATAAATTTTTCTCAATATTGATTTGAGGCAGTGGTTCACGTAAGTTTCACAAAATTTCTTGTGACAACAGTCATATACATGCATACATATCTCTTAAATTATTACCCCAGTTATATCGAATTATTTAGAATTATAATGAATTGAACCTAAATTCCCAATATGGCTGCAACGCCTTGTATAGTGCAAAAAATTTTGTATAACTGCGATAAATATTTAAGAAGACTCTAAACTTCCATATTTTACACGTTCTTATTTTCATGTTAGAAATTTTAGTCTAAATTTATAATACTGTTAACTTCATTTACAAAATAATTGTTGGTGTAAGAAATAAAGACAATGGTTTTAGTTGATTCAAAATAATAATTTTTCAAGTTCACGTTCACAGTGATCACGTTTTTCACGATTTCACAGTTTAAAAAAAAATCAAAGCACAATATCACATTTGGTTTTTTCAACAATTTTTTACTTGGGTGTTAATTCGATTTTTTTAAGACTGCCATAGGCCGTGATGCAGTACAATTCTTATGCGCGCTCCCATAAAAGGACAATAAATGTTTCGCACTCTATTTTCGATGGAGAGCATTACTTTGTTATCCTTAACAACGTATATCGATAATCGATTTTGTTTTGACAGAAATAGACGATCTCTAAAATGTGCTTTAAACAATTTCAGAACTTAATATATAATAATTCTTTTGTGAGCACTCGTAAAAGAACTGTATATGCCACATATACCAATTCCAATAGCGTAAACGATACAGTACATAAGGAATAATCTATAACAATTTCTTAGCAATTGATGTCCAACTGACAGAAGTTAGAGAACGGAGGGCAGAAAAACCGAAATCATGAGCAGTTTTCAACTCACCTCGCTGGGAATTGTTGAAAACAACAAAGGAATTATTAAAATAAAATTCAGTAATAAAGCAATATATAGGCTAATACTAGAGAATTAGGCATAATTGTGAGGAAGTCTAAGGAAATTTTATGATACAAAAGTAAATAAGTTATAGAAGATTCTTGTGGCCTCATTCGCCAAACTACTTCATACGACAAGAGGATAAATCCAAATACGCGTGTTAAATTTATGGGTAAAATGAAAAATGCTAATTTTACCGATGAACTTAACACGCGCGTTTGGGTTCATCCACGTGTAAGGTGTTTGGTGAGTATGGCGGTAAAAGTCTTCTATAAGCAATATTGACGTATGATATATGAAATACAGGGTGCCCAGTAATTAACTAAAAATTTGAATTGTTTAGTAAAAGAGTTTGAGAAGAGATAATAGAAAAATATTTACTTCACGTATAAGTACACTCATTCCGATTGAATGCACAAGAGTTTCGAAGTGCTTCCCATTACTTGCAACAATATGGTGAAGTCTATAAGATTAAAGTTGTCTAAAACTGAATGAATAGTTCACAGAGTGATGGCCGAAATTTCAGCAGAAAATGAAAATCCGCAGTTCGATGGTCCAATTCGGCATCTTACTACTGCTAACTGCCTGCAAATACGCGAACTTTTACTGAAAGCGGCTTGCAACTTCGTGTCTGTCAAGTGCTGCGTCACAGCACTAAATGAAAACTCGTATTAATTCAAACTCGTTTCGTAAATTAAACCGCGTAGTGTTGCATCACCAAATGTTACGTCAATATGACGTCCCGATAAATAGTTATTGCAATTTCGAATTTTCGGTTAATTACTGGGATTCCAGTGGAGTCATGACTAACGCTAGCAATGGACGCGAGACGAGACAAAGCTTTTCGGCTGTTTTGCGAGACGCCTATTTTTCGTTTCGCGTCTATTCCTAACTAACGCGAGAGATGAATTCCAAGAATCCTTGCGTAAGTGAAAATTTCGCGTTGTGACTATGGGGTATGTATTCGACTTTTCGAAGCGCACGCAAATATTTTAGACACTTATGATCACCCTTCTGTTTTAAACAATTGCTTAACTACGTATTGCCATTTCTCACATAAAGTAACGAATAAATGAGCCCCTTGAAGCTCAAAGGTTGTAACTCCCGTTTTTCTAGTTTTGAGATTTTTAAGGTTTTATTAAGGTTGTGATAGTAAATTCAATTCAGCATTACACAGCAACTAGTGCTGCTACCTATACAGTTAAGGGAGGGTTGTTAAGGGAGTTACAATTTTTGTACTTCAATACACCATTTGTGCAATCAATAGAATGAAGCCAACAAAACCAAAAAAATGGAATTACACCACTTGGACATTAATGGGGTGAAATGAATATTGGTGCTTCTTCTTAATGTTGGCGAAAAATCTCTTGTTGAAGGCGAGGAGGTAATGTCCAGTCGCGCAAGATAGATCGCTTTGTAGAGCGAGTCCACTGAATACGAATCATTCATATAATATATATTTCATTCATACACATTATATGAATGAAAACGCATTCTAAGAGAAAAGATTGTACATCATATCACTAATCAAAATACCATGTTTTCGATGTCAAAATACGATGATTTGCCAGTTTTTTTATGTTGGCGAATTCTGGAAAAAAATATATAGAGAGAGAGAGAGAGAGAGCAAAACGCCACAAGGGAAGCTTCATTCGTTGTTTCCTAGTTTACATGGAAAAAAAAAAAGAGGAAAGACGCCGTTGACAAGAGCAGTTAACTGATCCAGCACGCGATTGCAGAAGACAAGACAACGATGCAAGAGATCAGATGCTGAGAAAGTTGTACTGGCTGGAGGCACTGAACTATAGACTGGGAATTATCCCCAAAACTGACTGAAATTTTGGAAGATCAGTGATAGCAGATGCGTAACTAAATGCATCAGTAATGTAGAGACTGTAGTAGAGAAGAGGCTCCTCTCTAAAAAAATTGTTGGGAGCGACGACGTCTGGATGTTCTTAGAGGAAGTATTTCCCTTATGGATGCTTGACTACGCATCCAAGTTTTCAAAGATAACGGGATCGGGTAATTGATAATATTTGAGAAGAAACACAATAAAAGGATGATAGTAGTCTATATTTGAATGCAAATTGTGAGAGAATAATGTTTGGTACAGTTTTAAAATCAAATAATAACGCCTATTTAACCCTTTGAGGCGCAACCCTTTCCCAATGCTGAAAAAAAGGGCAGCCGTTGCCATCGCTAGACTTAACTACCAGCCGGCACAGCCATCGGCCGTCACAGGCAGCTTTTGACGGCAGCCGGCTGTTTCCTAGTTTACTTTTGAGCTTACTTTTGAGCTGACGCAGCTGGCTGTGCCGCACAGCCAGCTGCGTCAAAAATGGGTCTCTAGATCTGTGGCACGCGATGAACGTTTCGATCGTCTGCCATCTTGCTGGTAGATGGGTTGAGCGATGGCAACGGCTGCCCTTTTTTCAGCATTGGGCAATCAATCTATCCAGCTTTTCTCGCATTCTTCCATTTTTCAGCAGATGTCAGTGCTGTTAAAAAGAATCGTGACAATTTTTTTACGGGAAATGACGTGCCAAAAAGTAAAAGATTCTCTTGGTGCTATGTCACCCGCAACTATTTTTATAGAAATCAAATCTATTCTTCGTGACTGGCAACAGTCAAAACGTCAGAGTTGGGTGTTTCCAGAGCAGGAACACTGCGCGTTAAAGGGTTAAAAAAATAAATTCTTTCTGATGGTACTTGAATATGTTTTCCTTTTTTTTCTTTTCTTTTTTTCCCTGGCAAACGATAGTGAAACTTTGAATTTTGAAATTGATGCGGCTCACGATAGAGCCAGACCGATTGGTTCTATTGTATGGGGACATCTGGTTATTGGTTGGCAGGCAATACCACAAGTCACTGTATATAATCAGTAAACGAACAGTGCGCATGTGCAGCTTCTAAGTCATATGAAATATCTGCAGTCACACGGATGCTAAAATAATATGGAATGTCATTTTAAAAAGTGATACAGCAGTTACTTGATAATAATCAAATAATTATTTAATAATGTAACTATATTTTTCTTTTGAAAATTTTCCAACTTCTGACTTAATTAGGGCTCAAAACAAATCTCTTATTCAATATAAAATATACTAAGGTCAAAATACTAGTTATGGACTATTGTACAAAGTAGTGGATCATTTGTTTTTAAAAAGAAATTTCATTAGTCACATCTAGAATCAACTGAATTAAAAGATGTCAAGTAATGACAAAAAAAATATTTTGTTTCTTGTGATGAATTATGAGCTCCTTTTTTTTTCTAAGACCAAGTGGTCCATTACTGGCACGTGGTCCATTATTGGTGCATTTATCTTAAATAAATTAAAATAATTACATTAATTAATGTATTCAGGTTCGTTAATGTAATCAATCCGTTCTCTGTCCGTTATCTATCCTTTGATTTCAATGAGAACGAATTTACCTAATTACAATATTTAGGAGTAATATTTAACTATGCTGCTATTTTCAAGAAAGAAATTTTAAAATACTAAATACGAGCAAGTGTTTTATAACTCATTATTTATTTAAAATAATTTATTATTAAATCATTAGCATGTACTTAACATTTATTTTGTTTTCTTAGTGTATGTTAAATAGATCCTATCCTCTTCCTGAAATATAAAGTACCATTCCTCCAATCAAAATCAACTAGGGGTGGCTATTATATCGTTGATTTTTTAAAATGAAATTAATATTATTAGTTTATTTTCTCATTCATGCAGCACCAATACCTAATACTTACTTTTTATACATTGATTTTTAATTTTTGTGTTTCGTTGAAACTACATTAAAAATTTTTCACCATGAAATGGAATTCGTTTTACACCAAAAGTATTTAGATTGGTTTCAGTATAGAATTCAATACAATGTTATCATGACATATTTTGGTAGCTGGACTAAAGGTATTTTACAGAATATATATAAATATAATAATAATAATAATTTTAAATTAGGCGGTTAAAAAATAATCTTTTCCTGTTCACTCTCTTAAAGGAAAAGATTCCCCACCCTCAGCCCTTAAACTGCACTCCTTCAAAATGCAACGATTCTTAACTGTATAAATATATCTTTAGCAATGTTGTCCACTTTTGAAAAAGAACTGTGTTATAATGGAGAAAGGCAATACTAGTATTAATAAATTAGTAAATTGTGACTTGCAAACTATCACTTACTTTTACGATAAATACTGGTAAAATGTTGTAAAGTTAACTTCTTCAATAATGTGTGTTTGTTTAAGAAATAAAATGTTAGAGTAATACCTTATTTTAAAAATGATACCTCATTTAAAAAATCATATTTACTAAAGTCACACTTAAAACACCAAGGAAATTTAATTATTGCGTGCTATTAAGGTGAAGTGCGCAAATAAAGCAGTTTCTTAAGCGAAAGTTAACTCTGATATCTTAAAAATTTAAGTTTAGAGTCGGAATAAGATACAATTTTCGAGCCACAGTCTGAGGAATTTCTGAGTCTGAGCCTTGTTGTTATTATTATTATTGAAAAAATTTCAGAAATTTAGTCTTTAAACTTGGTGCTAATTTGGTCAGCCATTAATGATAATATCTAAAAAGATCTCTAAAATAATGATGAATATCTCGAATCAACAGAAGCTCCCGTTTTTCTGATTACCAATTTAAAGTTTGCTAATAATTACAATACATTAAAGGGTACTGGTTTTATATGAATAATACATGAATAAAATCATTAATTTTATTATTTTCAGTTATTTTCAATTTTTAATTTTTTTCGAAGCCAGGGCTTTAAATATAGTAATTAGTTGTCAATTATTTGTATTCGTAGAAACTGGTTCTGTAATATATGTCAAGTCCAATGTTTAGTTGTATTAACTGTAAATTAAAAAATGCAACTCAATTAAAAGCTTTATACAAATATAAGTTTTATAATTCAATACTGTTAGAATTAATTTTATGCTTGGAATAGCCCTTATATAAATTGAACAATATGTGTTCAAAATCACCTTCCCAGACTTGGAAGATTCCCTAAAGCATGAAGCATAATGTCTGCAACAATATCTGCATGGCCTTGCGGGATAATATTCTTTGTCTAAAATCTTACTACGCGCACAGTACGTAAGCTATTAGCACAAATATTTCATATTTACGGTACTTCTCTCGCTTTTTTGTGTGATTTACAAATCGTAAAAGTCTGCTCAAAAAACGATGTGCAAATACCGCACCAACAGACAGAAAATAAAAGCTTAAATTTCCGCAGCGGATTCAAACAAAATTCGAGACAAAACGTTTAACAGAAGCTTTTAAAATACTATAACTGAGAGAGAATCGTAAAACAACGGGAAAATGCCGCTATTTTAGTTGATGGATTGCGCGAAAGGTGGATGGTGGAATCCACCGAACCTACTTCAAAATGTAAATGCCGCGTTTACGACCGAAAAGGCTATACTTCATGGCTCAGAATGGTGAGCGAAGATAACATTTGTTTTGTAAGCTAAAGGAGAAAAAATGTTTTTTTATTGACACACCAACATAAACGTACAGCGTACAAATCTTGATATAAGAGATGTATTTGGAAAATGAAAGGTGTCTTTTTATTTTAGCGAATGTTTTATACAAGCAAATAGCTAGGGGGGCGCATTGGGGGCAGTGCTCCCCTAAAAGGTTTTTGCCCTCCCCCATATTTGCAAAAAATAAACATTTTAAAATTCTCAAATCCTGCTTTACCATCACCAAAGTATACAGAGTATACAGCGACATTTTATACAAGTACCGCCATCTATCGCACATCGTTGTCTCTACACAAATTATCATTTATAATAGAAAAGAGGCTGGCAGAATAGGCAAGAGTTTTAAGTCCTCATCCAGAAGTGACCCTTTAAAACAGAAAAAAGGACCTCTGTGTGTGCGGGGGGGGGAGGAGAAGAAAACGATTTAAAATACAAAGACTAGAGGGGGCACTGAACTTCTAGTCAAACTGGATGGCTACTATAGAGTGGTTTTATACCAGGAGTGGCCATAACACGGCAATAATGGCAAATAAAATATGGCAAACAAAGACATCTCCATTTCCAAAAGTATGTAGTTTGCTTGAATTCTTTAAGTTAGAGAAACTTAAAAATCTGATTGAAAAACATTTTTTTAAATTGGTGCTAGTTCTATGAAACAAATTTGAAAAAAAAAAATTGTAAAAGTTGATTTACACGTGTGGTTACTTTAAGAATATTGTCCATCTCTTAGCCATTAGTTGTCGAAAGTTTGGTTGATGACTAGTTATAAAAGTTCTCACTTCAATTGAATGTTGATCAGTTAAAGTAGACTGATGTCCGATGATTATTTTTAATTATGGAGTGCAAAGGGTCACGACCATTCGAAGTACCGAAAATTGAAATTGAATAACTCATTGTAATTTTGGGATATTTTGTACCGGAACCAATTTTTTAAAACTCGGTAAAATAACCATTTTGTTTAACCTGTTTCAATCTTAAATTATTTTAAGCAACCCTAGAATTAACATTAAAAAATAGTTTAAGAATGATATTATTTTTGTCCAGACCATATAGTTTTTATGCTAATTTTTTATAAAGATAAGTAAAATAAACATATTAAGTTTCCCACCCCTACATCTTTCACAAATCAAGGTTTACTATTGATTTTTATTTAAATTCAATCGTCTACAATCGTCTCTAATTTCAGGGGTTGCGCAAAAGTTGAAAAAGGTAGAATTTATCACCAAAAAAAGCCTGATTATTGGCATACAATCAATAAAATTCCAATTAATAGAAATCCAAATTTCGAGTGCCCAGGCACCTCTTCAGGTACGCCTCTGCACTCAGATATCATAAAATATGTTTTGATATTACGCTTGTAAGTAAGTAATTTAGCAGTTTATTTTTTAGTAATTATATACAACACAAAAAAGTTGTATAACTTTAAAGCTGCATGAAAACTGTACCATGTAAACAACTTTCCATTATTTGCCCTTTTCCAGAACGCTCAGAGGGTTTAAATCCATATTTGTACCTCTTGGACAAGGCAAGTTAGGCACCCCCTATTTTATATATACTATTGTGGGTACAGCAAATATTGTTGAAGTTGCAAATTTCATCATCACAACTCGCAAGCGATCATTTAAAATAGTCCACTACAGCTAAGCTACCAGTCTTGCAAAATACAAAATATTCTGACAAAAAATAAAATAGCTCACTGAGTTTTTTAATTTGGCAGAAGACACTTCCAATTATAGTTTCTAAGCGTTGAGAATAATTTTACGGTTCAAACTTGATCGATGCCAAAAACATTAAAGTATTTTCACTTAACCATTACTTTCTCCCTGTTTCTGAACTACTCTTTAAGCAGGCTATGCAGCAATTATCCAAACAACAATTATTGAAAGCTGTCTTTCACCTACATTAAACACGGAAAAGTTTCTCTTAGCGATGATTTCTGCTAGCTTTTAGATGAAGTCTATTTCAAATTTTGATCGTGATCATAAAGACTGATAGATAACATAAAAGAACATTTAAGAAGCAAAACTGAACTTTTTAAGAAAAGGGCTTCGTAAGTAGGTGTATACGATGTCTTCTGGGGCGTGGCAGCGAAAGTTTATAATCGGGATCAAACGCCGGAGAAATTTCAAAATTTGAGATAAGCCTCAGAGAAAGTTTGCTTAATGTGAGTGACATATATTTTCAAAGAACTCTCAATGAAAAAGTTTTCATGTGTGCCATAATAGTTTATGATGACCATAATCTATTAGATGATGACCATAATCTGATAGATAACTATCATTTATAGAATAAAGAGATCATATCTAAATGGATTTTGGAAGGTATTGAACTGATATTTTTATTTTCTATGACGCAAATATGAAAATTCTAGACTATTGGGAAAAAAAAAAAAGTCTTGAAAAATTATTTTGATAAATCTTTTAAGATTTGGAAAATAGTGTGTTTAATAACAATTGTTATAAAAAGAAAATGTTATATTATCAGATTATTGAGAAAGTGAGGCAAAAGGAAGAAAGCCGAATATATTTTATACAAAACAAGAAAGATAAATAATGCATTTTATCGGACTTATTTTTGAAGAAGGGTGGTCTCTTTGTAACACTGAAAATAGTCCGTCTGTTTACTATTTTAAATTTATGCGTATTGTTTACAAAGTCTTTGTTAATTTTAACCACTTAACCCCCGTAGTGTTGATGTTAAGTTGCATTATATGTTGTTAGGTATTTATATGTTATCAGATTTTTTTTCATACTATATTCTTAGTTATTTAGATTTAAATTTGAAAAGTTGGGGAAGAAGTCAATCTGTAATATTAAAGTGTCATTGAAAACGTAACACCAGAAATATGAAAGATTAATTCGAATAAAGATAAAGCAAAAGTTCTTGAAGTGAAAAAAAATCTTTAAAAAATGAAAAAGCTGAAGCACTTCCATATTTTAAATACGCCCTAAAGTGCAGAATATTTAAAGCGTATCATAATCCATGCGTTGTCCCTGCAGCGTACGTTTCTTTCTTGTACCATAAAACACTTCTTTGAAACCGACATCTACATTAAATCGCCTACTAAAACTGTTTTACAATCTTCGCCAAGCATATTCCAACTATACTTCAAAATTTTAAATACTATTTGGAAGGGGAATCATAATCCATGAGTGTGCCGTGTTTGTTTTTCTTGCTCCATAAAACCCTTTTCAGAATTGAAATCTACATTAAAATCCTTGTATCATAAAACACTTTTTTGGAATCGAAATTTATCTTAAAATCGTCTGTTAAAACTGTTTCACAATCTTCGCCAAGCATATTCTAACGATATTTCACTTATATAAAATGCTATTTGGAATGTGCATCATAATCCATGAGTGTGACGAGTTTGTCTTTCTTGTTCTATAAAACACTTTCCTGAACTGAAATCTATATTGAAATCCTTGTTCCATAAAGCACTTCAATTCTCAACTTAAAAGTCCTAATTTTATTTACTTATGAGTTATTTATTGTTGATTATAATTCGATTTTAGAGTATTTGGAACACACACACACTAACTTAACAACGACCGAGAAACATTTTTAATAATAATAATAATAATATTAATAGGGATAGATTGATGGACGGAAGTGGACGCTTTCGTAGTTTTGTAACACGTTTTCGAAATATATTTCGGGGACGGCAAAATTTCAGGGTTCTTTCAACCGTATCTGGTGAAGGCCATGCATCCTCAGGTTCTTCGCTGACGAAACGCTTGTTGGGATTTCCTGCAATCCCTCAGATTATCCGGACACTGACAAAAGAGGAAATAAAAAAAAAGCACAACTTAGGGTGACTGCTTGTGCAATTTTTGCGAAAAAACAGGCATACTATATACACATAGTTGCATTGTTTCAAGTTCTGGTGTGATCCAAAATGGATATCTTGTCGAAGATATGATGAAATTGTAACAACTGTGTGTGGCATTGTTTTTTTCCTTATGGAGAGGGGAATTTTCACCATTCCTTGCGATGGTTGAGTATTTTTGCTCTTTCAATCAATTTATTTATTTTGTTTTGTTTTATTCCCCCCCCCCGCCCCCCAACAGATTAAAAAAAATTAAAATAAAAGATTTTTCATACAGAGTTGCTAACATACCGAAGAGATTGCCAATTTCGACAACTAAAAGTGTCCAGTATTGTTAGTATTTGTTGTGTTGTGTTGTGTTATGGCAAAGCTACGCAAGGTCTAACTGCCAAGGATGGGGGTAATTTGGTCGCAGGACTTTTAAAGGGGTTCTAACGGGTACTTATGTTACATCTGGAGAATAATGACCGAAAATTCCAAACCGTTAGATCAACAGCCGCGCGATAGGCCAGAACGCTGGACCATTATACTTCATCCGTCTACCATTTTAGGTGAGTTACTCACTCGGCCAGGTTGGGGGCTAAAAGTGTCCAGAAGCGACTAAAAATGTTTCCGAAATAACAGATTGTTGCCGGTAACAAAAAGTTAACATGAATTCGACCGTTCATGTCGCATTTTAAAGGATGAGTTTTTAGAAGTAGAATTCTCTCATATAGTGAGTAGCGCCATATTACCGGCAGGGCAAACGGGCAAACTACTCAGGGTCCCAAAAATCTTATATTTTACTATTTAATAATTTTACAATAAAATAACAAAAGGAAAAAAAGTCTAAAATTGTATTATTTATGAATCATAAAATATGAAAACAGAAAATAATTCAAAATTATATCTGTATAAATTAATTTAAACTTCTTTTCAATTCTCCAAAATGCTCTACAGTCGGTATAGCATAGTTGCAACATTTGTGGAATATAGTTAACTACTTTTTATAAACAGTATTTTCAAAGTTTGTAAATAGCAACATTTTTGAATTGATTATGTTGGTTAGCTGTTATTAAAAATATTTTTTTAATTTATTGTTTAGAAAATGTGGTTTATTATATTCCGTATACGTTAACAACTATGATATAGCATTTAGACTAACATTTCATTGATGTTATTTGTTTCATTGATATCATATATATTCGTTTATTTCAAATTACTTAAAATAAAATTCCGTGTTTTAATAGGGAGGAGGACTTATTTCAAACTTTTCAGCATTAACCAATCGTAATTGGTTTTTATTGGTTTTTTAAAAGAGGAGGGTATCGTGTGGGGCCCAATTTTTTGTTTTGACCAGGGCCCACAGTTGCCTTGATCGGGTTCTGATAGTCAAGGTCAATGAGCGAAAATTCTTTTTCGGTGTCTCAAATTCTTACAAAATCGGCAGTAAATATTTTATCTACTACAATCTTTTGAAAATATTCACGGTTGTTTTTTTTTTTTTTTTAATTTGTGGAAGAAAGGCAAAATTTTAAGCGTCCATGCATTTACTACAAAGTCTCTATATTAGACAGAGAGAGAGAAAGAGAGATTTAAAAAAAAATTGTTGTATTCTGAATTACAGCAGTATAAACCGAAAAGTGTATTAAATGTTTCACCAAAACAAATGGAAACACCTAACCGAAAATCAGAGCCAAAAATTCTTTAAACAAATTTGTACAGAAATAAAATGAAAATTCCATTTTACATCGACGCATTTTCTTCATCCATGATGGAAAGCCGAACAGTGTGGAGTAATTAAAGAAAAACATCTACGCCAAGAAAATTAAAAAAAAAAAACTGTGAAAAAAATTTACCTTTTTTGTTTCTGTCATCATTCAGTGAAGCTGAAGAAAAATAAACAGAAGACGCAATTAAAAAAAAGGTTTATAAAAGCTTTTAAAATTTCAACTACAGCATAGATTTTAGTTTCTCTCTCTTAATGATGGCTTTGGAGTCGCGAACGTGCTGCAGTGCTTAAATCCAGGAAGCATATACGAAGAAATTTATCTCCTTGTAATTTCCTCATATTTGTCAACACTACCGCTCGTGAAATGCAAATAAATTACTTTTTTTTTCCATTTCCTCATACCTCGTTACTTTAAAGTCTTTTTAAATGACGGCTTCATTTGTCACGATTGTTCTTGTTACGTTTTTTTTTTTTTTTAAGTTTTATTTTTTTTCCAAATCGTTTTAAAGCTTCAAATTTGCGTAAAGAATTGGACCGCGGATATTCGACTTGGTTTTAATTGTCCCATAATGTATTCTGAAAAATTTTAGCGTGGTTTCCAATATTTTTTAAGTTTCAAGTAATAGAACATGTTACACAGACAAAAAAGTTCTAAGCATTTACACATTTATTTTAGTTTAAATACGCCATTGAAATAATAGTAATAGCTTTATTCATCAGTTGAGGCATCAATTAAGCCTCACCATGGCACAGTGGTTATGCCACTGAAACATTGTAGATGGCCGAAGTGTGAAGGTCCCGGGTTCGGGTCCCATCGCGCGAGTGTCGATCTAACGGTCTGGAGTTTTGGTAGGTTTTCTCCAGATGTAACGTGAATACGCGTTAGAACCCCTTAGAAAGTCCTCCTACCAAGGCACCCCTCCTGGAAGATCGCCCTAATGTAGCGTTGCCATAATCACACACAAACAAATATTCATCAAAATTTGTTTTTTTCCTTTTTTTCCACCTATCTTTCAGTAGTTTAATTGTCTACATCAGGTATGCCCATCCAATATTAACTCTCTGTGTCATCGTGCTACAGATCTTCAACATCCTACCAATTAAAGCTATATAAGTTAATCATAGTGTAGTAAAAAATATTTGAATGACTGTTTTTTCTAGAATAACTAGAGAATAATTTTTCAAAATTCTGTGAAGTGTGTGATATTTAATTGACACTGTAAGATGAAAATGTAATTTTCCCTTCAACAGTCAGACAAATTGGTTATTTCAGCACTTATAGTGTTTTTTAGTAGGTGAAACTTACAAGAATGTGAATGATTCTTTAAAAAGTTCACAGCTTAAACTATTCACAAACATTTCAGTGACATTTCGGTATATAACAGGATATTTTTTCAAATAATACTAAAATAGAAAAGCCGTTTTATTGAACTCTATAACGAAAATATTTTGGTCGATAAATTTTACATGAATTTAAAACTGGAAAATGAATTAAATTTCCGTATGTCTATAATCTGTTTTTTTCTCATTACAATAAACATTTTTTTTTATTTTTAGTTGTTGAGATACAAAGAGATAAATTAGTGAATTTTATGCATTTATTCAATAAGTACATAAATTCAATAACATTGATGTACTTGAATAAATTTCACAATACTCTACCAAATAAGGTAAAATCTTCGTTACCGAGGCTACCTCCTCTCAATGACATGTTTTGATCAATGAGTACTACTCACTATTTAGATTAATTTTATGAGCCATTTTATAATCGTGTACTTATCAGGCAGCAAGCATTACCCTAGCGCTTTATGAAGAGGAACGTAAGAGACAACCAGGCCTTGATCTGGAATCGAACCCGTCCCTCGTCGACAATGACGGATCTAGGGGAAGGATTACAGGGCTTTAGTTCCCCCCAAAAGACATTGCTTGAAGTTAACACTTTGCTCCAACGCACACTTTTATTAGCCAAATGAGAATTTTTTGTGAATTCTCCCCCCCCAAATATCCATATTGCTTTGCTGTACACTTTATTTAGGTCAAACAAGTTTATATATATATATATATATTTTAAATTAGCCCCTCTCAATCTGCATCCGCCATTGCCCGTTGCCTGCAAGCTACCGAATGAGCTGACAATCGTTAATGGGAGGAACCTACCATCAAGACAAAATAAGTTCTCTGCTTCAAAATGCTACAAAATAATTAAAATTAATAGATAAAAGATTAAATTTCAAATACCGTGTACATGCTTTTTTTAAGTTAAAAAAAATATGATTTTGGTGCATAAATATGCAAATAAATAAATAATAATTATATCAGAGATTTTGAAAATTTTTAGAATGTCTCTTCATAAGCTGTACTGTACACGCACTGAAAGATAAACCTGTATCAATCATGAAACTTTTGGAAAGAATTCTTAAAAATCGAAAATTTTGAGAACCGTGCTACTCTGAAAAATTCTGATGTGCATTTCCTTGTTTAAGATTTTTTTTTCTTTCATACAAGGCACCGTTTTTTCGTTCCGAATTTCCAGTTGATTAAGTGATCCTCCACCTTTCTGATGAAGGATGTATAAATTATTTCCATTCGAGAGAAAATGTAGCAGTGAAAATTATTTCTACTGCATTTGAATACTACTACTAATAATAATAATAAATGGCTATGCTTTTATAAGTGTGGCTTTGAACATTTGCAGAAAGATAATGCTTTGTTGAATTTCTGAAAAATAGGGTTCGTGTTACTTTAAATAAAGAAGTAAAATAAAAAAAAGCTCAATAAAAAAGCAGGGGACGTTGCCGTTCTCCAGCGTCCTCTCCTCGACTAAACTACTGTCCGAAGGAATTCAATCTGCAGCCAACTCTCGATAACTCAAATCCAAGGGACCAGCCGAATAGTTCGAGTTATCAGAAGTTCGTGTTATCGGTCCTCCCCTTTCATGCAAAAATTTAAATTCTATATTTTAAATAGTTGTTAATCTATATTCTACTAGTACTGCTATAGTTTTAAGAAAAAATAATTGTTAGTATCTCAAATGTGTTAAAAATAGGAAAATATGCACGAAAAGATCTTCCATTCTCGAACCTGAATGAGCCACTAGGGTCTAAAAGATCTTTTTCCCCCCAACGGAGCAATAGGAATGTTAAGGCTGTTCTTCGAAAAAAAAGAACTCTGTTTTTAGTCTTGTTACACAAATTGAAAGAAACTAATAGCACCATGGTCTCCAAAAAATACCAGATGGTTCTTCATAAGATGTTTTACACACTACGATAAGCGAAAACGCTGTGGCTTTTGTGGAATTTTCAGAAAAATTCTTAAACATGGATCTGAGCTGCAAGATTTTTCGAAGAGTGACGCGCTTTGCGAAAATTTCCGATTTTTAAGAATTTTTTCTAAAAGTTTTGAAACTGATACAGATTGACCTATCTTCGCAGTATGTAATTCAGCTTGTAAAGAGACAGTTTCAAAATTTTGAAGTGCCTGGCATAATTAGTTTATTTGTAATTATGTACCAAAATCACATGATTTTTTCGAATAACACCGTTAAGGGACACAGTCTAAAGCAGGGCTCGAAAGTAACGGTGGCCCGCTGGTCCGGGACCACTAAAATATATAACGGAGCAGTAGAATACAAAAATTGTGGGTCCTTCGGACCAGTAACGATTTGTTTACATTTTTCTGTTGCAAACGTTCCTCATTTAGTTCCACAATACATGCCATCTAATTTTACCAATACATGTCATGTAATTTGATCTATTGAATTCTTTTAATGAGTATATATATGTTTGATACATCTCTTAACGGAAATCAATATGTATTGCTCATATAGTTTCTTTTGTTTTGAATTTTTTTTTTAAATCGTGTATACGGACCAGTGATAAATGTTACGGACAAGAATGTCATGGAGTCGCTGGTCCTTTGGACAACTGACTAAATATTCTACCCTATAGAGGGAGGAGTGAGAAATTTAATCTTAGGTTTTTTTTGCCTACCTTTCTTTTTTTAACTCTATGGATTTCCAAGCTGGAAATGGAATTAAAACTTTTACGAAAACTTCGACTGAAAGGGGGAGACTTCAAGATACAGAGATAATTTTGTGTTAAAAAAAAAGAAAAGAAAAAGAAAAGGAACACGTTTGGTATTTCATTTAAAATTCTAATTACGAGACTTTTGAGTTATCGCGAGTTCACTGTGCATATCTCCGAACGAACAACAAATGCGCACGCATGCATGCCGGCAACAAAATGGAGGAACGCCACTCACCTGAGCTTTCTCTCGGGGGCAGAATCTACCTGTTCAGAAGTTATCCCTGGGACTGCCGAAACTCATCTGCGGACAGCACGCCTCTGAGAGAGAGAGAGCTAGGTACTCTCTGGGTCAGGAGAACGCAGCGCCCCGATCGCCGGTAGAAAATGCTGCAGGGAGGAAAAATGAAATAAAAAAAGATAAATAACAAACCACGGAAAATTTTACTTTCCGAACTGCCGGGGCAGATATATTTTTTGTTTCTTTGTTTTTCTTAAATGAAAGACCGGTTTCTTGAGTGCAAGTTTTTTGATGTGGTGGTTTATTGTTATTGTTTTTTCTTTCCCCATCCTATATCTTCTCTCGTTTGCTCCCGAAATTGTTTATGAAGCGATTCTCAACCTTTTAGCACTCAGTCCCCCCTCTACAAAGTATAACTTACGATGGCACCCCCCCTCCAACCTGATATTCCTCAGCATACATGTAATGTATAAAAAGGTAATTTGGGTTTTACTAGTTTTGGTATTGTTCAAGCGGTACTTTCACTGTAAGTTTTGCTTTTCTGTCATACTTGCCACGCGCGCTCTGGAGCTATGTTTTATTTATTTTGTTATTTGTCAGACATCAGGCCGTCGATTCTGAGTTCTTTAGAGTGTGCACGTGTCCCCACGCCTTTGTAGCCCCGAATACGGGTCATGTTGGTAAATGTGTGTGGTTCGATCAGAGATAAGAGAGAGGCGGAGTTATGTCTTCGCAAACCACGTGGTGTGGTGAGCGTAAATACACCCGCACATCGAAAATCGAGAGACTTCTGCCACTGGAACTGCTTAATGAGTCCACGCTGATTTTTGTACCCGTCTCCCCTCTCCTCTTCTCACACTATGTTGTAACTTAAAGATAATGTTTAATAAACCGTTTTACCTGCCTTAACCCTGGAACTTTACTGAAATATCTGACGTCTCATACATACAGTTTTTATTCTTCAGCAATGAACATTGAGTCGCCTTCTCTACATATTACTGTTATCGGTAAAGTTTGAATAAACATTTTAAACGAAAAGAGATATGTTTTGGAGAAAAAAATACGAATCAATAAGATGATTTTTTAAAACATGCTTTCTTACTTGCTCTTTGCTTGATTTTCTCGTGCCTCCCGATCCCCTGCAAACTCTCTGCGCCACCCCTACCCCCGATTGTTTCCTGACTTTATAATCTGTACTACACACTAAAATAAACGAAAAAACGCTGTCTTGTATGAAACTTTTTCAGAAAGAACTCTTAAACATGAAGTTGCACAGAAAATGTTTTCAAAGAGTGGCACATTCTGCAAAATTACTGCATTGGCACATTCTTAAGAATTTCTTCTAAAAGTTCTGTAACTGATACATAGCCGGATGTGTCAAAAACGTTGCACTTTTCAACGGCTGCACTTTTTTGACATTGGGCAGTTTATCTAGATGTCTTAATCTAGATGTCATAAGTACTTAATTCAAATGAAATGTATTCTTCGTAAATCAAAACTGCCAAAATGTCAGAGTTGTGTCCTCACTGCGAGGACATCGCGAGTTAAAGAGTTAAACTAACTAAACGCTGACCATCATCAAAATTGGCGCACGCGCACTAGCAGTTCTTGCTATGAAGTGTTCATTTTACGGTCAGTATTACTCCAACAGCGGTCAACTCAACAAAAAACTGATGTTTAAAGATAAATTAATTAAAAGCATTATAAAATAACGCACATAAATAATATCACTCGTGATTCATTTATTATTCATTTTAACGAACACCTACGTTGTAAGTTTCAACGTTACTTACTCCGTTTGAAAACTAACGATGTGAAATAACCAGAAGAACCAACTCTACAAACCAGGATTTTTTTGTTACGGCAGTCAAAACGTGACACAATTAAAATTGCGCCCCACAAACATGCTATTTGCAATTTGTGCGATTCTTAATAGCTTCTGTAGATGACACAGTTAGTATATTTTCCATGAAATTGAACCATAGAAGATTTAAATATGTAAATTGAGCATTTAGGAGAGAGAAACAAACATGGTATTAGTGTAAGTAATAGGCAATATAAGTAGATTTGTTACGATACAAATAAAAGCACATATACCATGTTAATGAGATATTTCGTGAAATTAAAAGTGGTTGTCATGTTCATCATTTTTCAACGAGCGCCTTACGACTAACTAAACGATAAGTAATCCTACGTTGATATACCCCGCGGTAGTTTCAAAAGAATAGACTACCTGAACCTTTTTTTAAATGTATATTTTTTTTACAAAGCTTTCAATTATTTTAGCGGTCAACTTATTCAAGGTAAAACCGCAAAATGGTACATATGTAACTCACTTTTTATGTTCTGTCTATTAAAGAAAGAGACTTCAGAGTAAGATTAACGAACGAAAGTGCTTCTTTTCTATTTTTTTCTTCTGTTTACGCAACTTGCTCTGGAATTCGGTAGAGGAGCATGTGCACGTAATACGGCAATAATTTTCTCTGCAAGGAAACCAAGCCGATCCCAGACCTCAAATGTTACTCCAATTAGGTACCACACGAACTCAATTAAAAATTGTATCAGTGATTTTATCACCAGAATGCACTAAAATTCTATATCTATTTATTTCGATAGTGCAATGACTTAAGGGATTATAAAGTCCAAGACTAGGGAATTTATGGGTCTGTTCTGATTAGTTTAAATCAGGGCTGGCCGAACCTGGCGCATTGGATGATTTCAAGTGGCCAATTACATCTTTTTACCTACTTATTGTTTTAAGGCAGAATGAAGACTTTCGAAATATTTCCATGGCCAAAAATATTTTATTTTTCATAATTTATTGACACAGCATTTCTACATTCGAAAATACATTATCTTAAAAAATTAAACCATCTTTGAACCCCCACCAAATATCCAAAAAATTAATTCTAGAATTCTTTTCCACAGAACAACGATTTCAATCTCACACACACGTTATTACTTTTCTCTCCTAACTAAACTAAAGCTTACTGCCTGTATCATATTTTTCAACTCTGACCGTGAACGTGGCCTCACCATGGCACAGTGGTTATGTCACTGGAAATGGTAGATGGGCGAAGTGTGAAGGTCTCGAGTTCGGGTCCCATCGCGCGCTCGTCGGCCTAACCGTTCGGAGTTTTCCGTGGTTTTCTCCGAAACTTAGCGTAAATACGGGTTAGGACCCCTTCGAAAGACCCCCACGGAGGGCACCCCACCCATCGGCCTAGAGCCCACGCGTAGCTAATCGGCCGTAATCCCACAAACCAAACCAAACCTGACCGTGAACGTAAAGAAGAAAAGAAAAAATGTGCTTGAATTCTACGGCAAATCTAAACACGGCAGAAAAAAAAATGGCGTATGGTTTGCAAAAGTTTGGCAATTCCTGGTATAAATCAAGCTGTCTTATGTCCAAAAACCATTCGAAGAAAAGTATCCACTTGTTGTTTCATTGCCTGCCACTAAAAGCTCATTTAACGCTTAATCACTTTGGACGTTCATCTTGGAGGAATCATCCGAAAAGATAAGTGTAGATTGCCTTTTCATATTTGTTTCATTCAAAGTGTACGCTAAAGATGAACGATGAAACAATTTGTCGCCAGATGAACTTTTGATGAAAGAATTTTGAACCCCCGAATTGAAAATCAATCAGAATGAAGGCTGGGCGAAAAAATGTAAACAAGCGATCCCTTCACTATTTAATTGGGAGCCTCGTACTCGAGAGGGTTCGCTCTCACGTAAAAATGACAATGCACGTGAGGTGAAACCACCGAACTAAGGGGAAAATGTGAAAGCAAGGATAATCACTCTTGATGACTTTACTCTGAGTGAATCCGTTTGGATGCCCATCAAAAATGGCCCCAACATGGCCGAGTGGATAAGATACTCAAAATGGTAAACGGCTGAAATGTGAAGATCCAGTGTTCTGGCCTATTGCGTGGCTGTCGATCTAACGGTGTGGACAGAATGACAGTCTAAACTGACTGTCTAACGGTCTGAATCGACGAAAACTTTCGGTCGGTTTTCTCCAGATGTAACGTGAATGCGTCTTAGAACACCTTAGAAAGTCCTCCGGCCAAGACACTCCCAATCCTTCGCAGAGGGTTTTTGCGTAATTGCCATAACACAACACAACAACAACAACAACAACCATCAAAAGTGATAAAGTGTAAATCCTGTTAAAACTACCTATGTTTTCATCATACTTTGTGTATAGGTTTACTTCCCCAGTTCTTCATTTAGTAATTAAAAAGAAAAAGAAACGAAAAATAACTTTGACCACGTTCACATTAAAAGTAAGCCTTTAATTGTTTGTTATGAAAGAAACCACACTTACTTAACCACTCGAGTTCTCCAAAACGTGCAGTCATAGAGCCCCTGTCTACTCATGTCTTTGTAAGTAATACGACAAATTTCTGGAAGGAAAAACATCCAAGTCCGAAATTCATATATCTTTAACTGTGGCTCAATTTTGCATGACATGATTAAATGTCCATGCAGGCTCACAAGCTGTGAAGAAGGAGTTAGGAAATGGCGAGGCAATTTTTACTAACTTGTACAAATGTCTATTATTTTTTTTTAAATATCAGCACTGTACTTGTGCAAATGTCTAATTTTTCCAACAAGGTTGAAAAGTGTTTATGATTTCGGTTTGTCTGTCTGTTTGTCCGTACTTTACCTGCCTTAAATATGCATCGATTTCTACGAAATTTATGTATGTTATTCTTATGTACTGAAACATGTATTCTATTGAAGATGGTGTATGCAGCATTTATAGTTCTTTTACAGGAACACCCAAAAGAATTCCAATCCATTACGTTTCATAGATAATCATTCTTTAACGCTTACAGAAATTAAAATAAACTAATTGATCCTCGGTTCGAAAAAGTTGAGGGGATTCTTTATAAGTTACGCTATACACTAAATTAATGAAAAAGAAGTGCCTATATGTGAAACTTAAAAACAGAAAAAAATTCTTAAATATTGAACTGAACAGCAAAATTTTTCCAAGACTGCTACATTCTGCAAAATTTTCTGTTTCCAAGAATTTTTTCTAAGTTTCGTATATACTTCGTAGTCTGTTATCGTTTATTCCAGTGTATAGTACAGCCTGCAAAGCGACATTCTAAAAATTTTGATTTGCTTGACATGAGGGCCGTAGCTAGAGACTGCTGAATCGTAAGACGTTTAAATGTTTACTATTATGTTTGGTTTTTTTTTAATAGCACACATGTAACGAAATTAATAAGAATACCGACTACATGCGTTTTTACTTACTCAAGAATACAAGGAGACAGCAGTACACCTGCACTCTTTGTATACTCGAGTTCGATTTGTGTGCGTGGAAGTGCTATTTGAACTGTTCTAGTAGAAGTTCAAAATCACCCAGCTATGCTCCTGTTTGACATTTTTTTCATTATTATTTATGTACTAAAACACTTAGCATGTTCCATTCACTCAGCTCTTCAATAATAAATCATTGGCAGTCTGCGACTGGGACACTATTCGTCACTTAATATAAAAATTGGTTTCCAAGACAGCACTCGCTGTTTCCTTAAAATTCTCCATATAGCCAGGCATATTTGTAAAGTGCAAGGTAGCAAGACAGATGGCCCACATGAGAAAGTGTTACAAAGTTTTCAGTTTGCCCACAAAATACTTTTTAATGCGTTTTTAAATCTTCAAAAGGGGAAAATATATTCGCAACACAGTTTGAACTACCATTTTTTTTATCTGTTTTCTCATAGCGGTAAATGGAAAACAACCTGTTATTTCAAAACGATTTACTCAAGTATAAGCCAGTGCAACCGCAACTTATGTAATCGTTCTGTTCTTTAAGTAATTGTTCTGTTTTGAAATGATGGAACGCAAGGTAATAAATGCTTCATGCAGTTAGTTTGCTTGATGCTTAAAATGGGAGGGTTTCTTTACATCTTGTTGAAATCGTGGAAGTAATTACATTTTAATTTAACCCCCCCCCCTCTTTCGCAAAGTTTTAAAGGTAAGCTGTAGATGTTGGAGGTTAATTTAGGGAAGTTTTGCAAAAATAAATCAAGCAACTTTCGCTAAACATGTGTAACTGAAAACTTCAAACAGTGTCTTCTAGATCAGAGGTTCCCAACCTTTTAACATTTTGCCTCCCAGGATAATATACGATGGTGCCCCACCCTCCCCTTCCCCCAAGGGCATTTCTCCGCATACAAATAGTTATTCTTCAACATTGAACATTTAGTCGCCTGTTCTACAAAATAATACTATCGGTAAAGTTTGAATGAACATTATAAGTGAAAACAGAATATGTTTTGAATATGTTTATAACCAGTGATGTAAAATACCCGGGTATTTATTTTCAAGGGTAAATACATGGGTATTTACCTGGGTATTTATTTTTGAATTTGCACTATTGTTTAAAAAAAGCTTGTATTGGTGGATAAGGATATTCACACACACACACACACACATATCTTATAAATAAAAATGAAATTTTGTTTGTTTGTTTGCGGATTTGATTCGTATACAAATCCACAAAAATGGACCTATCGGCCTGAAATTTAGCACAGATATGTAAAATAATATTGAATAAATCGTAGTCCACTTTAAAACTTTGAAAGTCCACCCGTTCCCGGAATTTAAGAGATTTTTTATGCTCTCCACGAAAAAGCTTTCCGTAATTGTAACCCCTGTAGTGAAAAAAGTGTGAAATAAGGATCGTGGTTGCCATGTGTGGCGATTTTGCCGAATAAAATGTTTTAAATTCTCAAAGTAAAAATAAAAGAATAATAATGATTTTTTTTTGTTAGTTTATATTCGTAAGGTTATTTTTTTTTTAATTATAATATCGTGTGCATTGGAAATCAGAGCAGGAATGAAATGTTTTATACGCAAAACAAAAAGAATTGAAGATTTCCGAGGCTAATGTGTAAAATTTTTTAGTTTGGCGAAAAAATAAAGTGGCTGAAATATCGATTTTGAGTAAGTGAGTTCTAGCGGTTTGCACAGTTTTCGGCTTGGCGCAATTTATTGAGAGCTTAAGGAAATAGATTTTTGAAAACAAGTGCAAAGGTTTTATTAGAATACAGCGTTAAATTTTAATGATCCGTGAAGAAATAATGCAGTTATTAAGGGATTTCAAGCGATCTAACTTCAGAATTCTCGCCAATTGAGTACATTGATTTAAGTTGAGGGAATTCCTCCAAATTTCAGAAAATTGAAATCTTCTCATTTAGTACATCGGAGTAACGATGAATAAAACACATTATAGTTGATAATTTTAAAAAATTCGGCTGTATTAAGGGATTCCACTTTTCAAATAAATGCGTGCTTTACTTTTTGGCGGTCGAACCATTTCCCATATTGATTGCTGCTAAGTCAATGCTTCGAATGATTCCCTGAAAAAACTCTTGCAAAATGGCGTATGTTGGCACTTTGGCGAAGGTTAGATTTGAAACTGGATTTTATTTGAGACTGGTATATATAATAACACTGGTTATAGATAAAAATGAATGTTGGTATGTGTTTATGAGGTTGAAAAACTCCAGCACCGTTGAGCACCGTTGCACCATGAAATTTGGTTCACCTAAGTCTTTTATGATGGAAAAGGTTTTTATGCTATCCGTTTTCCTTAACTTGAAACTTGGTGCCGCAGCACAACGTCGAATTCTATTCCGTTTAGCCGTTTGCTATGCGAATATCGTCCAACCGATTTCGATGAAATTTGGTACACGCGAATATTAGAACACGGAGAATATTTTTCACTATTCATTTTGCTGTAACTTGCCGCTAAATGGCGCTGCAACGCATCAACTTCTATACCGTTCGACCGATCGGCATAAAATTTCTTATACATACACATTTCAGCACGAAGAATATATTCTAACTGTGTTCCTTTTCATGTTACTCACCACTAGATGTCACTGCAATGCATTATTATTTTAACTCGCCACTAGATGACGCTGCAGCAGGCCAAATTCTTGACCATTCAAACGGTCGCTGTGAAAATCAGTATACATAGCTATTTGAACAATGAGAATGTTTTGGCGTTATCCATTTTGCTATAACTCGCCACTTGACGGCGCTGTAGCAAATCATTACTTTAATTAACCACTAGATGGCCCAGCAGTGTATCACTTCTTGACTGTGCAAATGATCGTTATGAAAATTGGTATGCATAGATATTTGAACACGGTCGCTATGAAAATCAGTATACATAGCTATTTGAACAATGAGAATATTTTGGCGTTATCCATTTTGCTATAACTCGCCACTTGACGGCGCTGTAGCAAATCATTACTTTAATTAACCACTAGATGGCCCTGCAATGTATCACTTCTTGACTGTGCAAATGATCGGTATGAAAATAGGTATACATAGATATTTGAACACGGGGAAGAGTTTGGCGCTATCCATTTTCCTATAACTTACCACTAGATGTCGCGTCAATACATGAACTTCAGGACTGTCCAGCCGATAGTGATGAAAATTCGTATACAGCGATATCTGAATGCGAAGAATATTTTCGCCGTATCCGTTTTACTAAACCTCGCCACTAGATTGCGCTACGCCGCATGGCCTTCTGCACCGTACAAACGATTTCCTTGCAATTCGGTATGCATGATTATTGGACACAATATAACGCGATATCCATTTTGCTATATCTGTTTATTACAATGAATAGTAATCACCAGAAATCGTAATATCAAAAAGTCCATTCATTCCCGTGCGAAGAACGGGTACTTCAGCTAGTATATATATATATATTAAGTATAACGTAAAAAAAGAAAAAGAAAAACGAGAAACTTAGGAACCCTTGAAACTTTTTAATTTCATAAAATTTCAAAAAATATAATTATGAAAAGAAGCTATATGATACATTTTGAATAAAATACTTGATTAAATACACCCTATAAATATAACTGTTGGAATAAAATTGTAAATAGGAATAATAACAAGGAGCAGTGTATTTGACAATTTGAAAAAAAGAGAGAAATTCAACTATACTAAATATATACAGACAGTAAAATCTGAATTACGAATCTGAATCTCAGGAGACCGAAAATCAAATTTGTAATTATGAAAAATTCGTTAAACGGAAATTTTATTATAAAAAAAAATTGGTATTAATGATTTTTTAAATAGAAATATTTTGTTCATCAATCTTAATATTCATAAAAGTTTAAATTTACCGTAAAAATATGTTTTTAAACCTATTACTTATAACTACTAGTTTTGTAACTATTTGCATGTAATTTTTATTTTAGTGATTATTAAATCAATCATAAGATGCATATAATCCCCTCCCCCATCAATAACAAACCATAATAAACTATCACAGTTTAAAAAATAATAAACATAAAATAAGCTCTGGGATATAATAGTAAACTTAAAATAAGCTATGAGGTATATTAATCAATGTAACACATTAAAAATATTGCCAAAGCTGTCACTTGCACAAAAAAATTTAAAGACTACCATAAAACATCCTTCATTATTAAAGTTAGGGAAAAAATGCGGTATGACTGATAAAGTAGTTTATACCAAATAATCAAACGCTTAATAATAATTAAAAAAAAACACTACAAAAATACTCATAAGGAAGTCAAATTAAAATTAAAAACTTTGTATTAAAAAAACAATAATAGAAATCTAATTGGTATTAATCATAAATGTTGTTAAGAACAGTTATTCCATTCTAAGTTGAAAATACCCAGTTTTGGGGTATTTACCCGGGCCTTGGGTAAATATCCGGGTAAATACCCAAAAAATATTTACCTACCCAGTGGGTATTTACCCATCCCACATCACTGTTTATAACAGATATGTTTTGAAGTAAAAATGAGCATAAATAAGTCGATTTTTTTAAACATGCATTATCACTTCCTCTGCTCGCATGGGCGCCCATAAGGGGGGCAAGGTGGGGCACTTGCCCCCCCCTAGAGATTTAGTACATTGTGCAATCATGTAAACAGAAGTGCATCAGAAAGCAAAATCGGAACCAAATGATTGCAAGAGTGAAATTTGACCCCCTCTAGAAAAAGTTTTTGAAGTCTGCCCCCCCCCCTCTGAAAACTTTTCTACAGGCGCCCATGTCTGCTCGTTTTCTCTCGCCCCACTGATTTGGAAACCGCTGCTCCAAAGAACGTTGGTTTATTCCAACAGCTCAGAAATATGAATCAACTCTCCCTGATAGAATGCACTCTTTGCACAGAAATTGAGCAATTTTTTAATACTCTTAGGGAGTGAAATGGTACCTAAGTCATTCAACTTGCACAACAAAAAGAGTGAATATAGTGTCTGTGCGGAGTGAAATAGCACCCAAATCATTCATCTTATAAAAGAAAAACTAATAAATCTTCTATAGAGAAATTTACAACTGAAACTTGGATGATGTGAAAAACAGTAGAGTTAATAAGAGTTGCTTAGTACACACCCAATTACATAATAGGCTGGGAGAGAGCTTTAGCTGGCACAATTCTGCTTGAATGGTTATTCACTTTATCCGTTTTAGAGTGCACGATTAATGGTGGAAAAACGTCATACAATATAAAATTACTGAGAATAACAAATGCCCGAATGAGACTCGTTTTTGTGCAAACTTTTTTCTTTTTTCTAAGGGCGGGCACGTGACCATCAACCATTCGCTAATAATAAGGGCCAAAGTATTGGCCCTTTTACTATGGGGCTACCCAGTAATCGCTCTGAAGCCCAGGGGCTAAATGGTAGTGCATTGCGCTGCCATACCATAGGTCCGGGGTTTCATTCTAGGGCTGGGCGAAGTTGGCTCAGCCATCCAGCCTTTCAGTCGGTTAATGAATGAAGGGCCAAGCTTGGTTGGGTACTAAATCCTGGCATCAGACTGACCATCTGGTCGGGGCATATGCTTCCGCACCTAAACATATGGTCGCGAAGGCGTAGATGGGCAGCGCAAGCCTTAGCCCTAATGGGCTGTTGCGTTAGTGATTTTAATTTAGTTTAGTCGCCCAATGTTACCCCCTATGATTGTTCAATGAAACATTTAAATTAAAATAAAATTTTCAAGGTGTAGAAAATATTATTTTTCTTTTCAACTGCAGATGAGTCTCTGCTTAAAATCTTATTTTTAATAAAACTTTATTATAATTCAGGGCAGTCGCATACCATCCCCTCATCGCCTGTCCCCACCCGCACTCCCACTCCCGAAATTTTCAGAGTCAAAAACTTGTTGGAAATTCTCTCTGGGAAGTTGTAAAAATAATTTATCTCTATTTCAGATTTCATTGTTTTACTAAAAATTTATTTAAGATGCCATTTAGCAGAGGTTTCAGCTGACACTGCAAGTTTAAGAATTTGATGTTTTGAAAATAATCATGACATTGCAGACTCACTATGAAATGAAAATTAAAATAGTCTTGCATTCTCTTCCGTAAAATCTGGTTTAATATGTTCTTGGTTTGGGGAAATGTGATGATAAGTAAGAAAATAAGGAAGCTGTCCTATTTCGAACACCGTCATCAATAAAGTATTACACTTCAAGTCTAGTATACTTTTTGATCGCAACTTTGCTCTTCACCTAATCGTTATTCTAACATCGGCAATAAGTCATAGTTGTGTTTCTTATTTCCATTTATAATGTTTTGCTAAGAGTCCCAAGTATAATATTATATGTAATCAGGGATAATGACTTACAATGCCATGGTCTCTGATAAGACGATGTACAGTGAAACCTGGTAAACTGATCATCTTGGCAAAGAGACCACGCATCTATAGTGATCGGTTTTGTAAAATTTCACTTTACAACAGCTACACTTGGTCTCCTTTGTAAGGTGACCAGCTTTATTCGGTGACCAGTTTTGTTATTCTTGAGGGTGGTCACATTAGACAGTTTCAAAATGTATATTTTTCACTGTGTGTGTACTTTTTTTTAAGTGTTACTTTATATTGATCTTAGTACCAGTTTTTTTTTCTTTTTGTTTAAATGTATAAAATATTAATCTATACGACGGCTTTGCATACCTAGCCTCCCCATCCTGTCCCTCTCCCCTCTCCCGAAAAAAATTGTTTTGCTTTATGTACATAAGCGTCTCTGAAACACACTTGCAATGACTGACTTTAGAATGTTCTTTTTGTGTGTGTGTGTGTGTGCGTGCGTGTATTCCTGGTTTTTTTTTAAAGGAACGCACTACGTACCATTGTGCAAGGCCGTACCCAGGAGGGGGGAACAGGGGTCCGGTCCCACCCCCCCCCCCGTAATTTAAAATTTTGTTAACAAAACAATAATAATGAAGCCTTTTTGTGAAAAATTTAACCTTTTTCACCTTTTGCCCCCCCCCAACCGAAATTTTTGGTCCCCCCCCCCCGAAATTTTTTTCTGGGTACGGCTCTGCCATTCTGCATGGTGTAATTCGGGAATAAACACTATGAATTTCGCAGGATTCGATGTTTATTTATGTTAGAGCACGTACAGACAAGCTTAAATACTTTTTCAATTTCATTGTCATTGAAAGCAATCGGAGAAAGTTTCACCACCATGCACAATAATTCTAACAAGCTTTTCTTCGGACAGAAGATTTCACAAGCATCTAAAACTTCTGTAACGTATTACTCTCCTAATTCCCCCAAAGATAAAAAGAGAAGCTAAGTTATACAATCGGATTTTGTCAGAGCATGAAAACATCTTTTAGAGAAACCATTTGGTTACGCTCATTAAAGAACGAAAAAGAATACATAATACGTTTTATGCGCGAAAGGAAAATGATGATATTCTGATGATGGCAGCGACCTATTTCGGCAGTAGTTTGTTGAGATGGTTGGATACATTTCACGTGTTTTTGGATCGTTTCAGAATTGCTTTATTGTAGGGGGATGATTACGGTGGTGAGCATGCATAATGAAGTCTTAATACTTATTTTTTTTCACTTCCCGAGCAACTTCGGTTCACCGTTATGGGGAAGTGGAAAGAGCAGACGTTCATCTTGATTTTAAGGGATTGAACTAACTATAACTTTGGAAAACAAGACCGTTCGGTCGTTTCTGAGAGAGAATCATAATTGAGAGGGAGGGGGGTGGATTCCCTTTCTGTCGTAACCTTCATTACTTTTTGGCACTTTCCAATAACGTTGAAGGAGTGATTTCGATTTGTCGGTCGGATTTAATCTTCTCAAAGTACAGGTATGGCTTGTATGGCAAAAATGGTTGGTCAAAACTTTAAATAAACTACACTACGTGATCACGCTTTTAGATGTTATAAACACCATGAAAGTCGTATCTGAGCAACTAAACCTGTTCCGTACTTATTACTGCACAGCTCACTGATAGTATATAGTGTCATATTTTAGAATCGTAGGGTGCAATTCATTTGGGTGGCCCTTGCGTCTATGGAAAATTTTATATTTCTACTTACTCACGTAAAAGAATACTGAATGAATGCAAAATTTAATGCTTTGACTTGATACCTTGACTTTATATAAAAACTGTCATTCAGATAAGCCGTTTTAAAGTTAATGGCGCTTAAGAGCCCCTATGTCGGATTGCCCTAGAAAAATCGGAAAAGTTCAATTTTTCGACCGTCAATTTTGACCATGTGGATCAAAATCAAACTTCGACTGCTCATACGACGCAGAATTTTATATACACTTTAATTATTTAACTGTGAAGTTTTTGCTAGAAACATCAGTGAAATGCGCCTATATATTAGGTTGTAACGAAAGTTTCCCGCCACCATAAATATCGTCTGTGGCGGTCAACACGAACAATCTAAGTTCGCGTTGTCGTGTTTGCTCATATTTTATCAAACAATTTTTGGCATTTGAAAGAAAGAGACTCGCTTTAGAACACTGTGTTGTAAAATCTTTAAAAAAAATCGTTATCATTAAGTACAAGGTGTCTGAAATGGAACTATCACGCTACCTGATTCGAACCATCATTTACTTTCAGTTCTGTTACAAAAAGTCAACTATAGAATGTAAACAAATTATGGGTACAGCTTCAGGTACTACTGTTTTATCATATGGCACTGTGAAGGTTTGGCACTGAAAGTTAAAAACAAGGATTCAAGAAGCAGAGAGATGTTGATGACTGATGTTGCCCGACTGATGTTGATGAGGGCCACCTGCGCGAACTTGTTGAAGAAGATCAGTATTCAACCACTCGAGAACTAGCTAAGGTGTTAGACGTCAGTACATGCCTATTAGTCGTGCTATGCATTACATAAACTTGAGGCGCAAACTCAATCGCAGGTGCCTCCTGAGCTGACTCAAGCAGTATTGGCGGAAAACTTTCGTTACAACCTGATATTTGACTAGTAATAAAGATAATGGTGTCATTTATAAATTAATTTTGAAGAATAATTCTATAAGATAATATTTTAAAAGTTCTTCTACATAAGTGTATTTAATTACTGAATATTTATTATACCTAATGTAATTTGCTCTGTACACCTATCATTTGAAATGATACTTGTACAAGTTGACCACCTGTCTATGTTGACCGGAAAACTTACACCGTACATGGCAAACTTTTACTGGTTTTGCTGTATCACATGCCGCTGCGCTGCCGTACCGCAGGTTCGGAATTCGATTTTCGGGCTGTACAAGGGTGATTCAGCCTTTCTAGTCGACAAAATGGGAGGACCAAGTTGTCTTGGGGAACTTAATACTGGGGATCACGTGTTAGGCTGACCATCTATCTGTCCGGGGCTTTTTATTCAGTATGGTTGCTTGGCGGTTCTCCTTTGGGCTGACAAGCCACTGAGTTTGGTTTAGTTTTTTTTTAAAGTATTTGTTTTTAAATAAACAAAAATATTACTTTAGGCGAAGGGGTGGGGGTAATTGAATCTTCCGGAGTTTTCAAAACTTGGAATGGCTACGATGTCACGAAAAAAATTCGGCGAATGTAAATTTTGGGAGAATTTAGTGCTTCCAGCATGAAATCAGAAAATATGATTTTAGGCGAATTGCAAATCCAAGCAAGAAATTCAAATGATGCACAACGATCAACGATCGATTAAATATAAATTTTTTATATAGAATTGTATTTGCGTTAACATTCAACTGATTAACTGATGATCAACTTTACTGGTGCACGCTGCAAAGCAGCATGTTGTGCTAGATTGCAAAACTCACAGTTGCCATAATGCCTTTGCAACTACAGAAAGTGACAGATTGAAGCCAATAAGACATTGCTGTAAGACATTGTTCTATATGTTCTATATGTTCTATTGTTCTATATGTTCTATGAGTCACTATATGTTCTTACAACCTAAATACATGGTAGTTCTTTGCTGCCCCCTGCAAAAAAGAATAAATATCACTTAGACAATTTTCGATGTAGCACATTCTTTTATAAATTTACTCACACCTATTAGTTTTGTCTTACTGAAAGTCAAACTTTTTAAAATATATTTTAATTGCTCATACACTCTAATGTATTGAAAGGCATATGCCTCCCCTTAAAGTAATAACAGTAATAATAATATCTATATATAATAATAATAATAATAATAATAATAATAATGCTGTACACACTTTTTACAATACGGTCCATAGTGTAGTAATGACATATACAGGGTGTTCAAAAAAATGGTAAAAGGGTGTCCAACGTCTTAATTCGTAGTCTTAGAGATAAGTGGACAATGCAAATTGAAAAAAAAAATGTTCAAACGGCGGGGGGGGGGGGGACTACGTTAAGAAAATTTTCTCTCGTTGTTTTAAAAAAGTTACACTTTTTAAAATCGTATATGACCCCCGTACAAAAAAAAAATTCCAGTTAATAAAATGTGCTCCATACACTCATCAGGCGACGTCAAAAATTTGAGAATTATATCCTAAAAAGTGTCAGAAATATGAAGATAAATGTACGCTGACTTTTTAACCACTTTTAAACGGCTCTCGGTGGGGAAAAAAATATGGGAGGGAAAAATGTTTTGCGCTTTTACAAGAAACGTTTACATTCGAAATCATGCATAGTTCCTGACTATCTTTGTTTAAATATATCTCCGAGGCGTTTTACGATGAAAGACTGAAAATGCGTACATCAGTTCATTATAGTGTAATGGGCACATTTTACTAATCGGGATTTTTTTAATTAATCAATTTATTTATTTATTGTATTTTTTTTACGAGAGCCGTATAAAAATTTAAAAACTGTAACTTTTTTGAAAATTATCGAGAGAAATTTTTTATTGACGTAGCTTTTTTTTCCTACCTTATTTTGGACATTTTTTCAATGCACATTGGCCACTTATTTCTTATCGATAAGCTATTAACCCTTTCACTACCAATTATTTTTTTGCTGATAAAAGAAATGAAGTACTTAATACATCAATTAAAATACAAATATTGATGAAATGCTGAAAAACGAAAAATTACATTGAATTGCCAGTTATGTCTTGGAATACCAGTGGGACTGGCATTCGTATGAATTCAAAGCATATTTATCCCATAGGGTCATTTGACACTATCTGCGGAACATATATGTCTCGGTGGTAGCGAAAGGGTTAAAGCGTGTTACCACCTTTTTGAGACACGCTGTTTGCTTTCCTTGGCAAACACGAATAATAGTTACAGCAATTAGAACTCAAAAAGACAGGCAGACAAGCTTAATTCATACAAACTTTTTAATTTGTTGTTTAAAAATGAAAAAAAATGAAATGAAAATGTTAGAAAATTGCAACGCCGAATAACTGTGACCTATTTAGCATGTGGTAATTTGAAAATTATTAGGTCTATAAACATCATTACTGATGCATATTAAGATATAATGGCTACTTACATACCAGGCACGAGGTCGGAGTTCAGACTAAGGGTGAAAGTTCATCTTAGAAAATTATAAGAATAATTCGGAATCAGTCATGATTCAGAAAACTGGATTCATCTTTTAGTTCTTCCAACTTTTCAATATATTAATTTAATATTCAAGATCTCTGCAATTTTGAACATGTAAAATGTAACTTAAAAGAATAAATTTTAAGACATGGTTGTATAGCAAGGAGAGAGAGTGCATGAGGTCAAAGAGAACTACATTTGCGGCTTTTCGCAGCTTTTGAGAACCCAAGCCATATAATTGTTTTAAATATGTAAATTCGGTTTTAGTTAATTGAAATAACACACAAGTCGAGTTCTAGAATAAAAGTTCAATATTTTATTGATAAAAAATTATTTAATCATTTGAAAACGTGAAAAATGAATGTTGATAAAAATAAATTTCATCAGATAAAATGTATTGAAGGAATGTAAACTATTTAACTAAAGGTCTGTGGTCAAATCTTTGAAATTTGGTTAAGCGGACCACAACAGTACTATAAATATGTGTTCAATTCAGAAAATGGGTTTTATATGTGATCATAGATTTTATCATTATCATCAGTGGCGCCACTAGGAGGGGGGGGGGGGTACAGGGAGATTATACCCTTCCAAAAATACATCCAAGTTGGCAAAATCCCATTCTTTAATAGGGAAATTTATGCTTCAGTTGGGAAAAAAATGTATTTTGGACTCGAATTTCTTTATCTCATTATTTATATATATTTTTTTAACTATCATTTTCTTCTCTTTCGGATCGAGACAAGCAGAATTTATTTTAGGATCATAAAAAGAATAGCGTAGTAAACCTGGGACGGCGGTCAGAGAATTAGGGATGGACGCGAGACGAGACTGACATTTTTAACATTACGATATAGGGATTTTGCGAGACGAGACAAAGCTCTTAGGCTGTTTTGCGAGACGCCAATTTTCCGTCTCGCGTCCATCCCTACAGAGAATCTAGACTTGAAGGGGACTGAAGGTACATACCAAGGTTTGTGGTGTGGTGTCCTATGGCTGTAAGATAACAGCAAGATATATGTGTTTTTATCAATTATGTATCCCTCCGACGCTCTCCCTCTTCCTTTCAAGTATAGTGTAACCTCGATATCTCGAAGTCGAAGGATTACCGAAAAACCGAAATTAAAAGGTGGAAATCAGTTTGTAAGGGAGAGCTTATTTATTCGAGATATCAAGGATTTTGAAATATCGAGACTACACTGTGTAGAGACTTTGACTCTTTAACATTACAATGCACCCTATATTTGGCTATTAATGAATGCAGAACAGTTTGGACAAGATTTTTCATTCGCTGTTTTCGGTCGGTCCAGTGACCCTCCACCTTTTTTTTTTTTTTGTTGTTGTTTTTATAATTCTACAGAAGAAAATCGCAGCCGTGCATGCTATCTGTATCAAAAAAGCTATAATTATGCATCAGATTACTGTCTTATTTCCTATTGTGGTTTATTTATTAGGATGCTGATGATGTGTATGGTGTAAAGAAAAGCAGCTCCTTATAACAATTAAAATTAGACATTGACAAGATAATTCATTGATTAATGTACGATTTGAGTTATTGTTCTTCAGGTACAAAGGCTTTAGTAAAAATATGAAAGTAAAATCTGAGTAAATATGTAATTAACAAAGGAAAATTTGATAGATCGATATTATTTATAAGTGCACATTTATTTGCGTTGACAACTGTAAATAAGCAGCAAGTAATGCATTAACTATTACAGGGGTAATCGATGCTGTGCTTCTATTTTTTTTATCCAAGTGTAGAAAAAGAAATGTATATTGAATAATTTATTCGCAAAATGTTTCACTAAATTGTACCAAATCGCACCATGTTCCATCTTATGCTGTTAAATATCTTCAGATGTAATAATTAGTAGTAGTATTATTTAAAAAGGAAATTAAGTTTTTGTAAATCAGCAATGAAGCATCCCAATAATCTCTATTTACAGACAAGAAGAGAACGCAGAATTTTTCTGTGGAACAACGAAGGCCATCATCTTTCTTCTGTTATTATTTTCTTAATCTTAAAATTGTTTTACTTGCTCTCTTTCATTGTTTCACCTGTTCTCTTTCATTATTTTAAGGGGTTAGGGGTAGTCAGAATTTTCAAAAAATTGATTTTTTTTTTTTTTTTTTTTTTTTTTTTTGCATTTTCTTAAAGTATAGTATCTTAAAAATATTCTCTGAAAGTTTGAAGTGAATCCGACAAATATCTTTCGAGTTATTTAGCGAAGAATAAAAGGCTCTCGAGCGGTCTAATATTTCCGAGAACAATTAGCTAGCGGCATAATTCTCCCTTACCTCCTGAAGTTTTAAAAGCAATCAAGCCTATTTATGAAGATCTTAGTAATGAAAATTTACTTTCAAGATGTGTAGGTGGATTTAATCAAAATAATGATGAGAGCTTCAACCAACTAGTGTGGAAAATATGCCCAAAAACTATCAATACTAGTTTTACCATTGTTCAAATTGCTGCATACGTAGCTATGAGTGTATTTAATGAAGGGACAAAGTCATTATTAGTAATAATGA
Source organism: Cheiracanthium punctorium (assembly GCA_038373885.1). NCBI lineage: Eukaryota > Metazoa > Arthropoda > Arachnida > Araneae > Cheiracanthiidae > Cheiracanthium > Cheiracanthium punctorium. The sequence continues at coordinate 1,303,212 of JAWZYV010001774.1, forward strand.
ACACACTGGGACTTAGTTGTGGGCCTAATTCGCATCGGTATACTGAAAAACCGATAGTGTACGTGTAAAAGTAGCTGATCAGCGCGCTAACGACAACAGTCGCGAAGGTAAAATTCGACGTAGACAACAACAAATTGATGTTTTAGAAAGTTCTACAACGGCTGAAGAACTCTTATATGGTCCAGGAATAGATGACTCAGTGTAAGTATTGAAATTATTCGTATTACTGTACATCAATCGACTGTAAAACTTTAAATGCGTTTTTCTCAAAACTATGTTTTTTGAACTGGTGACCACTGTAACTCAAAAACCGCTCGATAGATTTGAATGAAACTTATACAGCTTTTAGAAAACATAAAAAGCTAGTGCCTGATCGAAGGATTTTTTTTTAACTTCGATTTTTTATAAACAATTAATTGTTGGTTTTTTCCCGAAAATCTGCAAAAAAATTTCCTGAGACCGCCATTTTGTTAATTTTGAAAAAAACAAAAAAAAACTTTGATCAGGCACAAGATTATCTATCCATAAAAATAATCTTTTTTGTTTCATTGATTTTAGATGAATCTCCAAGGAGCTGTAATGGTCACCGCAAGGACCCATTATTAAAACCTGTTCAACTTAGACCGCCATAACTTGTAAAATAATTATTATTTTTTTTTAATTTAAGTGAAGTAATGTTAAACTATGATGAAATTATACTATGTTTTTACTTATGTGAAATAGACTTAATTACTAGTAAAAAAATTAATAAAAAATGGCATTTTTTCACGCCTCTGTCTACCCCTAACCCCTTAAATACCCCCTACTAGATGCTGTGCTCCCCCAATGGTTCCCGATTTGATTCAACAAACAATGCAGTGAAGCCGTGGCGCACGCAAGGGAGGGATCCAGGGGGTCTGGACCCCTCCCAGAAGAGTTAACTTTGCTTCATTATATCAGCATGTAATTTTTGACAGTTTGATACACCATAAGACTTTACCAAATTCTTATTTTTAGTAGTTAAGATAAATAAAAAAACATAGTTTACAAACATGAAAGTAGAATCGTGGAAGAGTCTATAAAATGTATCACGATAAAAAATTTATGTTCTACATTTTTTCAGGTGTTTGTCAGAACTGATCCGTGAACGTCGGCCGCCCGCATGCAAATTAAAATAGACACCCCCCCCCCCTTTACCAATCTTATGCTTTATTTTTTTCTTTTTCGGCGTCTTTAATTTGGCTGTAGGGAATGCAATCCCGAACGGGAACGGGATCCTGCGGGATCCCGCACAAATTTTTGCGGGACTAGTCCCGCGGGATTACGATCCTAATCCCGCGGGATTGACACTGAGAAATAATTTTTTTTATTACAGTTTCACGCTACTTTCCCAATCAACAGACCGAAATATTTTGCATATTTATGTTTCTCATCAACAATAAATGGATCAATAATGTTACGAATTTTCGGGGCAACCCGCTGCTCTGGGGCTTAAAATGGTTTAAAATTCGTATTCTACGCTTCAAATAGATAAATTTTGCTTTTTGTTGCATCAAAATCGGCCAATTAGAACCAGAGATACGGAGGTTTCGCTTTCCCATATGTTTTTCTATGGGGCTTCTAGAAATCTCGAGAAATATTAGTCCTACGGCTTCGATCTCTTCACATTTGGGGACTTATTTTTGGCGCCAAATTTGGCGATATTTCGCCAAAAGTCGCCAAGCTTGGCGACTTTTTGGTCATTTGGCGCGATTTTCCCAATGGGGCCTGGAAGTTGTTTTTCCTGCATTAAAAACGCATAATAACCTAACATTTCTCTTCTATGACGTAATCAGAAGTCTCACTTTATCTGGAATCTTCGAAGAATATACTTTTCTAGAAACTGCTCGCAGCTTCTGCCCCCTCTATAAATTCCACCAGCGCGCTGCTCCGACAGTTCAGTGCGAGTTGAACGCTCAATGTGTGAAGAGCTGTCAGTGAGAGTACGCTTGCTTTGATAGTGTTATAGAAGACGTGTTTTAGCTTGCTTTACGAAGCTGTTTTCAAAGTGCTGTGTGTAAATTTTTCATTACTGTGTCTTAAGGGATTGTGTACGATATCTCTTGAATATTTTCACTGAATTTTTGCCTGTGAAAGTGACTTATTTTGTGTGAGAAATACAGCATTTGTGAGAGCTTCTGGTCTAAGAGAACTGTTAAAAGCACATTACTGTTTAATTGTGCTTGTGAATTGTGAACAGCTGATTGTTCTACGAAGTTCTAGAAGCAATAAAGTTTGTGTTCCATCCTGACAAGTGATTTTTTTTACTTTTTACACCAACTGGACTTTAGAACGTCGAACCACAGGAGTAGCAGAGTAATTCCGCAACAATAATTACAAATTTTAATTTAAAGTTTTATTTTTTAAATCATCTTCCAATGGGAGTCTGGATCGAACATCTAAATTTAACCATTGTAATATAAATTTTTCGTAAAGTTCCCATTTTCCAAATGAACTGAAATATTTCATACTATTTATCTCTTGGAGAACAGCCACGAATTAATTATAAAAAGTTTTCATTTTAGTTTTTAATTTTTTTATAATTCACACTTTTAATTATTTTACTAAAATTAAATTCAGACTAGGAAATGGTTCATTGGATTTGTTCGATTTTGTACGTTATTTTTTTCAGCAACTAAGAAAATAACGTAAGTATGTTAACATATCTACAAATTGTATATTCCTCATTTTTAGCAACTAACATAAGAGATAACTTATTATTCTGAATATCATGATTATAATTTTCATATTTCTAAGTTATTGTATTTATTATACCATTAATTATTATTTTATTAAAGCTAAACTTCATTGTGCTTAAGATCTTACTTTTCTACTTTCTCTGTTGAAATGAAGTCCTAACTAAATAAAATGTCAATCCCGCGGGATTGCAGGATCCCGCGGGATCAATGAATCTCAATCCCGAAATCCCGCAGGACGAAAAACAGTGCGGGATTGCATTCCCTATTTGGCTGCCCACATGCTGTGCACTATCTTGTCCCCGTTATGATCTGATGTCACAGCTTTATGTGCTTTCATATCCTTTCCAGTGTCCTCGCGTAGTTGAAAATTTTGTGTTGTGAGATAGGTTGTATATACGACGTTTTGAAACGCATAAACAATTATTTTGGACACTTATAAACAGTCCTCTAATTAATTTACGCTATTCCCTAACTATATATCACCATTTACCATATAAATAGTAATGAATAAGAATGTTGGCGCTTCTTACAGTCGACGAAAAGCTTTTGCTGCGTTCCAAGAGATATATCCATTTGCGTTAGATAGATCGCGTTGTAGAGCGAATCCACTTTAGTCATGTTGTTATAGTAAAATCTAAAGACAGTACCTTTAATCTCCTTCAATTAGACGTATTAATATTTTAAAATTTTGATTCCGGGTATGTGATCCGTATTTATGGCATTATTATTTTAAAAGATTTTTGCGAATTAAAATTTCGGTTATTTATTTACTTTTTTACCCCGCCTGTGTTATTTATAAATTGATACAAACAATTAACCCTATCACAAAAATAAACCAACCATAAAGAAAACACAATTTTCTAATGTAAACTTTTTTTTTCCAAATTCTTTTTTTTCTGGTAATTTATTAAAGTTAGTGTATTTATAATAATTCATGACAAGTTTTATGTAGAATTTCAATTTATAATTATTATTCAACTATTATTATACGTATATTATTATTATTTAACTGTCCTATGAATAGAACGGCTGCCCAATATTGATAAAAATGGATGGATATTTAATTCACTGATATGACACTCTCAAATCACTTTGCATATAATCAATAAGGAAAATATTCAACGCTTTCGATTATTATATCTACAATGCTAAAGATGTATGTATGTATGCTTTGCTTGTTGCTGCTTCTTCTGACTTTTCAAGAAAGACTTAAGAGGTGATTGTTTGTTTTATGACGTTTAAACGTTAAGTTGCTTAAGAATCGTAAAAATACATAACATCATTATGCTCTTTGGCACATTTTAAAAATGCTTTTTGCCATCATTGTTAAAGGTTCAGGTGGATTTAATCCGGCATGCAATAAAAGTTTTTCCCGATTTCAATGAATTCGCCGTTCTTACATCCAGCTGCCGACCCCATTTAATCCACACTTAATGATGTGTTTACCTTCCCTGCATGGATGAGAAAATGGGATGGAGTCCAAAACGTGAAGGCGGGAGGGCCCCCCTCAGGAAGCACTCGAGAGCATTCGATTCATTAAGAATCGAAAAAGTATCAAAATAAAAGTGATCCGATTTCATTTTCACTTCCGAAAAAAATAATTGATTGTACACAAAAGCCAAACGATTTTTTCTTTTCTTAAAATAAATCATAAATTCGTAAGCAATTCGTAGAGTAGAACACGAATCAGAACAGCATTTCCTAGATTTTCGCGTGTTGACTTCGCTTCAAAAATAGAACATCTTTCGAATATCAATCGCACAAGAGAGAACGAGATTATCGATGGCTTGTCTTTCGAACACCATCCGAATGAAAATTAATAACACTTTTCTTTGTTCTTTTCACTCGCTTTTCACTTTCGGATGAGAAACAAAATGGGAGCACTGGGAGAGGAATCTTACTTCATTCATTTCGGCAATTAATGGATCGTAAACAAGCTATGGGAGTGAATGGCCCTAAAAGAAAATAAAGAAAGAAAAAAAAAAAAACATTTTTTCTGGATTCTTTTTATAGAAACGAGAACGAGAATGAGAGTGCATTGATGAAGAAGTTTGTAAGCATGTCCGGGTGCGGCAAGGTCTCTTAGATTAATATGTCGGAAAGTTTTCCGATCAGTGCAGTTAGGCCTACATTTGAAAGATCAGAGTAGTTTTCATTCGAGTAAGGCGTGCTTCAAAGCTTCTCCAAGATTCATAGATCTATTCGGGCTCACTTATGAAGACCGACGGTCACTGACGGATTAATGCAATTTTTTGGGTAGGGGGGGGGGGGTTAGCTGGAAGATGCAATGGATCAGAAGATTCAGAGAGTCAGAAGATTTAATGGATACGCATACATTTTATGGAAGTAAAATAGGATCTTATACATTAATTTCTTTTTTCTCGGAATGGGCGATTATCCCCAATCCGTACTTGCCGAGAGTTGGTTCTAGATATTTGATAATCCCCTATCCAGTAACATCCATAGAGAAGGAATATAGGTGGAGGGAGCAATTGTAACCCTAAACTGAAGCGTGCACACGAGTCACGTTACTTGTGGTCAAGCGGGGTGGAATTTCTCCATTTCTTTTGCTGTTCTCCATAGCTTTGTGTGAGGTCGATGGTTCTAATCCAAAAAAAGGGTGCATTATTTCTCTGCATATGGATGCAATGAAAAATTCTTGAAAGGAGGACAACTGGCATTTCACAGGAAAGCTATGTTTTGCAATTTTAGCCGTTTAAAATGTATGAATGTTCTTTAAAACACTAGATTGACAATTTGGCAATTATATTAACTCGCCAAGTATTGCAGATCTGAAAGTCAAGTAATTTAACTTTTAATTTCAAATTAAAATTAAAAATCAGAGCAAAATAAAATTTACTCTTTATTTGCTCAGTTAATATAACAGGTTATTGTTTTAGAATGTCTATTGGCGCTGTAGTGCCTCACTCATGTTTCTTTCTTAAACATTCTATTTTTTCAAAATGTCCTTATTGTTAAGGTAATTTTTTCCGACTATTAGTAACAAATTGAACTTTTTAAGCTGATCCACTGAAGCTATATTTCTCTGTTTTTGGACAAAGAATATCACAAATCATGAGGGGAGGGGAAATACCATTTCATTATGTTAACAGAACATGAATTTCAATTAACGAATTCACTATATATGTGTATATAAATGTAAAGATATTGCTAAAAAAATCAGCTGTTTAATACGTTCATATTAACTCTAGTAACAATATGGTTTAAAATACTAGATCGCATCCCGCCTCCCAAAATGGAAACCTATATGCGCTGCTGAATACAAACTTTGAATTTTAAATTGCTTAATATTCTGAAAAAAATGTTGTCGATGTATGCATTATTTTATTCTGCATAAATAAGTTTCTAGTCTTTTCAGCGTGACCAGCATTAAAAAAAAAGATGTTTTATTGAAATTTCGGACCTTTTTTAAAAATAAAAATTGCTATTTTGATAAATTATAACAATTGTGAAAAAAGTAGTGTTTTGTTATACGAAATGCAAAGCGATGCTGTATCCTACAAATTTTTTTTCATCAAGAATTACTTTTTTTTAAGCTTTCCTAAAGATCTACAGAGAAGACTTCTTTGAAAAACACAGTTAAAAAGAGCAGGATTTAAAGCTTTAGATTATTTCAAGCTGCGTTCAAAGCATTTTACAGAAGATTGCTTTGAGAAAGCAAAATTTGGAGGAATGTGGTTGAAGAAGGATGCAATACCAACCATCTACAATTTTCCTCATCATCTCCACCTAAAATATATTCTCATCAAGCTTGATAATGTACATTACTAGATTAACTCATTTAATAATGTACATTACTATATTTTATTACAATGTTTCATAACAAAATCAAAATAATACAAAAAATACAACAAAATAAAATGTTTCAAAAGCCAAAACTTCAAAGTAATTCTGCAAAACAAAATTTAAGACTAAATAATTTCAAAATAACTAGAGAGGGAGAAAATAAACAGTGCTGCAAAAACCATTCCCCCCCATTCCCTTTCTAGAAAAATAAAATGCTTGAGTTTGCGAACCAAAGGGCGATAAGCAGCCAAATCCGCTTCTTCTTCTTCTCCTACTACACTCTTATCTTAGCTTCAACTTTCCCGGGAAAATACAATAGGAGGCTCCCTCCACCTATATCCCTTCTCTATGGTAACATCCTCTTGTGTTCACGGCCATTTCAGGCTGAATATCCCAGGCATCTTGACCAGTGCCGTATTTAAGGGGGATTCCGATGGGGCCGTGCCCTCACGAAAATGGGCAACAAATATTAGGCTAGGTGAGAGCAAAGGTCTGCAGTTTTGAATTATAACTCATTTCTGAAAAATTACAAAAAGTTATGGACCTAAACTGTTTATTAGAATATAGCTTAGACCTTTTCCAGTCATCTTAAATGATTACTTTTATCTAAAATATAATACATAAAAACTGGGAGTGACTTCTACCGACTTTGATATTTTCGGATATTTGCCCCATCTAATGGGGTAATGTAAAGATCCGAAAATAATACCCAAAGGGAATAATATTCAAAAATCTCCTCCCCAAAACCTTCTGATAAGGATCCAAATTTTGGCGGGAAACTCCGGAAAAACCAACTTTAGAACGTTATAACCTGTATTATTATTTAGTTATGATACTTTATCTGATTTTAAATGACTCCGGTAAAAATAATAATTTCTAAATTCTCTGATGGCTGAAAAACAGTCATAGTTTTCAAAGAATTTTCGTTCAGGTAATGTCCCCCACCCCATCCCCAAACAAAACAAATAAATAAATAAATAAATAAAAACCGAACTTAATACCCCACTGATCTTGACCGTACTTCCACTCTATTGTTACGCCTCTGAACTGAACACATTTCCCACATAAAAATTTTCCACGCTCTGTAAAACATAAACGCGAAAAAGCATTTATGAAAAATTATAAAATAAAAAGTTTTCGAAAAAAAGATAATTATAATAATAACTACGTGCCCCTGTCTACTGTACGTTTCATGTAAAATGTAACATCGTGCATAAATTACGCTCTTTAACTCTTCCCAAAAAGTGTGTTAAGAAAATAAACAAACAAATAAATAAAAATGAACATTATCTGTAAAAACGCGTGAGCATTACGGGTCGATTTTTCTCGAAATTACTCATTTCAAAAAATGGGGACTGTGTGTCAGTTTCAAGGGGTCACCGCTGTAATTAAACGAAGAACACACAACGAAGAGGGGGGAGGAATAGGGAAAAAACAAAGGACACAAAACATGTTGCCGAAATGAAATGAACTAAAAACCGGATTTATATGATGATGATCATAGTATGAGTGTTTCTTTAAAAAAAAAAAAAGAAAGAAAAAGAAAAGAAACGACCCTATGGTGACGACATGCCAATAACTTTAAAATTCTCTTATCGCCATTTTTTTTTCTTCCTAGAACTCGTTTTCTTGTGCATAGATTAAAGTTCTTCCCAAGTCAGCAGTTTCATCTTCTGAAAAGATGCTAAACTAACAAGACGCGCGTTTTTGACCTCTGTCAGTCTGTCTTTCGTGGGGGTTATATTATTCGAGGCATCGATTATGTCACTTGGAGAGAGAACTTGTCCGATCCTTAACCCGTTAACACGCAGTGCTCCCGCTCTGGAAATACCAAACTCTGACGTTTTGACTGTTGTCAGTCACGAAGAATAGATTTTATTTCTATAAAAATAGTTGCGGGTGACATAGCTCTACGAGAATCCTTTACCTTTTAGCACGTCATTTCCCGTAAAAAAAAATGTCACGATTATTTTTAACAGCACTGACATCTGCTGGAAAATGGAAGAATGCGAGAACAGCTGGATAGATTGCCCAATGCTGAAAAAGGGCAGCCGTTGCCATCCCTCGACTTAACTGCCGGCAAGATGGCGGACGATCGAAATGTTCATCGCGTTGCCACAGATCTAGCGACCCTTTTTTGACGACAGCTGGCTGTGCCCGCGCAGAGCCAAAAAGAATGAAAAAACTGGTCACGCTAAGCTTTTGCCCCACATCATTAAAATAGAGTTTTAAGATATATAATTTTGAAGAAATCACCGTCAAAACTTTTTTAGTCACCTGCCTACTTGTGGCTTGACCACTACGGAGGTCGCAGACGTTGGCCATTTCATTATGGGGGCACTTATTAGGTAGACCAACGTTACCCCCTATACATGATCACCTAATTTTGAATCAATTACAGATGAGATAGATAGCAACTGAAATCAGCCCCCCCCCCATTGGAGCTACAACAGACTTTACGTGTCCCAGGCAATGAATAAAGTAAAATTAATAATAAAGCATTCACGCCTCAAACATCGATTGCAAAGCACTTTCCAGCTCAATCACATTCGCGCTTACGCTTCTGGCTAATCTATTCACACCCTGTTGTTACTTCCCGGTACTGGTCTTCCTGATCCAGCTGGATTAAAGGTCACAGGACACTGTGTCACAGAGCGGGCGTTCAATGACACCACGTCGGGAAGCAACGATGAACTGGGAAGGGACATCACTTACGCCCCCTCTGATATTGCGAAAAATCAGAGCGAACAGGTTTAAACCAATAAAACACTTAAAAGTGTTTTTAAATAGCTGCTTTTAGATCCCAATCGCCCACGAGAGCTGTTTTATGGTATATTATGATGTTCAGCTTTGTTGGTAAATCTTAAAAATCGAAACCACAAATATTACTCAACTTTGTTGAAAAGTGTTCAAAAGGAGAATTAAGAAAAAAGGAATTATAATTTTTTTCCAGAGACGCAGGTACTACATGATGCATGTGCAATAACATAACTGAAGATGACACTAGATACAGGATGTCTGAAAAGTTGCATTCTGCATGATTTGCCTTTTTTCTCAGAATGCACCTCTGTGATAAGGAAAAAATGACACTGATGATTATGTCACAATCAGCTTCTATTTTACAGCTCTCCTACCTTATCTTATCGGTTCGACAATGTATCCCCACATGTCGTCGATGCCGGTAAGCTGGGACACCTGTTACCCGATTGTAATTCTGCACCCCCGTTTCAGAACGTCGTCGTCGTGCAAGGTTTTAGTATTTTCTTTCTCATCCTATTCCGATGGAGTCCCGATCAGCTGCCGATGAATCCTCACTGCCGATGTTTACCGTGGACGCTTTTACGAGCGAGCCTTTCAAGGGAAATCCTGCGGCCGTCTGCCTCATCCCCTATGGAAGGGTGAGTGTGGATCGTTGTCAATCGTCATTGTTATTGCCGACTGGTTCATGCTACAGAGGGGGCTGAAGCCCTCTTTAGGGTTTAGAAATAAAAATGAAAATCCTTTAAAAATAGAGAGTTTTTTTCTTAATTAATGAATTAAAATATTTTATTTAAAAAAAATTGTCGCCAAATAATTTCGGAACTATTTTTTTACACAAAAATGTTGCTAATAAAGATATATACTTACAGTTGATTATAACGTCACTAAAGAGTTGTTTATTGCCATTGTTATTTACTCACTGATTCATAATCTCACTGACTGTGTGTGTGTGTGGGGGGGGGGGGGGGGGGCTATAGGATTTGAAGCCCTTTGTTGAAATAAAAGTGGAAATCCTTTAAAAATGGATTTGTTGCGTAATTAATGAATTAAAATATTTTATGATTAATACAAATTTCTTATTAATTTAAATTAAAATTTCTTCAATTAATTTCGAATAGTTTGTTTCCAAAAAAAAATTGTTTATTCAATAAACATTTCTAATTAGTACACAATGAACTCGATGAACTCGAATATAACGTTTCGTTGAACTCGACTATAACGTCATTAAAGAAACTAGATAACTATTTATTATAAACCAATTAGGTTAATCGAGAGCTTGTGTTCAGTGAGCCAGTGAGACAGAATATTTGGACATTGTGAAAGATTTGTCAGTCTAATCAAGTTAAACAGTACTTGCAGCCCCTTTCTCCCATTTTTACCCCACCAAAAAGTACGATTTAGCACTGGTAAAAGAAAACTGGAACACAATTCCCAGTTTCTAATTTTACTAACCCTATTTCCATTGCATTTGCCTACAGCAACTTAGAAATAATAGTTCGTTTTTTTTTTTTCGGCCTGTGCTGCGCTCCCCAAACTCCACCAAACAGTGGGATATAGTAAAAACAATGAAGAGCTACGCGAATTTCTAGTTTTGCTAGCCTTGTTTCTGATGTTGCCAACAGAATTTTTGAAAAACGCCGTTTTTTTTTGGGCGTTGCACAAGAGCATTTATAAATTATTTTAAATGTTTATTATATGTATTATGAAAATATTTATTACTCGTATAAATATTTTCATCTATTTTAATTTTCTAATTTCAAATAAGTTATCGAATTATTTTGCATAAGAACGTGGGGGAAAAAAAGAAAACAGACCAATTCATGAATTATTAGAGGAGTTAAAAAAAAAAAAAAAAAAAAAAAAAAAAAAAGCGATGGTATGAATGTGTGTGTGGGGGGGGGGACTCAGAATATTTGGTTATAATATACCTTTTTTGGTTATTTTATTATTTCTTTTCAGAAATTGTCCAAGGAATTGAAGCAGAACATTGCACGTGAAATGAGGCATGCTCAGACCGCTTTCGTCTCTATTATCCGAGAGGGAGACACCTTCGAAAAAAGTATGTATGCAGCACGATCTCGTTAAAGCAAACTTCAAGGGGCTGAATATCGAATCCGTTATCCTGGAACATCATTATACTGAAATTGCATTCGACTATCTGTATGGTGAAATATGTTTAGGGGTAACACAGTCTAGTGGTCTAGGGTTCGATTTCGGCGGGGGTAGATTTTATTTACTCAAAAAATGTCTATTTCTCTGTTTCTTGTCTGGAATTGGTCTTTTAATATAACGTCGATATAGCTCGCAACAGTTCAAATTCAGTGCCAGTAGAAAGACCAGTTGCTTTGAATCGGAAATCTTTTTGAATAAAATTCGACCCCCACTTTTTTATTCGGTGTTCATAGGAAATTTTACGTAAAAATGTCTATGTTGTTATGTTTTATTTACGTAAAAATGTCTATTACGTAAAAATGTGGGGAGGGGAGCTCCGCGGCTGCAGCCCCGACTGCCCTCCCCTAAATCCAGCCCTGTGTGTCATTGTTCTTTCTATACCACCACAAGTCACAGGTTTATATACAGTGAGGCACTGTCCCACTGTACTCCAATCAGGATGTCTCCCCCTCCCCCACGAAGTCCTTTTTAAAACAAACTCAAAAGTTGTACAACATTTATCAATAGAATAAAGATCATTACTTGTATGCAATTAGGAAAGTTTAAGCTTAAATTAGAGGAAAGATATTGGTTATTGGATGACAATTTACTACTCAAATCCATAAAAGTAAAACTTGTCTGATTTTCCCAATAGTGATAGTAGAAACAAAAATGGCTGCAACTTCCCTATAAGATAATTGTGACAGTGACTCGTTTCCACAGTGTTACAATAGTAGTTAACTAAATTATGGAATTATTTTCTAATTTTTGAAAAATTATTTATCGTCCCACTGTGCCTCCCCTTTCCACTATCCACATCCACTAAGCCTTGGCGATATTATTTTTTGCACCGAGAGGGTTTGTAATGCGTATGTTGCATACAGCGTGTCTTGATTTTGTTCGTAGTTTACTCTTACCACTAGCAAGAAGTAGTGATAGAGCACAAGCTTAGCCTTCTCTGCGCATTTCTGTGCGACAAATCACAGGGTTCATCCTTGCCTCACATTTCCAACGGGTTTTGAACGGCGATGCGCTCTCTAGTACATTTCTACTCCCTGGTGACAGTTTAGGAAAGGGAGTTAGGAAGAACATAACAATGTTGTTTTCTCACACCCCGATTCTAATGAATTTCCAAATTTTCGAGCCACTGGTCACAGCTTGTGTAATTGGTTTCCACTGTTACAGCAGTTTTATAGACAACAGACCGAAATACAAATTCTAGAATGATTTCGGTCGGCGCTAATAAGCAAGCAGAGCAGATTAATAAAGATAGAACGCCGACCACTGGAGACGTTTCAGGAAGGGAGACTTCCTTTAAAAATGAGTTATGGGAGTTAAAATTGAGTAAGGCTTTTTATATTAACGATAATTAATGTTATTACAATCCGACGATTGGGGGCGGGGGTGCACAGGCTCCGTGATAGAGTGTGACATAAAGGGGGGGGGGATATCAAAACTTGCTAAAAAAAAAATGCTACAAAATTTGTGGAATCTCGCTTAACCGAGTAGGGAAGATTTCACCCCCCCCCACACACACACACATGGTTGGATGTGCAATAAAAATAACTTTATGTTTTTACTCTCATTATAAGACGATCTGAAAGTTAAAAAACTTTTTTTCGATCTCAGTCATATATATCCGGGTCTTTTTCCCCTTTTTTTCCAGGCAGTCGTTTCGCCTTGCAGTGGTTCGCGCCGGAAATGGAGGTGGCTCTTTGCGGACATGCTACAGTAGCCACGTCTGCTGTCCTCTTCTACGTCTACAGTAAGTAAAGTGGACACTTTTCTTTACTCTCCAGAACATTGGAGAAAACCAGTAGAGCCAAATTTTGAAAAAAGATTTCGAATGTTTTGAGTAATATTGGGCATCCCTTATATGAGAGGGAGGCGATAGAGATGAGACGGGCTCAGCCCGAGCCCGAAAGCCCGAGCCCGTGCCCGGACCGGGCTCGGGCTCTGTAATTCACTTGTGTTCGGGCTCGGGCGGGCTCGGGCTTGTGAAAAATTTCTCCTTTATTGAACATACTGCTTGAAACAGATTTTTAATGTGATTCATGAGGAAAATAAAAGTACTTATTAAAATTAAATAAATAAATAAATAAAAATAGTGGCACGGGCGCCTAGAAGTTCCGTGAAGCTCTTTGGGTATTTTAGAACGGCGGTTTATATTCCTTAGTGAGTCATGAGATCCGACATTTTTTGATAAAGGATGGATATATAAACAATTAGAAAGTGCATTGGGAGTTTGCAGCTCTGTTTGTCTTTAATTTGCACAAACGGCAAAATTTATTGTATTCTATCCATGAAGTAATTGAATTTTTTTTATCGTTAGCTGAAATTTCGGGCTCGGTCTTCGACTTAAATAATATTGCTCGGGCTCGGGCGGGCTCGGATTAAAAGTCCTCGGACTCGGGCTTCAAAAAATGAGCCCGAACTCATCTCTAGGAGGCGAGGCTAAAACCAAATTGAGATTTTATAAAATTTCCACGAGAGGAATTAGATTTTTGTAATCCGCTTGCACTCGGTTGTGCAAAATTAACGAAATTTTGAATGAAATAAAAAGATAGCTAACAGTGCATTTTAAACTGAGTTGAACAGACAAGGTAAAATATTACTATAGAAGATGATTATAGATGAACTAGGGGCCCACGGGCCACAGAAGTTGGTGCCACTGAAGAATATGTGAAATAATAAACTGCGTTCTAGTGTACAATTAGTTGCGAATGGTGAAAGTAGGTGTATGTGTGTTTATGATATAAAGTATTCGTGTGGAGTTGGATAAATATTAATTCTTACTTTCGTATTTACCATTCAGCCATTTTTGCCATCCCATTTAATTTGTACTATGGAGCGCCGATAACGGTATACTACTGCGTCATCTTTAGTTTCCCTAATAGCACAGATGGTCACAAAAGAGTCGCTGTGACGTCACAGAGGGTCACAATTGTCCCAGGACTGTCACATACTAGTCACATTGTGACATATGAGTGATGTGACTCCACTGTGTGGTCACTGTGAAGTTTATGTGTGACCAGTCACCAGGTGACGTCGCCGTGGAGTCACCTTGTGACTAGTATGCGATCGATCAGTCGCTCCACTGTGAAGTCATTGTGTGACTGTTTTGTGACTACTGATTTTTTTGGACTTCAAAATGACGTCACACTGGCCGCTTTTGCGACTTTGGAAACAGACTCATTTTTTCTAATAATTTGTGGCGATTTTTTTCATGAAACATTTAATAAATAAATCCGAAAATGATAACGAGTAATTCAATAAAATCTCGCAGTTATGAAGTAATGGAATTTAGTTTAATTTATTAATTTTTAAATTATTTCGTTTAAACAAGACGATATTATTTATAAAAAAATATTATTCTTAAAAGTATTAGAGTTGAGAGTTCTAATCACAATGGAGAAAACTAAGTATCAGTGAGAAAATTAACAATTTCTTTCATATCCCCATGGCATATATGTTTCGATAGGTCTGTAGACGGCCGAAGTGTGAAGGTCCCGTGTTCGGGTCCCATCACGCGGTCGTCGATCTAACGATCTGGAGTTTTGGTAGATTTTCTCCAGATGGAACGTGAATACGCGTTAGAACCCCTTAGAAAGTCATCCTACCAAGGCATACCTCATCTTAGGCAGCTACCCCTCGCGCAGGTTTGCCTTAATCACACACAATCACAATCGATAGGTCTGTAGGTTTAAATTTCGGATGGTGGGGGGGGGGACTATCCGGTATTTTAAACTTTATTGTTACTTGAGTAAATGCAAATGTCTCAAAATTGCTGTTTTTTAATAATTGCTTTAAGTTTTCGGATGGGGCCCGGGATCCCTCCCCCCCCCCCATTAAATACGTCCCTGGTATGTTTGAAAGCTCCGCTAGGAAAATTTTCAGGTAAAACTATGGGTCTAAGTCAAAAATACTTTATTTATTTTATCTAATGCATGTTTTTCCAATTAATTTTATTTATTTTTATATGAAATCCCTTTTAGCACAATATAGCAAAAATATAACTCTTATCCCTCATACCTTAATATATATCAAACCCCGTAAACATGCCGCACATTACAAATTTATTTCATAACCGATTAAAAAATTTCAATAAATCATTGGTTTTTTCGGATGAATACTTAAATAAAACAGCACATTATCTCCTGAAAATAATTTATGTGGAAAAAAAAAGATTTAAGATTTTTAATTTATATTTATTAACTATGGTATTTTCGCTCCATTTATAAAATATCCAAAAAAAATTAAGTTTCCGAAACAAGCCATGCCAGAACTAACTTTTACAGCAGTCAGTTTACTTCTAAAGCAACCAGAGCAAGACGATCACAACGGTGAGGTAACGTGCTGGCCTATGAACGAGTGCGTTGAGGGTTCGATACTGGTACTGAGCGCTCCTTCCAGAGAGTTTGGTGCTGCATCTAGTGCATGTTCTCGGTAACTCTTTTTCCCCGAATTTTTTCGCTGTCGCAAAACTGTCCCAAAGCGACTTCTCTGAAGGGTCGCAATGTGAAGTCACGGCGGGTGGGCATAGTGACTGTGTGGTGATCCTGCTGCGGAGTAGCGGCGACTGTTTGTAACTCTATTATGACAGTATTGTGTGGTCGCATTTCAGTCACATGGTCGCTTAGGGTTGTACTTTCGCTAACCCCATTCTTGTATCATCACTACGCGCTGTTTCGTATTAGCTTGTCGACACCCTATAGGCATCATTTTTATGTTACCAAAAAGCGCAAATGAGAACTGATTGGAGAAAGCTGTAAGCACAATTCCCAATTTTTCGTTGTCTTGACTCTATTTGTACTGACTGGCTGAAAGTATAATTAGTCAGTCAGTACAAATAGAGTCAAGACAACCAAAAATTGGGAATTGTTCTTACAGCTTTCTCTAATCAGTGTTCATTCGCGCTTTTTGGTAGCATTGTCAACAGCAATTTCGAAAGAAACTTTTCTTTTTTTTTGTGGTGGTGGTGGGAAGCTCTGTAAGCGCATTGTATAGTAATTTAGCGATTTACTTCACCGTTCTGCACTAGATAACTGGAAGAGGTTTTATATTCAATATCATAAATTCAAATGTAAGGATGTACAGGATGTTTTTATTCCTTAAATACTGATCATAGATATGCACAATAAATTACAAAGTTTCGTTAAAAGAAATATCGAATTTTTTGGTATTGATTAAAATTTTCCGAGGATCAAATATAATTACAAACAAAATTAAAATTTTTATACAACTCCCTTACAACAGCAATTAGCTGAGGTACAACATTTCAGCCTGCCATAAAGGGAAAGCTCAGAGATATGAAAAAAATATTTGATGAATTTAACCACTTTTCAATGGCTCTGAAGGTGAAAAAAAATCTCATCGAAGCATCCCATTTCAGGAGCTGTACAGAAATTTCAAAAGAAAACGGTGATTGAATAAAGACAAACGCATAATTATTTTTGCTATCCCTAATTTTGCACAGCTCCTTACCAACGTTATTTGAACATATTTCTGAGCTTTTTCAAGATGAAAAGATGAAATTTTGAACATGACCTGACTAATTTATGAGGGACACATTTTACTAATTGGGAATCGTTTTGTATGGGAATCGTATTAGGAATAATTTTGTTAAATGAGCCTTGAACACACACTTTAACAAAGAAATTTTGTTGATTCGAACAAATAATTTGTCTGATTTTAACAAAATAAATCATTTACACAACAATTTTTAATTAACAAAACATTTGTTTATTTTAAACAAACTGTTTGGTTAAATTGACAAAATATTTTGTTGAAATAACCAAATAATTTTAACAAAATCGTTTGTTCATTGGCGCAACTTCAACCGGTTGATTTAACAAAATTTTTGTTAATTCCACAAAATATTTTTTCAGTGTAAATATTTCGCGAAATTAAAAGTGTTTGTATATTCATCATCTTTCAACGGGCACCTTATAGCTCACTGAACCACAAGTAAGCCTACGATAATATATCCTGTGTTAGTTCCAACAGAAAGAGACTACCTAAATGTTTTTTAGCACTTAGAGTGCGATTTCGTTCAGTCTGATATTTTCTGTCGACATAATTTGTAGACCGATTTGCGTCGACACGTTTACTGTGCATTTTACAATAAGGTTGCCAGATAGCGTGGAGAGGGGAGAAGAAAATGTTGAAAGTCGCCAAGGTCTCCAAATTTCGATGATTTATCGCGCCGAAAACTGTCCCAACAAAATTCCCAAAACTGAGCCCAGCTTGGCGGTATCTTCGACATTTTGCTAAGAAAGTGGCAAACTCTTACAGTTTATTACAAAGGAGAAGTGTAGATAGAATATGCCTGACGAAGATTGCAAAACAATTTCAGTAGCCGATTTTATAGATTTCAATTCTGAAGAAGTGTTTTACGGTACAAGAAAGACGACCACGTCACACTCTTGGATTATGATGCACATCCCAAACAGTATTTATAAAGGTGAAGTATAGTTAGAATAAGCCTGGCAAAGATTCTAAAACAGTTTTAGCGGGCGATTTAATATAATTTTCAATTCAAAAGAAATGTTTTATGGAACAAGGAAGAAAAATACGGCACACTCATGAATATTGATACACTTTCCAGCGTAATGGAATAAGAAAGACAAGCAGGGACGACGAATGATTATGATATGCTTTTAATACAGTGAGTATTTAAAATATGAAAATGTTAGATTTTTTTCTCTTTTAATTCTTGCAAAGCGTCTCTCGTTCCATAGTTAACCCGTCCTCTACCCTGGAGTTTGAAACCCTGAGCGGCACCATCACAACGAAGCAGCTGCCCGGACAAAAGATAGAGCTCGACTTGCCTGCCTATACTTCGGAGCCCACGGTGAAATATTTAAATAAATTTAATTTTTTACTTATTTATTGAACATTAGACTGTTGTTATTAGTTTCAAATTCAAAAACCCATGTCGCGTCCGCCGACCTAGCCGTTCGGAGATTTCCCCGAAACTTCGCGTAAATACCGGTTAGGACTAGATATGAGTTTGGACTCACTTTTTAAAGCCCGAGCCCGAGATATAATTCTTTAAGTCGGAGCCCGAAAATTCAGTTAATAGATACGTAACAGTTAATTACTTCATTGACGGAATATCATAAATTTTGCCGTTTGCGCAAATTAAAGACAAATATCATAGCAAAAGTTTAATGAACTTTCTAATTCTTTATAGTGAAGTTTATGAATAATAATGATTTATTTTATGACCCACTTTTTAAAATCTGTGTACAAGGTTACAAATTTCTTTCGAGCCTGAGCCTGAACACTATCATAAATTGTAGGCCCCGAGCCCAGTTCGGGCTCGGGCTTCAGGCTCGGACTGAGCACGTCCCATTTTTAGTTAGGATCCCTTAGAAAGACACCCCCCTCCACGGAGGCACATCCCCCTCGGCCTAGGTCCATAGTGTAGATAATTAGCCGTAATCCTACAATCAAACAAATGAAACTCGAGAAAAGCTCCCCCCCATCCCTACTAAAAGTGCAGGCTTCGTACGTATACTGGATTTGCTAAAATTCCGAACTTTGAAATATTGTCCTAAAATGGTTTGATATTTTAAAAGTGGTCCTTTTTTTTTTTTTTTTTTTTTTTTTTTTTTTTAAATAAAATACGGAAAGAAGTTCTTTCGAGTATCTGACACAGTAAGGACATTTCGGGACAGATATCCGATCGCCTGTGTGAAATTATTTGCCTATCCACCAGTGTATGCGCGCGTGTGTGGATTGTGTTAAGGCAGCTCTTTTTGGAAATCATGTAAATTTTTGAGCAGCTTTTTAAAGAATACAATGGTGCAAAGTGATTCGAAAAAATTTTAAATGTCTCTTCACAAATTGCACTGGAAACTTTTACAAACAAATATTCAGGAGTTACGAAACACTCGAGAGAAAAAAATGCTAAACATACACAATTTTGCAATATTTCTCTGAACAGGTAACTCCTCCACTCATTTTTGAAGGCGATTTTTGTGCTTATGAATTTTTTTTCTGAAAGTTGCGTAGCACTTTCGCTTGGAGGGAATCCAATCCAACTCATACGGATTTGACACTAACCACCAGAAAAAATGATTTTTTTAAAAACTTGACACCCTCTTTTATTGTGCTTTTATTTAATTAACTTCAATTCTAAAAACAAGAATTGGATAAATCTTCTCACATATTTAACCCTTTAACGCGCAGTGTTCCCGCTCTGGGAACACCAAACTGACGTTTTGACTGTTGCCAGTCACGAAGAATAGATTTGATTTCTATAAAAATAGTTGCGAGTAACATAGCTCCACGAGAATCCTTTACTTTTTAGCACGTCATTTCCCGTAAAAAAATTGTCACGATTATTGTTAACAGCACTGACATCTGCTGAAAAATAGAAGAATGCGAGAACAGCTGGATAGATTGCCCAACGCTGAAATAAGGGCAGCCGTTGCCATCGCTGGACTTGTCTACCAGCAAGATGGCGGACGATCTAACCGTTCATCGCGTGCCACAGATCTAGAGACCCTTATTTTGACGACAGCTGGCTGTGCACGCGCACAGCATTTTTCGAGACGCGAGACGCCATTTTTCGTCTCGCCGAGGCCATCCCTAATTATGATTTAACGTACTGGCATTACGTAGAAGTGGTTCAACATTAAATAGGGTATCTTTCTGGGACAGGACCATTAACTTACCCCTCTCCCCCTACAAAAAATCATATGGGAGCCCATGAATGACAGAAATGGGGCGCGTTTTTGACATGCAAAAAGATCACGATTAGGAGCATTGAATTATTTATATCTTAGGGAGAAAATAAGTTATGCAAAACTTAAATATTACAATAGCTCTAATATTTTTTTTTTCATTTTCTCTCGTAAAGGATATCAAGAAGTACGAAGGTGTTATAAAGGTAAGTGGTCCCTATTTTCACTCCTTCATGTGAACAAACTTCTGATATTATGTTGTGCGAAAAGTAAATTCTGATAGTATCTTATGATTAGTATTTCCCATCTTTTTGACACTTGCGGACCGATGAAAACAAGAAAAATATTTTACGGACTAGTGTCTGGCGAAAATATTCATAAATAATATATAAATAGGTATTTTTTTGTTAAATTAAATATTAAACGAATATAATTTTTAGTTAGTGAGACGTTTGCTTCTGCTTTTTTTAAGGATAAATTACATTATTTCGAGAAAGTCTCAAAGTCCTAGTCCACTGTTTGGGATATACTGGACTAGTGTCCGATAGAGTAGATCTTAGGGAGCGCAGGCGACTTACATTTCGAAGGGTGTTCAGCTGAGCCAAAACTAGCTAGAATAGTGAACCAAATTTTTAAAACTTTATCGCATAAAGCCTACTTTCACAATTTTATCTGATTGCATAAGGCTTGCTTTTTCCTGTTTAATTTTTCTAAAATTCAAAATAAAATTTAAATAAGTATATTTTCATCACAAAAATTTTATGTATTTTTATCATGACACAGGTGAAATAAATTAAGAAAATTTACATATTTTATCAAATTTCATGAAAAGAACTGAACTGAATGAAAAACTATTCCAGCAAACACACACAGGTTCTCTGAACGTGTATTAACGTTCCGAAGACGTTTTCTGAACGTTAATAGACGTTCAGAGAACCTGTGTGTGTTTGCTGGGACTGCTTCTAGACAAAAATGCAAATCTTGTACGTCAAATACTTCAGTGTAGATGTGTGTGTATGCGTAGCAGTAGAGAAACAGGCTTTATAAGCGCGCGTAAGTTAAGACGCATTTCGTTCGCTAGCACACCTCGACGAATTTCTTGGTGTTATTTTGCAGCAATCGGTTCATTTCAAATTGTTAACAGTAAAAATGAGGGCCGTGGTAGTCCAGTGGTTAAGACGTTGTTCTCGTAACCGGAAGGTTGTGGGTTCGATACCGGCGTACCACTAAAGACCACCGTGTACATGCGGTGTACGTGCACGTTAAATCCGTGGTTCCGAAAGTCCTCTCGGCGGTCGCTAGCAGTTTCCGAGGGGTGCCAATATTCAGAAGTCCGTCACCTTCTGATGAGGTTCCAAATTGTGGCGGGAAATTCCGGGAAGGACGTATATGTAGCTCTAAGCGGCACATTCAGTGATGCGAGCTGTCCTCTCCTGGCAAGCAAACAGTAAAAATGAGTAACCACCAACGTTTAGATGATGGAATGAGGTGGCGAATTGTGGGGAGGATAGAAGCAGGCCAATCTCAAGTCCAGATTTGTGGAGAGTTCAATTTAATGCCCAGCGTCGTGTGTAACTTATGGAAACAGCTCCAGAATACCAGGTCCATCGAGAGATAGCCTGGGAAAGGTCGTCCAAGAGCCACTACGGCCAGAGAAGATCGCTATTTGTCCAATATAGCGAAGCATAACAGGGGTGCTACAGCTTCTCAGCTCTCTCGTGACTTGTATGCAGCCACAGGAACCCGTGTATCAAGGGTGACTTTCCAAAAGACTTCATGCGAGAGGGTTGTTTGCAAGAAGACCTGCTGTTTGCGTCCCGCACACTTCTACGAACAGGAGAATCCGTTTAGCATGGTGCAAAGAATATAGAGTATGGATCAATGGGCGACCGTTCTCTTCCCTGATGAGTCCCAGTTCAGCCTAAACACCGATTCTCGCCGTACGTTCATATGGAGAGAACCATGGGACCCGCTATCTACCCTCCAATGTCCACGAAATCGACCATTATGGCAGAGGAGGTTTAATGGTCCGTGCAGGCATCATGTTGGATGGCCGCATACCTCTCCATGTCTTTGAAAGAGGCACTTTGACTGGAATGAGGTATAAGGATGAGGTCTTGGAGCCCTGTGTTCGCCTTTCCAGGGGTTCAGTTGTCCCTGAGTTCATTTTAATGGACGATAACGCGAGGCCACATAGAGCTCTTCTGGTCGACGAATTTCTAGAGAATGAGAATATTCACCGGATGGATTGGCCAGCCAGATCTCTAGACCTTAACCCTATAGAGCATGTCTGAGAAGCTCTGAGGACGGCAATTGCAACTCGCAACCCCCCGAGAACCATCCGAGAACCATCCAGGGAATGGAAACAGCGTAACTGAACGAGTGGGACCAGTTGCCACGGGAAATGATAAACTGCTTTATTTCAAGTATGAAATTACGCTGCGAGACCTGTATATCTGTAAAAAGGGACCATACCCCTATTAACCCATTTTTTTTTTTTGTTTATTCTGCAACTGCTGTTTCACACCTTCCGACTCAACCGTGTGTTGCGCGCGATCACGCGTGTTTATTACAATTGCTAAATGGTTATTTGTTTTGTATTGTATGAATGTATGTACAGCTGCGGAAAAAAAAGTCCCACTTGCTCTTTATTTCGCCGTTGTTCGTCGTAAAGCAAAGTTATATATACCATTCGTTTGCAAATAACGCATACTTTAACTTACTATTAATTTAACTTGCATAAGGGGCCATCTTCCTATTTAATTCTTTATCAACTTCGTTTTTCTCAATGGCAACACCGTATTTTGACATTATTAAACGAAAGAAAACCTTCAAATTACGCTAAATATAAATTTTCATCAATTTCCTACGATAATTTTTGGAGATATAGCGAATTAATTTTTGCGCGTTTTTAAGGGACTTTCTGCAAATTGAAAAACGCTATTTGTAGGTTCCGAGCTTTTGGCCTTTCATCAATTTCGCTCACGAGAGTTAAAAGAAATATTATTTTCAAGGAAAATATTGTTTCCATCTGTTAAGTTTTTTGTACTGACAATATCAAGGGTAGAAATTAGAATGTTTAGTCTGTGGTCCAAATGACCCGTGAGTTCATAACTTCCTTGGTCCGTACACATGATTTAAGGGGAAATGCAAAACGACTGTTCACGATTTTGAAAATATTTCTAATTTTGAAATTGTTTTTCAGTATTTCCCTTGATGTTTCTCTCAGACAGCTGAAATGTTGGCAGGAGTCAGAGGCTGCTCTCTGCTCTTCTGACTACAAGCATGAATATTACTCAGCTATGGTCGAACTTGAAGAATGATTTCATGATTGAAAATTTATTTGTTTGAATTTTCTGTAAAAAACGCAATTACTTTTTTGCCAACCCAATATTATCACTGTGTTTGTTATTTCACTTTCTTCATTTAATACTATCGTCTGCAATGTGAAATATTCTTAAGACTTTTGGCGGTATTTTAACTTATAGTCAGATGAAAATTTAGACAGAAAAACGTGATTTTGAATGTTTTTTTGAATTTTTGATAAAGTATGGAGAAGTCCAAAGACCTAATGTTTCCGATATTAAAAAAGGCCACATTCATCCCTGGAAAGTCGAGGATGTTAGTTTTTCAGAAATAGGATGTTGTATTAGAAGACATACATCTACTGAATCTAATTCTATAACTGGAAAATATTTTATTTGTGGGAATATGGTAGTGGACGCAACAATAGACGCCTTATGGAATCCCCATCAAACTATAAAATCCTCTAATTTAGTTGCTTCAAATTTTGATATTTTTTAATACCGTTATCTTTTACTGTGTTTTTGCACAAAATAAATCTAATTTAAATTTATTTTATGCAATTTTCAAAAAATTGTCACTTAATAAATTTATATATGGTCCCTTAACTCGTGAAAATAACATATTTTATTTAATATAGATTAAACGACTGAACGTAAAAATTTGAAATTTTGCACAGCCATGTAATATTAGTTTCTGCATCTATTTCCATGGAAATTTGACTAGGTCGCTATTCATAATTTTTTGAATATTAATTTAATAATTCATAATTAATATTAATATTTTATTAAAAATTATAATAACATTAAATTATGTTTGGGTCGTTTAGTTCTAATAGTACGAATAAAAATCAGCTTCTTATTATCAATATTATAAGAGATATGAACTGAAGTATGAAAATATATTTTAACATATGGGGAGGGGGATTTTGGAAGCTCATAACTCACCCAATTTCAGTTTAAATATCTTGAAAATGGGTATCCGGGGTTAAAATGAGCTAAATTTTTGAAATATGAAGTGAAATCTAGGGGTTACTATTGAGAAAAAAAAGTTGGTGCGAATTTTAATATGTAGATGGTCCCTTGTGCAATTTTTATGCATAGCAAATTAAAGGGCCCGTTCGAGAATTCACCGGTTGGTTATGCACCGGTGCTACCGGTTGCGGTCATTCTTTGGTTAAGTGACGTCACGGTTGTCAACCGGTTTCGGTCATCCTCACCCCATCCAATTCCAAGCCAAGAAAACAGAGATAAACATTGGCAACACTACGCTAATAACCGGAATAACCCACCTCGCTAGCAGGGTCATTCTGGTTGCGCTCTGGTCACGCTGAGCAGACAACCGCTACATGACCGAAACGTTTTCGAACATGGTTAATTCCAGAGCTCCGCCCAACGCTCCGCCTTTTCGAACACTCTGGTCGTGCACCGGTGTTACCGGTGCACAACCGATGAATTCTCGAACGCGCCCAAAGTGTACGTCAGTCGTAAACGATTGGTATCTGTAACTTTGCTGTACGACGAACGACGGCCGAAAAAAGTACAAGTGGGACTTTTTTTCCAGCAGCTGTACATATCAAATTTCATTAAAATCGGTCCAGTAGTTCTAGAGATAATCGACCAAGTCTGCAAATGCTCTTAATTTCTTACACCAGTGTATAATTGTTAATTTTTAATAACTGTTATTTGTTATATATTTTCATTTCTCATCCCTTTTTTTTTACTAATTTTTAAAAATTGTTATTTGTTGTTGTTATATAATTTCATTTCTCATCTCTTTTTTTACTAAACCAATTTAACTGAGCACGCAGCACCAGTTTTCTTGCAATTCGGAAGTTTGGATATTTATGTATTTATTTCAATTCTAGATAAATTCCGGTAGCCTGAAACGCACGCCAACCAAATCTTGTACCATTTGCAGTTATAAACGATTTTTAGGCGATTAAGAAAGCGCAACGCCGGGCAACAGCAAAGCATTCAAAGATACGTGCAGTTGCTGAACCGCCTAAAGAAAGGGAATCTTCTCCGTTGCTTCTATTTAGTGATGAGAGATTAGGAACAAGTGTTTAAAATTAAACAGGGGAGAAAAAAAAGAATGATTCATCTCCGATAAAATGCATTCGCCGCGCATTTATGGCCCTTCCCTTGAATCTCTTCCAACTGGATAGACCTCCCAACACTGGAAAAGTGAACCCGTTGCCATCGATCCATTTAACTACCAACAACATGGCGGTCAATCGAATGGCCCACCTGGCGCCAGATGGGCTATTCGATCGACCGCCATGTTTTTTGGTAGTTAAATGGATCGATGGCAACGGATGCACATTTCCAACGTTGAGACTCTTTAACCCTAATTTTTCTGCAGTGAAAGCGCTGAAATAAGGTGATTTCTCCCCGCAACCAACTCACGTCAAAGGGTTAACTATAACCACCCACACTCCTGAATTTATATTGGAAATTTTTTTAACTTACGAGTTTGCAACTCTGCTGCTGATCTTTGCTGTATAAATAAAGCCTAGTTTCCTCGCCATAGGCGACCGTGGGATCCCTGCCCGTACAAGAAGTAGCACTGGCATTGGGCACGGAGTTACTCATTCGACTCGAGGACACCATTACAAGGTAAGACCACTGGTTCTCAATCTTTTAACCTAAGACACAATCGGAATCCGGGACACAAGCTACCTATGGGTGAAAACGTGAAGTTAAACCTGCTAAAAATCAATTCTGAACATGGAACAAGCTGTTAGTTTCCTAGGCTTAGGACAGGCCGCATTTTAACAGTTTAACCTTCAAACCTTTTGTTATTAATGCTCAGCCAGTATGTCTGCTCTCATATCATTGAATGTAAATTTGTGTATCCCTGTGGGCTACCGTTGAATGAGAGAGAGACTGTTACGACTTGTTAACAGAGCAAATTTAAGAGATTTTTACTAGGTGGCACTAAGGCCATGAGCTAAGCGTATTACACACACACGTATACAATACATACTTGTTGAATTTCCCTCTTTTCGCGTAAAACGTCCAACCACATTTAAGAAGGGTAAAAAGAAGATAAAAAGAAAATGAAGGGGAAGAGAAAAAGAAAAATTTCATGATTAATACCACTTAAATAATAAAATTGAGCTTTGCTTCAGACTCCTGCTGTGTGGGAGCAATGACTGATGTGATACTGGGTCAGTCGCGTAGCCAGAAAAATATTTTATGGGGGGGGATGATTAGGCAATGTCATAAAGAAAAATCTTGAGGTCCGGAGCTCAAGTATGTTTGTATCGTAAGCTTCAAAAAGGCCCTTCTTAAGGTATATTGAGGCCTCGGCTCGAGATTAAGAGTTGGCATACATGCAAATAAAGTGGACCATAATTCGATAAACATTGGTTAAACTTGGAAAAAGTTAGTGAAGATGAGGCCCCATTATCATTTGTTGCCATAGAGTCCCTTAATCTCTTGTTAAGAATCTGTCTTTATCATCGGATATTTCCACTGCACAAAAACAATTTCTATTCTATTTCATATTTACAATTGCAAAATGAAGTTATGCATAAAACAGCTCTAAAATTTCTAATTAAAAATTAGAAGATGAAAGATATAGAGCAGTTTCTATTTTGTGTGCCCGGCTCTCATTGCCAAGAATAAAGGCCCTTTTAGCAAAATTTAGGGGGGGAGGAGTTCTGATCCCCAAAACCTCCCCTCGCTACGCCACTGGACTGGGTGGCACAGGTAGCACTTATTATCACTACGTGGTATTACCTTTTCACTGGGTTGGGTGCACTAGTACCACCTACTTTATACCCTAGTAGCAATGACTGCTTGTTTTCTGCTCGGTCGTTCATCGACTCATCGTTAACTCATCGACTCGTCGAATTCAGTCATCGGCAAGTGCAATTTTGTTTATCTGCAATAGATGAATTTTTATTCGTGGATAGAAGTGATCTAGACGAGCAGTTTCGCCGATGGGAAACCGAAAAACAATATCTTATCCGAAACTGCATCTCTATAGTCATCGGGCCTTGCAGGTGTCCCCAGTGGTTTACACTTTACCCGAATTCCTATAAATATTTGCGTAATTTAGATGTGCCTTTGCGTAATCTAAGGGAAATTTTGAACAATTCTTGAATTAATCGTATAATTTACTTTAAATTTCTTGTATTGGGGTTGGGAGGGGCAGGGGGGTGGTATCCCCCCTTGCCCCCTCCCACAAAATTTAAATTTGAAAAGAAATATTTACAAAAAAATGTGAGTGCTTATTATATAAAAATCGTTTGTAATATTTAAATAATTTTAAAAAATGTATTTAAAAAAAAGAAAAGAAAATCTGTTTGAGCGTCAGCTGCATTGTAAGAAAAACGGAAACTTCATTACAATGAGCAACTCTTTTGAAACCTCTTTAGTCTTTAATGTAAACAGCAAGAAGAGAAATCAGTTAATTTTTAAAAGTTATCCAAGAAATATGAAAGTTAAAATCACACTAAAATTCCTATACAGTTGGGCAATATTATTTTTTAATTATTAATTATGAATGTTGTTGCTACTTACATACATTGGTAAAAAGTAAAATTAATTTCTTACCAATCGAATGATTTGACTATTATTAATAATAGCTGAACAACACTTTGTCAAAATTTCATCCTAAGTCCCAATCTGAGACTAAAACAACCGGTACTTCACACTTTGCCTTCTACATGACAAGTTTCGATGGTATAGGGGTAGCGCGCTTATCTCGGAATCAGAACGCTCAGGGTTCGGGCCCGGGGGAGGAGGAATTTTTTTTTTTTTTCAGAAAAACGGAAATTTAGCATACAAAAAACGAAAACATAATAAACAGAACGGACATTTTTTGAAAATTTTGCTGCCAGTCGTGTATTTTTTATTAACAAATATATTTTAAACAGTTTATCGGTTTCTTTTCGTTATTTCATCGGGGTCATCGGGAAACGATGATCGGCTTTATGGCCCCCCGAATGGACATTTTGTACCAGTTACCGATGAAATTTCCCCTTTTTTGGATGAAAAGCTGTGATCGGCCATTGCTCCTTCTCCTCGGATTTAACTCATCGACCGATGGGTTATTGCTACTAGGGTATGTTAAAATATTCTGTGCTTGCTGATACGTAATGATCTCTTGGACTTAGTTTCAGGAGCCTAAAGTAAGGGGATGAGCAACAGCAACGCAAAACAGATGATGATCACCTACCATTATCCTTTGTTGATGAACATACAGAGTCGTAAAAGTAGCGCACACAATGGCCTCTTATTCCTCCTAAGCTTTGTTTTCAACGGATCTGTGCACAAAACATAAGTGGTATGCACGAGCGAGGAGGGCAACAACGCACTATTCGATAGTTCGTATTGCTGCCTGCCCTTGCCGCGAAATGCGAGGCATAAGAGTGCCTTCCCCATTTGCACACAGAAATTACTTTAATCTCGCCGAAAAAACCACCAATAACTGGATCATGGGTTGAGACAGAGCATTTTCCCATACAGGCAGAGAAGGAAATCTCAACAAAGGGATTAAGACCACTGTTGTACACTCTTAAAAATGTGGTGCAACATTTTACCAAAACCTGGCATTAGAAAAGTTGGCTTCATTAGTTGGTGAAACCTTGTTCCAACATTTGGTGCTTCATCAACGCATGGTTAAACCTGAGCACTAAATGTTGGAACAAAGTCCTACCATCTTATGCAGCCAACTTTTCTAGTACCATGTTGTGGTGAAATGTTGCACGAAACTTTTAAGATTGTATGCTCATTAGTTGCCTCTGCTTGCTAATATATACCCATCTTTAAAAGGTTAATAGAGACAACAAACGTTAGCGTTATGCCATCCGTCATCATGACTAATATTTCTCGTCCTCTCTCCATAACACAGGCGTCAGTTTGAAGAATTCCAAACCAAGGGTCATGAGATGATGTCGGCTGCTCCCAAACTAGAAGGCGTCCTGGTCACCTTGAAAGGCAGAAGCGACTGCGTGGACGAGGACGGGCGACCCTACGACTTCGTGTCTCGTTATTTCGCTCCGTGGCTAGGTGTGCAGGAGGATTTCGTCTGCGGTAATTATTAGAACATGATTATGTTTCTTTACAACAAGAGAGCTGTTTTAGTTCCAGCTCACCAAAATGTGCCGACAATCTTGTGTGCTGAACACTTTCCAAAATCACCAGGTGTAACTGTTCGCTTCCGAACTTCACACATACAAATTGGTTCAAAAATAATGTGACCAATTTCAGGGTATCATAAATTTTTATTGAATTAAGTTATTTACATAAAATTTTCAATGTGGTTTCCTTTAGCATAGTACATTTTACGTAAACATTTAAGTCATGCTAAAAAAGCTTTTCTGACTATTTTTGAGGGCATTTTTCCAACTTCCTCTTTGATTACTTTTTTAAGCCTTTGAAGTGTTCTTACTTTACATCTATTTAATTGTTTTTTTAAGCATCCCCATTAAAAATAATAGCAAGGAGCACAATCAGGGGATGATGGTACCCATTTCTCAGGAGGAAGACAATTAACTTTTTTTTTCCCTTCAGCCTTTTTATAGTTGATTTTGCTGTATGACTTAGGGCAGAATCTTCGTGAAAAACAAAGTTTCCTTGAGAGCAGAGAAGTTTACTTTCTTTGATCATATGCTTCAAAACTTTATTCTGATAGTATTTAGCATCAATTTTAGCATTTGGTTCTCCCAAAAATATTTTTGTTAAGCCTTGAGAGGATATTTCCATCCATACCATAAGACTTGACGGCCAACTTGCCTTTTGCAAAACAGCTGCGTCTTTGCGAGGCTGTTCGAGTGCAATATATTGTATCTTCGATTTACCAGCTGTGGATGACAGATGAAACAATGCTTCGTCCGAAGTTATCCATGTTTTGTATCCACCTTTGCGTAACATTAAATACAGAGGCCAAGAACGTTTTCTTCGTTTTTCTACGGTCTTTGCAGACATTGGATGACAGACTGGTTTCTTCACTTTTTTATAACCAATTTTCTTTATCTGACGACAAATTTTCGATTGCGATACCTGTAGTTTCTTTGCTAAGGTTTTTGATGCAAAGGATTTTCTACAGCGATAAGTTTCGAGCATTTTGTTTTCTTTTTCACCAAGGACTTCCTTTCGTCCACATTTTTTTCCTTGAACTTTAAATTGCAAGCCAAATTTTATTTTGAAGTTTAGATAGTAATCCGTTATAAAAATGTCTTTTCTGATTTTTAAATGCTTTATTTATAACATAATTTGAGCAACCATCCTTCAAAAGCTTTAAAATTTCATTTCGGGTTTGGGGATCTAATTTCAGAGTCATAATTTACTTCCACTAATAAAAATAGTTCGATTGGTAATTTAAACGTTTCATTTTTAAAGTAAAACTTGTGGTAAAGCAATTAAACTTTACCATAAATAGTTGTATGCTTTTAAAATTGGTCACACTGATTTTGAATCAACATGTAGATGGCGTTACATCTACAAATGAAATAAATTAAAACGGCTGTCTTTTTATTTATTTATTTATTTATTTATTTATTTTGGCAGACAGTATATTATTCCTCTGCAAAACGTGAGAGGATAACGTGATCAAACAGCAATATTTTTTATTGCATGGAATAGGTCGAATTTTGTTCCATCCCTTCTTCCCCCCCCCCCCCAAAAAAAAAAAAATCTTTTCTGGGATGCTATAATTCACTTACTCTATTTGGAGGTATCCTGCTGAAACATATTATATTCTTCATGAAGCATGCTGTGAAAACTTAATGCAACTTGTAAGAAATGCAACAGTCCAACTCTCTTTTTTTTTTTAAAAAAAGGCGATGATTTCGGAGTGTAAAGCAATCAACGTCCGAAAAACCGAAAAAAATGTCAAAGATACCATCATCTATGGCATAAGAGAACAGATATAAAAGTAGTTATTGTTGGATGATGGAAATGTTGTGCCCGCCGATCGCAAGCATATTTCGCAAATCAAACGGGAGTTGCGCAGCGAAAGGTTTCAGATCACAATAGTAACTTTCATTGAAAAACGTCGGAAGCTATCAGGCGCCTGGTACTTGCAGTTCGAACGATTTATATCTAAATGAAATTCATTTTTTATAATTTTTAACACGCTTTTTTATTTACTTTTCGCTGCATGTATGTGTGAATGTAATGCGGAATCGTATAATTCGATTTCGATCCACTTCCAGACATACAATGAACTTAAAATTTCTGTAGACACATGAAGATTCGATGACAATACAACAGTTTTGAAATGATATGCTTAGCATTTATAGTTCTTTTACAGGAATCCTTTTTACAAAATGATTCCAACACATTATGCTCTATGGGTAGTCATGGTTTAAAGTGAATTTTAGAAACATTCGTCTTTTTCAAACAAAACGCAATTAATATATGTTGTAAAGTGTTACAAAATAAGGCCGCCATCGAAAATAGTGCATGTTAGCAATTATAATTTTTTAACAAGAGCACTCAAAAGAATTCCAATACTTTACGGATTATGGCAGTTAAGATACATTCATCTATATCAAGCACAATACAATAAGCATTATAAAGTTTTACTCTTCATTTAAAGAATAGAAATAGTATTTAAAGTTCTTTTACATAGGATCTTGTACAGTTACATTAATAATGATGCAATTTTTCTTAAGTTATGTCCAAACTTTCGCGAAGTTTAACGAAGGAACATTTACTAATTTGGTGTGCTTGAAAAATGCGTATATTTAGTTTTTTTTTTTCAAATTATAATTTATTCTTCTTCTTCCCTACGATCACGTAGAGTAACATACATATTTTTTTAAAAGTTGTCTTTTTTTTTAAGACTCACAGCCACCAATATTTACTTTGACTATTCGTATGAATATCATTTGAGTTCTATACGCCAACAGAAGTAAAATATTCCATTCATAAGATACTTATTATTATTATTATTATTATTATTATTTTCTGGACATAATTTTTTCTCTTCCAGGATCCGCCCACTCTGTACTGTGCCCGTTCTGGGCGAAAGTGTTGAAGAAGAACGAGTTCCACGGTGAGTACGAAAAATTCCGTGTAGTAGTTGCGTAGCCAGATTAAAAAAAAAAAAAAGTAGAGGAGATTGTTTAGGCCAAAGTTTCCCAAACTATCAAAGTCGTGGTACCCTCAAGATAATTAGAATTTTCTCACGGCACCCTCCTCATGCAATAACTTTGGTATACTGCTCTTAATATGCATACAATATACAGGGTATCCAGTGCTAATGGTGCCTAATGGCTATTTACTAAACTGTTAGTCAGAGACACATAGTTCCAGTTGCAAATATGCTTTAAATTGAATAATCTAGTGTATGAGAAACAATCGAAGTCAATTAATCAATTCCTATAAAAATTACGAAATTTAAATTTTTATACGTTCCCCCGGCCCCATCAGTCATACTTAGAAAATTCCTCCTTGTGCAATTTCACGAAAAATAAGAAAAAAAATTGTCCTCCTACGACCAAAATTCACCGAGTTACAGCACCGAGTTAAGAAAAACTAGCTTAGTTTTACCATCAATTTGATGTACGATTTCTTGAAAATAGTCTAAAGCAAACTATTATAATATACTAGCCGGCAAGCCGTCCAGCAACACTGGCCAGTGCAAATTCGCTTTAAAAAATTGCCGACCAGTAAGGTAGACTTCGTGCCTCTGTTAACTGTGTCAGTCTAACGACTACGTCTTTGATTTTATTTTGTTTTTTAATTGGAGTCGTGTTTCAACAACTCAACTCCGAACTCTGGAATTTCTTCCTGTTTTCCTAAGATATTGGATTCAACAGGAAGAAATTCCAGAGTTCAGAGTTGAGTTGTTAAAACCCGACTCCAATAAAAAAAAAAAATCAAAGACGTAGTCGTTAGACTGACATAGTTAACAGAGACACGAAGTATACCTTATTGGTTGGCAATTTTTTTTGAGCGAATTTGCACAGGCCAGCGATGCTGGACGGCTTTCCGGCTAGTAATTATAGATTTACAACAAAAACAAAATAAACGACACCGAATTAAGCTAAATAAAAGCTATGATCCAACAACGTTGAAATCAAAATCCATTAAAATAAGTTTTCACAAAAACACTACGTTTAAACACCTTTAACGTTTAAAAACACTGCAGTTTTTCCAATGGAAACTTTTTAAGAAGTTTAAAAAAAAACTTCCCACAACAATGAATTAAAAATTAAACAAACGCTTATGGATTTACGACAAAAACAAAAACAAATGTCCCAAAACAATCTAAATAAAAGTAACGATTCAACAATGTTGAAATCAAAATCCATCCGATTAAACGTATTCAAATTTAAATAAAACGCTTATGACAAAAACATATGTCACCAAAACATTCTAAAACACTCAATTAAGCACTTCAAAATTAAACAAACGCTTATGGATTTATGACAAAATAAAACAAATGTCCCAAAACAATCGAAATAAAAGTTACGATCCAACAGCGTTGAAATCAAAATCTATCCGGTTAAACGAATTCAAAATTAAACAAACGCTTACAACAAAAACAAAATAAATGCCACCAAAACAATCTAAAACACTCAATTAAACACTTTTAAAATACGTTTTCCCATCTGTCACACCGTTAACATTTAAAGACACTCCGGTAAGAGCAATGAAGAAGAAAAAAAAGTGACTTCTAAAAACAACAACAATATACATTTACGTTTTCATCTCAAAGAGTGTTGCCAATTTCTAAAAAAGAATTCCTACAAATAGGTCTTAAGTGTTGTGTAAACAAAATTTACACATTGAATAGATTTGCCCAAAATCTATCAAAATATTTCAGTTAAATAGAACTGAAATATTAAATAAAACTGTCCTTGCATTGCTTGTCACGCAAAAGGGATATTTTCCCCAATCTCTATGACGCATCTAATCGATCTACGCGAGAGATTATGTTCCGTGATTCTTTTCAAAGAATAAAGGGATCAATCAAGATGCTTCTGTGTATGTTGTTTGGTTGTTTACTTTTTCTTCTCGTAATATCTCGCTAGATATTTAGAGTTGAAAGTAGCTGCAAGTTAAAAAAGGTTAATTTTTTTAGCGATAGTTAGATCTGTATAAAAATTTAGATCATAAAAATTGTTAGATCTGTTTGCTTTTAGTTAGAGATAAAGATGTCGTTTTTATCAAAATTTCAACATCGCCGCAGATGCACCGAGAGCGATGGTCACACGGTCGATCACGGAATTGTGTCGGACAGGGCTTCTATTATTTAGATTGTTGAATTTGGGACATTCTTTCATGCACACCTTGTATGCGTATATGGTATATGGATGGTAGCCCTACATTCCCATCCATTAAGAAGGTTTTAGGTGCAGGGTTTAGGCTAAGTTGCTGCAATCGACTGGGGGAAATTGGGTCATCCTTCCTCCTAACTTCTGTGTTCCGTGAGTCTGTGCCAACAACCTACGCTCACGTCTTCCTCCACCTTGCTTTTTCCAGTTCGCATGTGTTCAGCGAGGCCAGGCGACCTGGACATCCGGCTTCTGGAGGACCGAGTGAAGATTGGCGGGAGAGCCTACATCGTGTTACGAGGACACATCAGCATCTTCTGAAGAGCCACTCACTGCCCATCCCAAAGCGAGGAATTTCCATATTTCGACGTCAAGCGGAACCCTTCGGATTTTGTGTAATTGATTGTTTCAATAAAGAATGTCATTGATTGCTCAATAAAGCCTGTCATTGCTTGAGCTCAAATTGGGTATGTATACTATAGGGTCACGGTCTAATGACCTGCTGCATAGTTTTTGGTGTGGGTAGAGCTGATAGTTTGTACTTTATATAATACGCTAACGTATGCTGTACCAAAATCGACGATATTGCCACGCTGCCAACAGCAAAAGCTAGATGTAAGCATTAGTGCAATAACAATAACGCATGTGCAAAAATCCAAATGAACAGTTCAATGACGTGAAATTGAGTAAGCCTATATCTCGCAGTAGCTAGATTACAAAATAACAATACTAATGGACACACAAAAATGCAAGATCTTTCGGACTTTTTCCCAGCTTTAAAATATGGAATTTACAATACTTCCCGCATGATTCGCCCATCTAAAAAATGTCGTCATGCATTGGGCTAAAGCACATTTTATCCATTTGCTGTTTCAACATCGTCTTTTAGGATGACACCCAAAATATGTAGCCACCCTAACCTAATAAATTGAATGACAAATACTGTTAAAACAAAGAAACATGATAGTAAAGTTCTGTCGACATTATGAACGGATTATGAAATTTATGAACGAACCTACGAAACCCCGTGGTGGTGAACTAACGAACTCACGAAACCCCATGGTAGTAAAACTGTGGGAAATTATGCGCGAGCTGAAGAAGAAAACATGTGCTGTGTGGAGAACGAGAAATATGAGAGCACGTTACAGCAGTGAGGTGTACGAGGATCCTAAAAATTTAAGTTGTTTTTTTACATAAAAATTATGGGACTGTTTTCGTTTTGACGCCTGATAAAGCTGGCGTGGAAAATGCATGTATTATGTTAGAGTAATAAAGGTTTTTTTTATTTAAGTGCCATAAATTGTTTTTTTAAGGAAGCAAAAAAAAAACCGTACTATGATTTTTAGTCACATCTAGTCAACACTGCCCTGAGTTATAAAGAACAGTAAAATATGGGGTGGCAAAACTGGCCGGCTTGGCGGCTAGCTCTTATACACTGCTGGCCACCCAAATTGCAACACCAAGAAAAACAAGAGATATCACAACAAAATTTATTGTGTAGATAACATGTTGACCAAGTAACAAATGATTAAATTTACAGCATTCTATGAAGCGTGGTTCCTGCCAAAATCAGTACCCAGAGTAGCCGCCGTTGTTGGAGATCACAGCTGCCACACGCCTCGGCATTGATTCAAAGAGACTTTGAATGTGTTCTTGGGGTACAGCAGACCAAGCAGCTTCCACACGTTGCCAAAGTTGATCTGGTGTGACAGCTGGGGATGAACTCTGGGTCAGTCGTTGAGCAACCATGGACCACATGTTTTCTATCGGCGAAAGATCCGGAGAGCGCGCCGGCCAGGGAAGCAATTCAATCTGGTGATTGACGAAGAACCCTTGGACAATGCGTGCCACGTGTGGCCGTGCATTATCCAGCTGAAATATGGCTGTTGGCAAGCCCTGAAGGTAAGAAAGGACAACTGGCTCCAACACCTCGGAGATGTAGCGCTGGCTGGTTAAAGTACCGGCAATGCGTACTAGAGGAGTGCGAGAGAGATATCCGATACCGCCCCATACCATAATACCCGGTGCAGGACCAGTGTGACGGTGCATAATGCAGCTGTTCAGCATCCTCTCTCCACGGTGTCTCCAGACTCGAATCCGACCGTCGTGGTGTTGCATACAGAAGCGTGACTCGTCAGTAAAGAGAATTTCATTCCATTCTGTCGTCCACATCCTTCTTTCATCGCACCATTGGCGGCGGAGACGTCTGTGGTTCCGCGTCAGAGGTAGACAAAGCAACGGACGTCTTGCGGACAGACCATTCTGCTGTAAACGACGTCGAATGGTACGCGCAGACACTGGATGATGCGTTACAGACTGAATCTGCTGTGATATGGTTCGTGATGTGACTGAGCGGTCCGTCACTGCCATGCGTACAATCTGCCTGTCATCACGTGACGTGGTGCACTGAGGTCGATGCGGTCGATCACGTCTGTCCGTCGTACCCTCCTGCACCCAACGATCACATATCCGCATCACAGTTGTTTGGTTTCGTCCAATACGACGACCGATTTCCCTGAAAGATAACCCACAATCTCGGTATGCCACTATCCTTCCTCTGTCAAACTCGGATACTTGATCAAAAGATGATCGTTGTTTCCTACGAGGCATAATTTATCGTTTTTTTGAAAAAAAAGCAAGAAAAACACAATTGCTGTACTTGAAACCGTCGAAATCTCCAAGCCTTAAATAGCGCTTTGAGGTGGCGCCACAGGCGCGCTTGATGTGCGTCTGCGCTGAAATTCTAATCATTTGCATATCTCACCTCAGCTAATGCATGTTGTAAATTTCATATTATTTGCATGCTTCCTTCAGGGTGTTGCATTTACGATGGCCAGCAGTGTATATTACGGCGTGGGGACGAAAATCGTTTAAAACGAGCTCGTGTCTAAATGGTGCATTTGATTGACATCCAATTAGGTACGCATATTATAAGTCCCTGTCTTGCATACTGCATAAATTTTAGCGACTGTACGCGGTACAGTTTTTTACAGGGCTACAAAAAAGTATTTTAAACATTGCGCCTATACTCTCAAATCATTTTAAGTGCAAAAGTGCCTGAACACTAGATCCGATTGAGCTGAATGAAATTTATTTAAACGCTTGGCAATATCAAGTGTTCGGAAAGTCGAGTGGAGTCACTCCAGATTTTTTTAAATAAATGGATTTTTTTAATGTTTGATGAAAGGGAAATAGCAAATCTGTTTTTATTTAATTAGCACACATTTGATTATTCTAAATTTTTTATTATAAAGTAAGCAGAGTTAACGCTCCTTTTTTAACCCCTTACCGGATCTGCCCGAGCTCAGTTCGGGAAGGTAAAACGTTCCATTCTGGATTATCTTAGTAGGTTCCACTGTATATGGAATCTTGAGACATACTCTTTGACCGAAGAACTTTATTCATGCTCAAATTAAAAAATTTAATGCTTTATGGTCGAATTTCGACCACTGGCAGATAACTAGTTTTTATAAAGAGTTAAAACTTACGTCATAGCCATTTCTTTCCAAACACTAAACAGTATACGTCCGAGCCCACTACGGAATAGCCATTTTGCCACGAAAATTATTTTAATAAGTGCGATATTAAATTATCCGGGATCACTTTGACAAATTAACTGCGGTTTGGTGCGTTGAAAATTCGTTTCATCAAGCGGCATATTCCAAGCGGGCTCGAAGGTAAGTTCCATGGCGGGTCTTCGACCGTCGGAATTTGCGTTCTGTACTAAAAGAAGAATGGGCCTTAAAGCTAATAAAAACAACAAACAAAATTTGATTCATAAGTAAGCACTACGCTGCGTGTAGGTTAGAAAATATGAATCTACAATCAATGAATAGCAACTCTCTTTTTTCCATTTTATTTTTTTACCCTCTTTGTCCCGTATTTGCTGACCGTATGATGATACAAATGATGCGAGTGACCTTCCACCAAGAAAAGAAACTCCTTCATTTTGGTTATTCGTTATGAATGAGGAAATCATAGTAATTATCATAGGATTTAACTGAGATTCGAACTCTCTGACACCGATTCCTCCAGCAGAGAACAGAAAAAGATGACGCCATTTCCACCGCAGGAAGCCAGCGCCAAATAATCGAGTTTGTTAATTGGCGAAATAGAGGGAGAAGAAGAAAAAAAGAAACTTTGTAAACGAAAGTTCCTTGCCACCACACCACACAAACCCAAATGATCATTCTCTGAAGAAAAAGGAAAATGGCGCTTTTGCGTTTTGTTGTCCACACCACTTGGCAGCTTATCCATGGAGTCAAGACACGAGAACACATGCAGCAGACGGTAGCGAAAGGTAAAATGGATACCTAAAATGCAGATCTTAACCTTCCGTCCAAGAAAAAAAAATTGTAGAAATAAATAAATAAGATAAGAAAACGAAAATGAAGAGACGAATTTGTGGAACTTGGAGGAGAGTTGTGGAGCGATCTTCAGAGAAGATATGGAATCGATCAAAGAAATAATCATGAGAGAGAAAACTTCCGAACGAACGCTTCAGTGAGCATCTGACGTGATTGTCTTGTGCTTCCTGACATTATTTGATGATTTGCGATTACGCATTTGATTTGACGGAAGCAGCGAAATGGCGCAGAGTGATTGCATTAATTCTTATTTAAATGGGTGGCAGAGCAATTTAATAAAAGTGGAAGGAGAAGATAAACCGTTTGTCTGCACGAACATGGCCCGTACGCAAAGATATTAATCTGACATAAATGAGCAATTGAAAGTAAATAAAATTTTTCATGACAAATTTTCGTCAAAAAAGCACCCTTATCTAGCGTGTTACGCATAGGCACATAATTGAGGCACTGGTTGGTCAGTGAGTCGCAATGAAGCTTTTCATTTCTTTTTCTCACTGTGTGTATTATTTGTTTTATTTTCTTATGTACTTATTATAAAAGGTGTGCATTTCCGAACTTGTCAGTCGCTAGTGTTATACGGACTAACAATTGCGCGTAGATCTAAACAAATATGGCACAAAGATGAGGCCTAAATATGAAATTATGCGCATCCATCTCGAAGCAGTTTTCTTTCAAAAATAAAGTCTTGAAAATGCTTTTATTAATATTTTATGCACATATGAATAATTCATTTTCTTTTCTTTACAGATAACCAATAATAATAGCGTAAATAAATGACATGCGTCAGTTACATCATTGGACAGAGGAGAAATTATAAAGAAATTAAAAACAGCTTATTTTGAATATGAAACACAATTTACCGGTTTACGAGTGAAAAAAAAAATAATAAATTTTATTTTTAACAAAAATTTTCGGAAAATAATGTTGAAACTGCGTTTTACATGAACTTATTAAAATTTTCTGCAATTTCGTCGCATTATTAAAAAAAATCCAATATAAATTAGGAAATTTTATACGAATTTTAAAATGAGTAACAACCTTTTGATTCCGCAGATCGCTGTGTGCGGCACTTATGCAGATTTAAAACTTTGCTGCCGAAATTTTTTGTAAGAACCATGGACCTCACAAGGGTGGGGCTAGGTGGACTCCGTCGTACAGGACCCGGCCCTAGGAAAAGGGGGCGAGTCCAGCCCTACGCAGTTTCAAATTTTCATTGCTATATTTTGAATACATTTTTTCTCCAACGAAATTTTAGAAAACCACAGCTAATTCTAGCTTAAAATTTTAAATAACATTTTTATGTATTTATGATAAACAATTTATCATAAAAGTTAAGTCAAATTGTCATTGAGTGAGCTGTGTGCGTACTATCTCCGTCCTTTCTTCCTGCCAGGCCCGCCGAGAGGGAGGAACAGGGGCGGCAACTGATCCTGGGCCCGGCCTTTAGAGAGGGGCCCGTAACTAGATGGAAATTTTATCATGCATAAGGTTTTGTTTTAAATAAGATAAATCCGTAACCCATACTCGTAAAACTGAAGTTTAGCTCTTTTAGTATGAAACTGAGTTCATTCATATGGTTCTTATCTTTTTGTCATTTTGAAGTAGCATAATTTTATAAATAAAGTTTAGTTTGGACTGATAAAATAATTATCATAATTTCTCCCCATATTTGCAGGTTAAGTTACATTCTAAAAAGAGTATGGGTAAGAAATAACAGTGCAATTTTAATGTAGCACACGGCTGGGGGGGGGAGTGTGGGGGAAGGAAAAGGGACCAGTCTCTGATCCTGGGTCCAGGGCCTGTAATCGAATGTGGGGGCCATGTAAGAACCAATTATCAAAACTTAAAATTATGAGAAAGTTACAGAGTTACCAAGGAAATTTCGCCAGCCTGGGCTCAATAAAGCACCCAGTTCCAATGATAAAATATAAAGGGGAAATAACGCATATTTAATACAATACTTTTTTTAAAAATTAAATAGATAAGTTCCGTAACTTTGGTGGTCTAACAGTTCAACTTTTGCGCGTATTTTCAAATAGATCTTAAAATTTATTGACAAAGAAAGGAAACTTAGTAAATCCAATTTTTGACAAGATTTGATCACCTTCGAATTAAAATTTTTTCTTCTTCAAAAAATAGAGATCTTTTATTGCGGGAGTTATTTGAACAGTAAAATTCAATCTTCCTGCTTCATTTTTTACCGTCTTGACCACCAGCAATAGTACTATTTAAATTTGAAAGCAAAAAGAGAAATGTTTCTTTTTTTGTACAATCATAGTGAGGGGTTTTTTTTTAAATTTCTCTCTTACTATTTGCAACTATATTAATTTTTTTTTTCTAATAGCCTATTCAGCAACCTATTGGAGGCTTGATCACTACGAGGGCCATATGTGTTGGTCATTTCATTACGGGGGTGCCTAGGCAGACTAACTTTTTACGATATGAGCATTGCCTTATTAAATCATGGGCAATTCAGGCATTTGTCCAAGGCTCCCAGATTTGTAGGGCCCTTAAATTGTTTATTAGAAACTTGTTTAACTTCTACCAATAGTTTGAATTTCGCCGGGGAAAAAAATATTTATAGAGAATTTCAAATTAATTTAAAAATCGTAAAATTTTCTCATTGTTTATTAAAATACTACTTTTCCCCCCTTACTTTTTATCATTTACGTTTAATTTACACAAACTGACTCATCATTTGAGAACATTTGACTGTATTCTGATTTCATCATTTAAAAATGACGTCAAGTCAACATCTGGATAATATTCAGTAGTAGGTGTGTTCGAAAGATTCCAAACTTTTCTTAGATCTTTGAAGATTTAATAGAAAAATTAGATTTTAGCGATATAATTCATGAATTTTATTGTATAAAATCACTGCAGGAAAACCTTGTGTTAAATTTAAATGCAATCCTATGCTATGTATAGAAGGTGATTAACTGAAAAAATAGGTCTGTAACAGTGAGATGATGCATATGAATTACCTGCATGAAGTTGGGTATATGGAAATCATGGAATACATTACATTTTTCTCAAGTTTGGCGTACAGGCGTAATCAGTGCAAGAAAAAGGCTGACAGACATAAATGGACTAATTTTGTAAATTTACCTCTGTATAGAGAGGGGAGGGCCCAAAATGTCTGAAGTACCGGGGCTCATGATGTCAGTCAGGGCCTCCCTATAAGTGGTCTCGTAATTTTGAATCAGTTTCAGATGAGAGACCTATAAACCTGTTGCAGAACTCCCAGAGGTGTAGCTTGAACTTGAAGGACATTGGAGACACGAAAGGTTTTACGTGCACCAGCTCCCATTAGCGTACACGATCCCTCACTAGCCCAGTCGAGAGAGGTTTTCACCGACCCAAGTACTGTCCCAAGCCAGTGCTGCTTCACTTTCCATGTTCTTTCGGGTAAGGAAAGTTTAGCGACTAGGTCTTTTCTGGACTCATATTGAATTATAAGTGTCAGTTTAGCACACGTAAAGTAGCATACGCACAAAAGTCTTAGCTGTACTAGTTTTTCCTTTTCATTCTTCCTTGTGACATTTTCATGA
Source organism: Cheiracanthium punctorium (assembly GCA_038373885.1). Classification (NCBI taxonomy): domain Eukaryota; kingdom Metazoa; phylum Arthropoda; class Arachnida; order Araneae; family Cheiracanthiidae; genus Cheiracanthium; species Cheiracanthium punctorium. Next base: position 1,345,803 of record JAWZYV010001774.1, read on the forward strand.
AACTGGAATAGCTCTTTAACAGCCGACACTCATCAGCCATTTAATCAGCTAACTAGCACCTGCAGTTGCTATGAATATACTTCGCTCTCAAGACATAAAAATTTTAAAAAGTGACAGTTATCGAAACTTTTATTGAATGAGCATGCTGTTGATGCAACATCATTACAATTGAAACAAAAATCTGTCAACTGCACTGAAGAGGAAGTAATTATTGTAGAAAAATTCATTTAGAAAATGAAAATGAAAAGCCTTCTCTTTGGAATCAGTACTTAAATAAAACAAGCAGAATTTGTGGAGAATTCACAGGCTGTGAAGCAGTTGCAATTACGTGCTCTGCTGCAAGTGAGCACATGATGCACTTTTACTACCAAACTAAGGTATAATTTTGCGTTAATTTCCGAGGGTGAAAAGGGGAAAATATGTGGTCATTCAATTCGGGGAATTGCAAAACGTGTGTGTTAAGAGTTTAGAAATTTCAGCATCCCATTTAGATTTAACTTGTAACGCTTGCTAAACACTAGCTAACGCTTAATGTAACAATTGCTGAAGTTCCGATTTTCTAAATTTTACTCGAGACCACACTGAAATTCAAGCAAATGAACAAACTTTGGAGACTACCTCAATGATTGATGAATGCGCCGAAACGGTTGTTTATAGAGAAGGAGGGACAATTCAAGGATTCTGCACCAGAAAGGTACAGTCACCTCCGTTTACAGTGAACCCGGATCTAGTGAACTTTCGGCTATAGTGAACGCATTTTCTTAGTCCCGAATCACATACAATAAAAATGTACATAGCACTTTTCGGTTTTAGTGAACAATGACTTGAAGTTAAACATTTTTGGATGGTAGAGGCAATGTTGTTCGATTTCCACGAAGAGTGTCTCTTTTGTGTTCAAGTAGAGAGAAAGATTATCAAGACCTGTTCCGAAATACAGGTGAATTTACGGTCTCTAGATTAACTTACTTATCCTAAACAAGTGGGAAGGGGCGGGGGTCATAATTTTTTTAATGCTGGAATGCATCCTACTCTTTAAAAGCCTTCATTAACAAAAGCAGGGTACTTTTGAATATGTACCGAAAGCTGAAATTTCGTCTTGACATTGGACGATTTCATTTTCCATTCTCAATGCAATACCAAGGGTTAAAAGCGACAGAACCTTTTGTCAACTGAATGGAATGTGTTGAACCACTTTTACTTTATACCAGTATGTAAATCATAACCCTTGTAGGTATGGGAGCCCACGGTTTTAGGAGCTCTAATTTGGTAGGCCGTCAGCTCGCACCGTGCTAACTAGGACTTCCCAAAACACAATTAATGCCTGCGTGATGTAAACAGAATGTTACTATCCACAGGAACACGGCTATGGTCTTGCTGTTTTCGGACAATCCACATGTCGTGCTTTGAATCATTATTTCTCTCGTGCAGCGAATTGAGTATTATCAATCTCGATAGTAACTTACAAAACATTTTCGACGAAAGGGCAGTAATCTCCCTTCCGTATCGAAATCAAGTGACGTCATCTTCAATAGGACGGGACTTTACCGATCACGCGAACGACGGAAAGCTTCCACCGATTATTCGCTGAATCGGGGGTTCGTGAATGATTGAATTTTTCGGATTGTACACAAAGCGACTGAAAGAAATTCCTTTGACGACCTTTATTTAGCGCTCAATGAAGAAAAAAAAGTTCTATCAAATTGACAATACATGTACCGACAAAAAGGGTGCCGCCTTTTTCCCTATGTTTAATACAGTAAAACCTTGGTACAACGATACTCGATGCAACGATTAATCCCTCTATAACGATAAAATTTTGAGGTATCGCGGAATTTCCGTGCAACAGATTCTCTCCTCAATATAACGATACATCCCTCTAGAAAAAAGCTGCACGTATCATGCAACTTAAAAAAAAAAAAATACGAATTCATAAGAACGAAAATCGCCTTCAAAAATGCATCAAAGAGTTGACAGTTTAGAGAAATATTGCAAAATTCCATGTTTATAACAGTTCCCAGTGCAACTTGTAAAGAGACATTCTTAACTTTTCCGAGTCTGCAATTAAATTTAAAAAAAAAAAACTGTCCAAAACCTGCATTATTTCGAAAAAGACCAGCCTTAATGAACATTTTTTTTTTTTTTTTTTTTTTTTTAATGAAGGTTTCCGAATGGAAGAACAGGTTGAATTAAGATTGTACTGTATATCAGAAAAACAAAATCTTCCGCACGGTCTTGTAACACAAATTAGAAAAAACTAATTCTATCCTAGTGCAATTAGTTAATTTTTTCAAGTACTTGGAACCGAAAAATTCAGTATATTTCAGTATAAATTTCTACAATTTCACTGAAATAAATTAAAAAAAAAAAACTGTGGTTTTTATGAAACTTTCAGAAAAAAATGTTAACCACGGTATTGCACAGCAAATTCTTTTTCTTTTTTTATGAGCGGCACACTCTCAAAACCTTCGTTTCCGAAGTTTTTTTTTTTCCTAAAAGTTTCGTAACTGATACAGGTTTATCGTTTATTCCAGTGTAGAGTACAGATTGTAAAGAAACAATCCAAAAATTTTGAAATGCTCGTCATGATTAGATTTTTTGTATTTATGTACCAAAATCACATTATTTTTTTTTTTCAAGCATACTGTTAGATATTATGTTCACTGTTTCTGCCAATGATTATAAGGCGGTTTTCAAAGAAAAGTTAGGAGTGGCAAATCATGTTCTCCATATGATTTATCTTTCTGGATTCTTTAGAATTGTAAAAGCTCATTATATCACATCATAAAAACTAATAAAATATGTTTAGTCTTCCGTCTATCTTATTTATTTTATTTCTGGACCAACATGATGGCTAGTCTTCATTTGTTTGCTTTGGTCACCTGCTTTTTCATATCGGGTGCTTCTGGAGGAAGGTGTCACTTGCCTTCTGCTAAACTGAATCGCTGATAATCATAAAGTTATCGGTCTTAAAAAAATAAAATAAAATAAGTCACAAAATTGTACTTTTTTATGTCAATAAAAATTATACGCCACACAAATAGGCTGATTTCCAAAGGCCTTTTCAAGTTTATAAACGAAGGGGTCAGGCTTCAAAGTATGTTTGTTATAAAATTATTGTAAAAAAATTATTTGATTTAAGAGGTTTTAGTAAGAGTTGGATACCCTTAAATTGAAACATAGCAGATGATTTATAGTATATTTATTCAAGCAACAGCGGGGCCAGAAAAAGAAAGAAGTATCTGCTTTCATCAAGAAAGAAAAACCGTTTTGATTGAAATAATCATGACTCATATGATTTTTGAAATGACAGATTCAATTACTTTTCACCTATGAAACTTATCAAAATTACGAAACTTGTGTGTATTTTTTAAAAACAATGCCATCTTGTCAATTTCAGGCTTAAAAATCTCAGAATGCCTCCTCACAAACTCAGATATGAACTTTTACCTATAAGTGCTACGAAGCATACTGCCGAAGGGATAAGACACTGGCCATAGCAGATGGTTCAATTTTGAAAATCCAGGGTTGAGGCCTACCGCATGGCTTTCCATCTACCCAAAACTCCAGACGATTAATGGTCTGGAGTTTTGGATAGCTTTCTCCACATGTAATCTTAGAACGCCTTAAAAATCCTACCCCTACGAAATATTCTGAAAAAAATCGAAAATAAAACATTCGTATTTTGATATTAAATTTCTTAAATCACCACCGTCTACTTTGTATGCGATTGTTTTATGTTTTTCCCCCCTTTCTCCTGCAAATTGCATGTGACCTGTATTTATAAGAGTTCACTGCCAAATTAAAAATAAACACTTCGAGTCAGCATTCTTTTTCTTTTTCTTTTTTTTTTTCTTTTTAGCTTCGAAATTCAAGAGCATTAGCAATAAAATAGCGAAGTACATTTACGATGGTTAATGTGAAAGAACAAAAAAAAAGTCATTCTCATAATTGATAATCTCTCAAGATGAAATAATGAAAAATATTTTTTAAAGTATATATAAACAGGTGACTAGCATGTCAACTGAAGCTTAACAGCAGAGCCGGCCTAAGAGAAAAATTCTGCGTGTGCAAAAATGAGTTTAGGTACCCCTTTCAATGAAATTTGGTATAGAAAACCCTTCGCAAAATTATATGAATGCTCTATAACTGAAATTTGCCGGAACTTAATGCCTATAAGTGGCTTCTACCATGAGCGTCGGACGAATATTTTCTTACGGCAGTAGAAGGGGGGGTGGAGGAAAAGAATACTTCAACATATGTTCAACATGTTGGTACAAAACAAGAACAAGAAAATAGGAGGGAAAAAGGAAATACAAAAAGTCTAGGCCCCCTTGCCCTATTCTGCCGACACCCGTTGCTTCTACTCTTCTTTCGTTAGAAATCAAGCATTCTGTGGTAGTGATCGTGATTCACTATCAACAACTGTTCGGCTCTGTCAAAACAACGGAGCACAGACCTTGGAGTCAGTCTCTTTACAGTACTTTCAAGCAACATTTTATTTGTTGAACATTTATTAAATTTTTCATATATGTAATTTGCATTCAAAATGTCTCCATCAGTGTCAGATATCTCTTTCCTAGCTTTGTCATAACACAACACAACGCATTCAAAATGACGTAAAAATTTAGTTTTTACCATATTATTATTTATTTTGTAAAATTTTAATGCAAAATAAAGCTTTAAAAATTGTGGTGGAAAATCTTCCGATAAAATCGGAAGAATTGGTAGCTATGCTGTGCTATTACTTTGCTCCAGTGATGTATTTGGGGGAGGGGGATGTAAATCAACTATCAAAAAGCTTTTTAACCCTTTGAGGGGCACTGTTTAAAATTTTTTTAATTTTATCTTTATAATATTAAATTTGAGATCATTTAGATCATTAAACATATGTTTTGACGTTAAAAAAATTTCACTTTCCTCTTGGCGGTTTTCTGTGTGATGCTGCGGCAGCATCACCGCCCGTCTTGGACACTTGAACCAAAGGATGATGATGTATATAGGAAAAACTTTCTTAAAGGCTTTGTTGCAATTTTGAAAATCGGAAACTTTGCATTAAATGCTAGTAATTTTTAATTTTTATGAATTAATTTTGATAAAACAAAAAAATTTTTGATAAAAAAAATATCTTTTTTTTTTTTTTTTTTTCGAAAACCCTTTTATTAGTTTTAAGCTTCTTCTGCGCTCGAAAAATACTTTCGAGGCATTATCAAAATTTAATGCAATACAGCATTAAAGAATATAAATTTATAAATGAAAAAATTATTTAAAAAAAAGAATCTAAATATTCAATAAACAATTTAAAATTTATAATAAAAACAATAAGAAATATCTAAGAAATAACGCTTAGCATGAAAAAATTGAAGGAGCAGAACTAATCAACAACTTCTCTGTCAAAAGGCAGAGCTAAAGAATGCCAATAAACACAGCCTCCTATGCCATCCCCTAAAAAGACCCCATATAAAGAATGAACATCTGTTTACAATCTCATATTACACCCCTTCATAGTCCGAACAGAACAGCGAAGTTTGAAAGGATGTCTAGCATTCCGTCCTCCCTCTGAAGGACCCAGTGGGGCTATGCCTGTGATGCACAAAAGCATCACATAATTCTCCATATCTGTAAATTGGGCTAATTCCATATAAGAGTTTAGATAAAGTTATTATTAAAATAAGTTACTAGTTTACTTATATTTTTGATGATTTTTTAAAATAATTTTCTTTTAACTTTTGAAAAAAAAATCTGGATAAAATACAAGACTGCCAAACATGGTAAATTAAAATTATTTTTTGACATCCTAAATCAGGGATGGGCAAACTACGGACCGCGGGCCAAATCCGGCCCACCAGAAGGTTTTATCAGGACCGCGGATGGAATTTTAATTTGCCGGTCCGTCAGAAATTGAAAGAATATATATATTTATATATTATATATCCATATTAAGAATTATGAAGATGGCTTGAAAAAAGTTATTTTGAGTTCAAACGCAGATTTCAAGATTTCAGTGCCATTCAAACAGAATTGGATATTTTTACCATGCCTTTCAATGTAAATTGGGAAGCAGTGAGATTAGATTTGCAGCTTAAGTTAATGGAATTGCAATCTAACAATCATCTGAAGCAGTTGTTTCTAAATATGCCAGAGTTTTACGAATCATTATCGAAAGTAAGTTTCCCAAATTTAATATCTCACGCCCAGAAAATCAGTGCTACGTTTGCTTCATCTTATATATGTGAACAAGTGTTTTCAACTATGAACCTCAGAGAGAATTCTTTCAGAAGTGGACTGACAGATGAGCATTTAGCCCCGTTCCTTAGAATCAGTGCATCTCACTTCGAACCTCAATATAAGGATATTTTAAAAATGAAATCGCAATTTCATTCATCTCATTAACATATTTAAATTGTAATACTTGTATAGTGTTTTTAAAATTTTAGAGAAATTTATCTTGGCCCGCCAAACTTTTTTTTTTTTTTTTGCGATTTTTGGTCCGCGACCGAAAAAGTTTGCCCATCCCTGTCCTAAATGAATAGATGTTTGGTGCTGCCATCTACTGCTGAAAGTTTAAACTACAAGCTGTGTTTTCCGCACTGAACTATGATTTTTGAACGAATTTTTTTATATATATAAAATTTTGAATATGTGATGAAGCTGCAGCATGAAAGCCCCTGAAAGGGTTAAAAGATTTATGTTCACTCCATGATTAACTCTAAACACAAAAAAGGTTTGAAGTACCGGATCGCCTCGTCGGAATGGAAACATACACTACTGCTTTTTTTCAATGGTTAGTGCTGCTATCTAGTGTAGCCAAAACAAAACATTATTTTAAAATATTTTATTTTATGAATTAGATTCATACAATCACTTAGTTTGAGATTTCAACAGTGACGCAGAGAGGGCGGGGGGGGGGGGGGAATATCCTCAGGGCCTCACATTGGGAAGGGGCCCCACTGATGCTGTTTATATATAATATTTAATTGTCAATTTTGGAAAAAAAAAAGTCCAAATACAGAATATGACCTCGGAAGTTTCAAATTAATTTTTAAACAAAATTACAAAAACCTTCTACAGCATAATCCCCCAACTTGACAAAAACAAGGAATTTTATAGTCTTCTTTTTCAAGAGGTGCTTTTTTTTTTTTTTTTTTTTTTTTTGAGACACATTATTAAGGGGGAAAGGAGGCCAGATGAGAGACTATGGGCCCACTCAACCTAATAAATTTTGAATTTTCCTTAACAAAATGTTAAAGATCAAGGCTTTCCATGATAAATTTTGAGCTTTCCACTTTTTTGGACTTCTAAAATTTTTTTGGCTGCCTGCTTGAATGGAAGTTTGAATAAAAATATTAATTTTGTCCAATAGTGAGAAAATCTATGCAAAGATATTGTTAACGTTCCAAATACAGTTTCCCAATGGAGGGGACGAAACCTTCAAAACAAAATTAATCTGTTGCTTCAATCTTTGAAAAGATAGTGATTCCTCTTTAGGCGAACACCTTTGCTTCCGGCAATGTCTTGTTGTGGGCCAACCTACGGGCACGATCCCATGGGCAGATCTCCAGGCCAAGAGCCGGAAAATAACGGTGAGCTTACACGGGTAGTGGTGGATTGGATCCCTTGGATCCATGAGGAGGGAGAGCTCTTCGCTTGAGCACACTGAAACCCAACTCATGTTTGACCTGTTCAAGGGGAGAGTTTATCAACCATACTGCGAAGCAACATTTGTCAAAGGAGAATCTTCTCGTTACTCCAATTTAATAAGAGAAAATGTCAAACATGAGTTCAGTATTGAAAATGAACAGTTAAAAAAACTATGTAGGCCTGATTTAGGCTACAGCTTTTTGGTGGGCTGTGACAGCACTGTCAACGGGCGGACGTTGCCAACTACAATGCCCAGGCCTTCGGAATTGCTTTCATGGGCAATTTTGATGGAGTGGCTGCGAACGACGCCACGATCAACGCAGCCAGGCGTCTAATCGACTGTGGAGTCCAAAAGGTGAGTGGAATCAGTTCGTCATTTGAGTAACCAACGTTTGCGCGTACCTTCTGCTTACATTGTGCCATTTTATTTCTACTCCGTGTGTTCAACAAGGGCCATCGTTAATCTTCTACCATGCCTGCTTGTACAATTCGATGAGTCATCCAAAGAGGCCTACGGATGATCACTTACTGGTTCCGGCACTTAGATACGTCATCTAATAGAACAAAATTAAAAAAAACGTTATAAGCAATGATTATAGAGGTATAAGCAATGATTATACACAGGTTTAATATATTACTGTCGGATTTCAACCACTGGACGACCACTAGTACTAATAATAATTAAAAATTGAATATGAGAAAAAATCAATGAATAGCGTGTTTGATTTCCAGCTTGCCAGAGTTAATGCGATTTACTACAATGTGAATCTATAGCGAATACTTTTAATTTAACGGTATAGCACCAACATTTAACTTAACGACAAATCCCACTAATATAAAATAACAGCTAGCCATTATTATTGTTTTTAAGGTCCCCAGGTCAAAAATAATCATGTTAATCAGTTTAAGGCTGTTCTTTTGAGAAATCGTGCAACTTTTGAACAGCTTTTCAAACAACTGGATTTTACTAAAAACTCGGAAAATTTTAAAAATACTCTTTGCAGTTTGTATACTATGAAGTATTGAAAAAAAATGAATATATAAGAGTTACGAAACAGCCATGAAAAGTGTTAAACATACGGAATTTTGCAATCTTTCCCTATACAGATGGCATCTCGACCCCGTTTTGGAAGGCAATTTTTGTGCTCGAGAATTTTTTCTGAAAATTGTGGATGACTGTCAATATCAGTTTGTGGTACAATTTATGAAGAGGAGTTATGAACTTTTTTTGAGTGTTTGATATCACTAGAGTGTTTAATATCAATTTTGGAGACTAAGCAAAAAGTCCACACCGCTGTTTGATTTAGTGTTTGCGCAAGCCATAGATTAGACAAAAATACGGGTTTCCTACAAGCTGAGTGAAAAGGGGACTGTTTAAATTTTTACCTGTGACGCTTATCGCTTTACAAAAGGAGAACCCTTCATAACATTAATCAGGTTAAACATGAGTTCAAGATTAAGAAAGAGGACCAGGTTATTATATCAGAAATCACTATCACAACCAGATGACAAAATTTCCCTTGAGAATGGAGATACCGGTTGCTGAGTTCTTTTCTTTCTTTTTCTGTTAGAGAGACAAGCTGTTCGAAAATTTTAAATTTGAAGAAACTACTTAACTTTAAAATTACTTATTTTTTGTGCGCGTGTCGAGGTTTTTAAAACTCAGTTAAGTAATTCACACTGTATGTTGGGGCCTATAGCCTAATATTATACTGCATTTTCAGATAACTTCATCACCTCCAGTTCATTTAAGATGTTGCGAACACGTCGAAAATCGATGGCAATAGAATAACACTAAATTATTAATGCTGCGAATGATATAAATAGTTCTCTTGAACAACAAATTTAAATTATTTTGTTGTTTCTGCAACACACTATAGTTTATGGATGTTTAAAAAAATGTATTTGAAAGAGACCCACATCTGTTAATCTCAACTTAAATCTTGAACAGTAGCGAAGCATCTACTGATTACGATCATGAGCTCTTGAAATTAAATTTTTAAAACATGGACTAATCGTAATATGGCCATATAAAACGGCCAAAATATTGTTTTCTAAAATCCTAAAATCATCCTACCCTAGATCCAATGTCCCTATAGAGACTCGAAAAAAAATTAGAACGTCTTTTCACTATACCTGTACTATACGCACTTTTGCAAATAACAGAACTATAAAAATTGCGAAACATCCAAGAAATATTTTTACTGACATTTCGCACTATTTCACGACCTTTTACATTGCAGTCTGTTGGCACAAAACTTTTAAAGTGTGCTAGTGTCCAAACTTAGTAACTAATTTTGCGCTAGTGTCTAAATAATGTGCAAGTATTCTTAACTATGTAATACACTCAAATTGCACCCTCGCATAGTACAGGTCATCGTCACTTAACCTGTATACATTTTGGGGTGTGTGCGACTAATATTTTTTGTACAAGGCTACAAAACAGAATTCTTATGCATTATAGCCTACGGATGCAAATAACTTAAAGTGTGCTATAGTCTATGTGATGCATTCAATTGAGCTCAAACTAGGTATGTATACCTTGGGTTACTGTCTTACATACTACATAGATTTTGGTGTTTGTAGGGCATTCAGTTTTTTACAAGGCTCTGAAAAATCTTCTTATACATTGCGGTCAACTGGCCCAAACTATTTGAAATGTACTAGCGCAAGAACACTGTATTTTATCAAGTTGAAGTTTCATAGACAAAATGCATTTAGAAACAAAAAGGGTTTTTAAATTCGCATTTGGCATAGTAAAAAAAAAAAAAAAAAAAAAAAAATGTGTTTGACGTATGCTTTATGAACTTTATAGGTGATTAAAATACCTCAAAAATCCTCAAGACAATCGCATATGTTGATGTATATTTAGTGAAATAATACCAAACTAATTTTTAAACATATTAAATTAATGACAGAAATATACGAGTTTGGGAAATATATCCAAGCACCATATTATAATTTTCACTTTTGTTTTTGCTTAGTTATTCATCGATTCACGCTTGGTAACGATCAAGTGAGTCTCGCAGTGGCCTAGTCTCTAAGCGCCGTTCCCAGAGCAATTCATAAAATGAAGCAGCGGCGGCTTGGCCAGTGCTTGGGAGGGTAAGAAAACCTCTCTCGGCTGGACTGCTGTAGAACCGTGTACGAGCTGGGGCACGTAAAATTTGTCGTGGCGCCAATGTCCACTACGTTCAAACGATACCACTGGGGATGCCAATGCAGGTGTTAGGTCTCTCATCTGCAGTGGTTAAAAATTAGGAGACAACTCATAGGGGACAACGTTGGTCTGCCCAATAGGCACCCCATAATGAAATGACCAACTTCTGCGGCTCTCGTCAAGCTTACAGTAAGCCGCTGACCCAGCCATTAGAAAAAAGATAGAAAAAACGATCAAGTGTTCGGAAAGTTGAATGGAATCACTCCAGATTTTTTAAAAGAAATTCTCACTTTTCAGCTTTGCACCTTTAGGAGGAAGAAGCATTTCTCTTTGGTTATCATATGAAACACCGAATTATATTTTAATCTACTGGATCACTTATCGACAGACAACAGAAACTTGCATTGATCCGGATATTATTATCATTGCCCCTTCTATTTTGTTTTATCTTTGCTTATGCCTTCTCTTTCCGTTCAAAAAAAAAAGATAGTTTATTTTCAATATGTAGAAAGGATTCGTGCGCTTTATCTTGTCGTCGGTGGCAATCTGAAAAACGGTATTAACGTCGGGTTTTCCCCAGTTTTCCTTTGCTATTTCGGCGAACGGTAGTTAGCAGTAACGATGACGACGCGTAAATTCCGCGATAACGCACGCCGCAATCGCAAGTGGCATATAAGCAAGGGAACGAGCGTTCACTTGGCTAGGTGAGATAGATCATCGCAAAAAAGCAAAAGGTAGGTAGGTTTGTTACAGTGTGGCCTTTCTCAATAATTATGATTTCCATTTGTTTGGCGTTCGATTTCCAGGAGAGGACAAGTCAGATTACTTAACCTGTCGTTTAGGGCTGTTTGCGGCACCTTCTGGTGTTTTTCCTCCTAACTTGAATCGTCATTAGAAGAAGGGGACTTCTGAATATTGGCACCCCTCAGAAACTGCTAGAAACCGCTGTCGGGACTTTCGGGGCTGCGGGTTTAGCGTGCGCACGTACACCGCCTGAACTCGGCTGTCTTTCGTCGTAGTGCGGGATTCAAACCAGCGAAATTCCGGCTACCAATCCAATATTCTAATCACTGGGCTACCCCGGCCCCTGTGATTACGATTTGTCTGTCTGGGTGCCCGTGGTGTAGTTGTAATAAATGTGTATCATTTGTTCCGATATTTAATATAAAGGTATCTTGAGATACGAGGTTTTTTTTTTTAAGATAAATTAAATTGATTTTTTGACTTGAGATTATAATTTAAATTCAGGATACAAGCAATCTTCAGTGACGTAACAAATCTCCCCACACAACCGTTCACAGGAGTATTGTTTCGGAAATTGTCTACAGGACAGCACTAAAGTACTCTAGGCCAAAAATACATAAATTTTTCTTTCAATCTATCTAATTTAGACTTATTATTCGTTTGTGGTTAAAAACCACTAAGAAAATCTGCTTTACAAAATGTATAGTTTACCAAATTCCATTGCGAACGAATTTCCTTCGTTGTTGGGACTACATTTTGCTCCAGGAAGAAAAAGTCGTCTCAAAAGAAGAGTTCTGTAACCCACTTCCTCCCCATTTTTGATTGCAATCGACTGGTACTAGTATATTGACAGAATCACTCAAAAAACTTTCAATGCTTTAAAGTCTGTGAACAAACCTTGTTTGAGTCATGTCGAAAATATCTCCAACTGTCGCGAAGCTCAGCGAGTTTTGGAGAAATATAGCCAAATATAAGCTTCCGAAACCGAACTCGGTTTGGGGGTATCTCCCATGCTTCGCGAGAAATCTCCAAACCATAATTGAATTTACTGTAATGAGTTTATTGTAACCTTAAAGTTACAGTAAACCCAAAAGAATATTTTTATGCATAATAGTGAAAGAAAAAAAGAAAGAAAACTGATTGCAGGTTATTGAAAATTTTGTAGCCAGATAAAATTTCGGAAAAATCCGAACTTCAAAAAGGCATACTTTTTTGTGTGAAAAAGACTCCATTATTATTTTTTTTAACAAAAATCTAAATTTTCGGGGAGGACTTCTCGACTCCTCCCCTTATACACGTCATTCTTTATAATCATTCATGAGCATGAGCATGTGAAAACTAATATAAATTTTGTCTCTAAATTTCAAGCAGTGTTTTTTTGCACACGAAAGTCAGTATTCGCAGTTTTTTTTTTTCCCCTTAGTCAGTTTTAATTTTAACAAGAAAACAGAGAGAATTTTCTTCTGAAAATCTTACATGCAAACTTAATTTTATTCTCGATTACTTCTAAAAGCATTCCTCATGTTATTTTCAGCTGATATTTTTAAAGCTGAAATAGGAATGTTATTCGTTTAAAGCATTTTCGTTGTAGCAAAAAGATTACGTCACATCCTCCGTCCACACAAATACATAAATGAGGTCACCAAGATGAATCTCACTGGTGGTTTGGGATATATTAATTAGTTTAAATTTAGATTAAAAAAAACTCTTTTCGTGCAGCGGGTGGGACTCACAAGTAGTTTCAGAAGCAGTTTCCTTCAAAATAAAGCTAATTAATTATTCAGTGTTCGTACGGATACAGATCCTAGATTTGCTAAAATTCTGAACTTTTAAAATTTTGCCCTAAAATGTTCTGATATTTTAAAAGTGCTTCTGTTTTGTTTAAAATTGGAATGAATTTTTCTCTGGTATTTGGAATAGTAGATATCGTATCTGGCTTTCAAATGAAATAACTTTAAATCAAGTGACCAAAAATATCTATAACTGAATAAACGTGTTCACACAAGGAAGTCTCAGAGAGTCCATATCAGACTTTTTTTTAAAGAGAATTTGTGAGATAATTATTTTCGTCGGGAGTGTGTAGATTAATAAGAAATGCTTAATGTTTTATATGTATTTAATATTTCTGTATATTTTTTTTATTTAGGGGGAGCACGATGACTTGTCTCCATTTGTTCGCTTTTGTAACCTGCTTCTTTGCCTCAAGTGCGTTTGGAGGTAACGTCGTTTAATTTGTTCGTAATTTGTAAAACACCTGAGCGATTAACCCAAAGACCAATTACACGTAATTAAAAAGAAACCAGAAAGGTAAATCATGCCAAACGCATCCATTATAAAACACTTTCCGACACCCTAGCGCGTGCGCAATTGGAGCACGAGTCATGAATTTTCAAGATTCCCATTGAAATCATCATATACCTCGTTATTACCACATTAGGTAGTTTTTGATTTCCCACCAAATAATGAAAATATTACCAGACTGGGTTCATTTTTCAAAAGATTTTTTTCTCAGCGTACTTGACGATTTATCGCAAAAGTCGCCAATAATAGCAAATTTTTTCGCAATTTTTGAGGTAGATATTACATAGTAAATATTGTGCTTTAAACAGATGCCTGTCGCTAAACGACCACTGAACGTAATGTATTGGAATTATTTTGAGTGCTCCTCTAGAAGAACTATTAATGATACAGACACTATTTCGATGGAGAGATTTTATATTGTAATCTTTAATAACATGTATCGATTTTGTTTCATTTCAAACAGCCAAATGTCGCTAAAATACACTTTAATGAATGACTGCCCATAGAGCGTAATGCATTGGAAAATTTTTCAGCTGTCCTGCAGAAGAACTGTATGGTGAATTGAATATAGTGAATTCTACATCCACCATATTTACAGGACGGACGGACGGACAGACAGGCAAACCGTAATCATAAACACTCTTCAACTTTGTTGGAAAGTTTTAAAAAAACATGCACAAAGCTCTGCTCAGTAGGACGACGCCTTTCTCCGTCATGGTCCAATGGAGTCCATTCCCTTGGCTGTCTGTGGAAATTTTAAAAGGAATCTATAGTGTGTTCCAAGAGTCCTTTGGAAAGCTATGATAAATCTTTGTATTTAAAAATTCCCATTCAAATTTAAAAAATGGCTCCATTGCTTGCAGATGATTCAGTTGATGAAATACCAGTTTTCTGGATTGATATAACAGAAATCCAATGGCAGAATAGAATAGACTCAGTCGTTTCACGTTTAAATGATGTACTTCAAGCATCACGCTGAAATGTTCTGTAGTGAATAGATCCTTTAACGACGACGCATGGTCGCATGCCACCATTCTAGTGACGCCATCTGCCAAATTTAGCTGATTCACCATCTCTTCGGCTCTCTTGAAAAGGAACGTCTTGAAAAGAGCTGATTCGAAGTTCGATTTTCTTCTGATAATTTCTCAGAATTCTATGTTCTTTACTGTAATATTCCAAACAATTGAAGGCTCAACATTTACCTATATCCAATGTTCTTCAGATTCAGAAGCTAAAACAATGCTAATTTATTGAAATTAAAAAAAGAAAACTGTGTTAAAGCTAGGGACTATATTAGAAGGAGATGAGTACACAAGTTATGACAGTAGATCTCTATTTGCGTCAGCAATTTTTTGCAGCTATAGGTGACATTATAATCAAATGTATATAAAATATTTTTCTTTCTTTCTTTCTTTTTTAGTTTACATATTATTTTTAGTTCAAGTTAAGAACAGTTTAAGTAGTACATTTTAATTATTTTCCTTTGTCTCAGCGTCTTTCGAGTGCTCCACAGGCATTTCAAAGACTACATAAGTGTATATCTTTCCTTTTATCCAGCATGCCCGGAGATCGTAACGAGAGCAGGGTGGGGTGCTCGAGCCCCTCGGACCAGTAGCGGCACCATGGCCGTGCCAGTCAGTCACGTGTTCATCCACCACACAGCGGGCTCCAAGTGCAGCAATCAAGAAACGTGCGCGAGAGTGGCTCGACAAACACAGAACCATCACATGGACACGAACAGTAAGTCTGAAAATAGTAAAAGTAACTTTTTCCTTCCATCGCAGACACGAAAAGCTGCGTGGGCAAGTATAATACACATTAGAGTTCTTTTAGTCACTTACCTTAGCGTAATCATAGGGATGGTTATGAGAAAAGCCTTGTTTCTCAATATAGTAGATTCTATCTCAACCAGCCTAATTGAGACTGGGGGTAAGCCGGTTAAGCGAAAATCCGGTTAAAGCGGAGAATGAAATATATATATATATGTATATAATTAATTAATGGAACTACATTATAATAAATGCTTCAATTTATTAGGAAGTTTCATATACCAGTAGGAGGAAAGTTTTAAAAACTTTTTATTAAATTGATATCAAATACGGCCAGTTAAAGCGGAGATCCGGTTAAGAGGGAACCTACTGTACTCCACAGGGGCCTTACGAGACGAGACAAAGCTCTGCAGTTGTTAAGCGAGACGATACAGAAACGGACGTAGCCCAGGACTTGTCCTAAAGGGGAAGGGGGTGAGGGAGGAGTAAAGGATTAAGAAGTCTGCATGTTGTGCCTACATGGCGCAACATATTAATACTAGCTAGATTTTAGGGTCAGAGGGCCAGCTTATGTCGCTTCTGAGTTACTTAAAACCACTGGTGTACACGAGGTAAAGATTTATGTAGGGATGGACGCGAGACGACTTTTTTGCGAGACGAGACAGAGATTTACAGCTTTTTTTGCGAGACGAGACAAGCATTTTTAACATTATGATATAGGGATTTTTGCGAGACGAGACAAGCTTTTCGGCTGTTTTGCGAGACGCGAGACGCCAATTTTTCGTCTCGCGTCCATCCCTAGATTTATGGATCCCCCCCCCATAAGAGTTGTTAGTAATGCTTTTTCAAATCGCCATATACTTTTTACTAAATTCTAGGCTTTGAAATATATTTTAACAGTAAAATAAATAAATCTACAACATAATTCTCAGAATCGTGGGAAGGGATTCATGTGAATATATCCGTATATAAATTAGGAATACAATCAAAGATAAATCGGTCTATAAAGACCGATTTACTAAAGATTGTCACGATAACAAAGATTTTTCATGATGTTTTTGCAGGTGGTTGGTATTTCAGCAATCTCTAGTAGATTATCTGGCCGGTTCACAACGTTTCTACACTATAGGGTCCAGGATTCTGTAGCCGTGTCTGGGGAACGAAGGTCTTTATTCTCGTTTGAGGTGTTGCATCACTGCGTTTAAATTAGCTACTTGGAGATTTGATTTAATTGATCTCATAACCTGCGGGCTACTTGAAAATAATGCTGTTGCAAAAGCAGCACGACCATTGACAAAGTGCTCAATACTATCTCAAATCAGCAATGGGAACGAAATATCTTAATGTTATAGAATACGCCCTACTAATAAGAATTCCAACTAATCTACTTCATGCTTCTTTTCCAGAATGGGCTGATATAGGCTACAGCTTCTTGGTGGGCGGCGACGGTCGCATCTACGAAGGCAGGGGCTGGAAAGGGGTGGGAGCCCACACTGTGAACTACAACTCCAAAGCCATTGGAATTTCTTTCATGGGCAACTTCGACAAGGAATCTCCAAGCAGCGCTATGATCAACGCAGCAAAGAACCTCATCGACTGCGGAATACAGAAGGTACAAGATTGGGTCTAAAAGTTTTAATTTTATAATTTGATTAGATGGATTACCTTTCCTTCGCTCGAAAATGAGAATTGCTTTTTCCAGTTCCAGCAAACAAAACAACACTCCTATATTTCTGTTTTAAGATTTAAAAACGAAAATACTTAAGCGCCATATTTGCTGTAACCTGTTTGCTGCCATAATTGCACGGACTTACGGCAACGATCAGCCCACCTTTTTTGTTGCCAGCCTGGGTCTTAGAGTGCTTTGCTGTGACCCAAAAAACACAGCGGGCAGAAAAACAGGCTCTCTGTTGTCGCAGGACTTGTAAGGGTTTTTTAATTTGATAAATTCCGATCTTTAAGAATTGTCCTAAAACGTCCTACTGTTTGAGATTCTCGAGAATTTTTTTTCCCATATTTTATAAAAAAACAGGACCATTTTTAAAATATCAAACTATTTTAGGGTAATATTTCGAAAGTTCGGAATTTTAGCAATACAAGATCTGTACGAAAAATGTGTTGCGTAATCTTTATGATGGAAGAGACAAATGTGTATAGCTATTCGTAACGCAATGGCCTATGTGCAAATGAGATTGTGTTGGAAAGTGTAATCTAAACCTTGCGTTCGATAATTTATCTTTCTTTTAGATGCTCTCTTGCTGTACTATAAGGATTTGCAGTTTCTTTCACAGACTATTTTTAAGGACATCTATTCGTTTATGATACTGCACCATTGAAAGTGTTACTTAATATGACCGAACTGTGTAATCATTCGCTGCTACCGTGGGTGACCAAACTGCGATTTGTCTAGTAAATTAATTTCTTGCATTGTCGAAACTGCTTCTCGCCTTTAAGTTATATTTTGAGGTGGTTGTGGAATGTTGCGTTCTTTTTGTGAACTACTGTCACCAAGATATACAATTAGTATTTACTAACCGCATTCAGCAACCAGTTGTTATGCTCTCTCAATAAAGTAAAGATCTATAGATCCCCAACCCCCCCCCCAAAAAAAAAAAAAAGATTTGTTAGCAATGCTTTTTAAAATCTCCATATATTTTTTAGTAAATTCTAGGCTTTGAAATATATTTTAACGCTAAAGATAAATAAATCTCCATACATCTCATTTTGAGTAAATGTAGTGTACTACTTCGGCACTTTCATACTTCGCATAGTGAACATAATCCTCATTAACATCCTTCATATGCTGTGCTGGCACCCTCCAAAAGCCACGCGAAAATGATGTATTCTCGTTTACATTACATTTAAAAAGCAAGAGTGTCATTGCTAACAGTTTTTCCCCTTTAAGATAAAAAAAATTATGTGAAAAACTTTTTTGTGTTAACCCTCCCAGCCACCGACCCCCTTATCGGGGACGAATTTTAAAATTTCCTGAAAATGACTTTTAAATATGTGTTACATTCTAAAGCAAGAATTTTATAGAGATAGAGAGGGACATGTGCAAAGGAAGTTTTGACCCACTACTTCCCACAGGTTACAAACTTTGGAAAATCTTCTCTTATTGGGTTACTCTGGTACATTACAGACCGCACATACATGCCGAATTTCGTATATTATTAGCTTCAGTAGTCTCTGCTAAGCAAAATATTGGAGTACGCAAAATCGACAATACTTTCCGGTCCCCCTTCTTAAACAGCATGTTTTAAACGTGACGCTAATACGTTGTGATGTAAAGACTGTGTCAATTTGCTCTACAAAGCTTTTCGTGATTGGTTTAACAAGCCCATTTCGATATTTCGTGAGTGTACTTATAGAACACAGTGCTGTATTCTAAAGCTGCAGCACTTGCACTGTATTACTGTACAGCAATATGTGTAGTAAAATTACAGGTATTTCTTACAGTGCATTAAACTCCATGCTCCATGAAACTGCACCAAGCGTTCTGTCAAAATTCAAAGACCCACAGAATTGCTCCATCGCAGAAAATTTTTGAGAAAGCCTGTATATTTCTGTGCAAAAGAAATTGTGACTTTTGATTAGTAAATAATTTAGTGTAACTTCTTTTTTAGGGATTCATCAGTAAGGGCAGACAAATCCACGGCCACAGAGATGCTAAATGCACAGCATGTCCAGGGGCGGCACTCTACAAGGAGATACAAGGTTGGGTTGGCTTCAAGGGTGGAAAACTGCCTGGATACAAGTGTTAGAAGAATCTCCCTGTGGAAACTATGAAATCAATGTATTTGAATGGAAATTATGATCACAGTAATAATAAAACATAGCACTTAAACCCTATCTTATTGGTTATTTTCATGTAAGTGAATTTCTTCAAAATTCAATTCAACACAATTCAAAAAAGGTATTCAAGTAAGAGCCAAATTTCCTACTTTAGTTTTGTGAATAACTAATTGTGTGTTTGAAAAAACACAAAATTTAAAGAAATGTGAGAAGTTATTTGTTATATGTGGCAGGATTCTCTTTTACGAAAAATAATTGTTTATACATAAAACTGAAATAGGAAATTTGACACCCTGGAATATATTTTTCAGACAGTGTACAATAACTTTCTCATACTCATGTGTCAGGGCCGGACTATGCATTACGCACCGTAGGGGGCTCCAGTAAAAGAACTGTAAATGACGGAGACACTGTTTTCAATGAAGAGGTTTGTTCTGTAATCCTTAACCAATTTTGTTTCATTTGAAACAGCCGAATATCTCTGAAGTACGATTTGAAGAATGCGACTATCCGTAGAATACAGGCGCGCACACAGGATTTTTGGCTGGGGGGGGTCCAACTTTTACAGTTTGGGGGGGGGGGTCCAACTTTTAGGGATGTTCCAGATTGACAAAAATCAGTGATGAAAGAACTCGTTTTCATTAGATGGAATTCATCAAAACTCGTCCCATCCAGTTCCCTAAGAATACACTACACAATACAATAGGAAGCAAAATAATAGTTGTACAGTTTTGAGAACAAGATGGTGTTTTATGTTCTCTTTCAGTTCGTTTTTGAAAAGTTGAGGAAAACGGGAAAAAAATTTCTTTTTTATTTATTAGAACTGAAACTATTGCTACCTTTTTTTTGGAATCATTTTATTTACTATAGATATAGGGTAATAATCAATCGAAAAAAAAAATCAAAGCCGATGGGGGGTCCAGACCCCCTGGACCCCCCCCCCTTATGTGCGCCACTGGTAGAATATAATATATCGAATATGTTCCGGTAAAAAGCTATCAATCTTACAACACCATACATTATATAACATATATTTTTATATAAATTTTGCAGCAATCGATGCATATTTACGCAATTAATGCATAGATGGAGAGAAACCAAAATCATAAACCCTTTACAACCTTGTTTGAAAGTGTTAAAACACATCAGAATCACTAACAATAGTTAAAATATCACGATAATTTCATAACGAAAAATTAAGTCAACCACAAAAAATTGAGCGTGTTCAGAACATTTTGCCTCTACTGAAATTTTATTAACACACGAAATTAAATTAGTAAAAACAATAAAATAAACAGTTAAAAACATGCTTTCATAACACTTAAAAGACCTCTGAGGTGGGGGGGGAGAAGAAAACAATTGAAATTGTCATGTTGGGGCACTGCCCCCCCCTTTGTTGAATCGTCTGACTGCGGGCCGGCGCAATGGCCTCGCCCCTAAACTCCTTCCCCGTAAAAACATGGAAAGTGAAGCAGCACCGGCTTCAGCAGAGCTTGTGTGCTGCTCACCAGTGGGGTGAATGGTGAACTCCTCTCTCAGCCGGACTCTGTGGGACCATGTACGCTAATGGAAGCTGGTGCATGCAAAATCTGTCCGTAGGTCCAAAGTCCTCCATGTTCAAATGATACCTCTGAGGGTGCCGCTTTCAAGTGCTAGGTCTCTGAATTGACTGTTCGCCTGGAATTATCTCAAAAATATTAGACCCCGAGTTAAGATTGGTCTTCCTCCCACTGGGGCTCATTAAAGTGGAGGCTGCTCCCTTTCTCTCACCGCCGTCTTATTAGGGGATCTGGCACTGCCCCACGATTGCTAAAGGGCATTTTAAACAAAAACAGTTTATTATACTTAATTATACATTAAAGTTTCAAGTTGATTTTTTTAAAAAATCTTCCTTCTTTTTGACACAAAAATCTGGACACACATGATTTGGCTTTAATCCTACAAGGCTCAACTTTTTTTTCTGTGTCTGAAATAAATATTTGTGATAATGTTAGTGATTATTATTTGGGGAAAATAGTTTTAAAAATAATAACCTAATATTTTACTAGAAAATCACTTTTTTATTTCAGTTTGTATGGTACACTGGGCCTTAGCTATACTTTTTAGGTATTTATTTTGAAATTTTAGTATTCAAATCATTTCTTGATATGACGAACTCCAACACACAATAATTTTTTCCGGGTCAAAACTCTTTACTACCATTTTTTTGTTAATTTTCTAAAATAAACAAAACCATATTCGAAAGATTACTGTTTAAATCTCAATCACTTTTGGCAATAATATGAACAGTAAGTTCATCTACACGCAACAGCTTGAATTATATCGTTGCTATCTATGTATAAATACTCTTAAAAACCGGCAGACGTCTATACTAGTATTATACTTTACAATTAAAGTGATTGTTCCACATATGGTAACAGGTGCCTCGTACGGTTAAAATGATGCTTTTCTCAGAATGATTTGGAATGTTATTTTAATTTTACCAAATAAAGTTAGCGATTTATTACAGTTTTTAGATTTAATACCACATCTGTACATTTATTTAATGTTTAGATGGCAAGTTGTTCGACTTTCTTGGAATAAAATTAAAATCAGTAAAATTTCGGTTAAAAAATGTTATCATACTACAAGGAGAAAAATCATAAGTTGTTACATTTTGGAGCATCACTACTGTCGTTAAGCAGCAGAAATTTTGTTCTTATAAAATTTATCAGTTCTTAGAAAAAGGGGCCTGAAGTTAACAGATTTTATTTTAACATGATAAACTAATTATAGTTCCTTTAAAACTTCTTAAATTCTTAATTCTAGTGGTTTGAGCTAAAAAATTAATGAAGCATTTCTTGGAAGGCTTTTTTTAAGAATAAATTAAAATGTAAAATATAAAAATTACTGATTATTCTTTTTGTCTGATGTTGGAACGAAAGCACAAAGACACATGGCATTTGTGATTTGAATGCCAGATAGCACGTTCGATTTTTCACTTACCACCGAAGGCCACCATGTACAGGTGGTAAATGTGTGCCTCTTAAATTCGTGGTTCCAAAAGCCCTCTGCCCAATTATTAGCAGCTTTCAAGGGTAACCAACATTTAGAAATCTCTTCAACTTCTTATGAGGGTCTAAGCTTATACATATATATGCTGTGTGCCCGCAATCACCGCAACAATTTCTGAACGGCAAAAGTTATAGTCATAAAAGTAGGGTGTAGGTGTAGTAAAGTTGCCTTGCGCTACGCAATTTAAACTGCTTACAGCGCCACTTGTTGCATAAATTCGGAGTTAACGTTCTTATCACAAAAAGTATCCGAGGTACGAGAAAAAAGTCATGTACAAAGTTGTTCAACATCATTGATTTAGTAAGAAAAGACACCTTAATATTAATTTGTACATGGTTCTCATTAGTTCGTACAATAATACTACGCATAAAACGCACATTTGTTTGGTCGAATTTTCCAAAACTGCATTTACCTGCTATGTTGTGGCGACAAGACTACCTCCGCGCACACAACACCCGGCAATTGAAGACCGGGTAAACGGGTACCTTTTGGCCGAGCTGGATTGCACTTCATTCTACCAAGCAAATTCCGTGGGTTCAAACCCAGCTCTCGCCGCACGCTCTCCCTACATTTATGACCCGGACAACGAACACGCATTCTCCTTCTCGGCTACAGCGACAGATGGCACCAGCACCGACTTCTTCCATCTTTCGCTCGGCTCTTTCAAAGTCCGCAACGAGCGGCAGCGATCTCACAAAGTCCACAACGAGTGGCAGCATTCCATAACGTTTGGAACATCGTTCGTCAGCCTCCGACTGACTCTCTAGGGGGAGAGTAGTTTGGCGACACAAGATTACCTCCGAGCACACAACACCCGGCAATTGAAGACCTCTCAAACGGGCACCTTTTGGCCAAAGCTGGATTGCGCCTCATTTCACCACCCTGAGCCCTTGTGTTCAAACCCGGCTTTCGCCACACGCTCTCCCTACAATGATACCCAACCATTTATGCAGAGCCTTATTATCGCATGGGCAAATCTGGACTTTGCCAAGGGGTCCCAATATCAAATTTTGTTCTGAAATATTTTTTTATATCAAACTTTTACGAAAAATAAAACAAATTTCATAGATGGGGGCCCGCAAATTCATCAATGCTGGCATTGATGAATTAATATCGTTTGAACGATGACCCCTATTCGTCATAATCAGGCACTGCATTTAGGTTCAATATGGTTGGTGACATACTGGCAGAAGTATCAGTAATTTTATCAGTTGGATTTTACACTTCCAACTTTTAACATTAATATGGTCAAAATCAGCAGTAACTCGTATATAGTTAAGTGTATTATTTAGTCCTAATCTTGCACACATTACTTTTCCTGCGAATCTAATCCTAGTATCCGAAACCACCAAAAATTCTGAAAAGCTAGTTTCCAGTGTCAGGTCCAGGGGAGGGGCTAGGGCTAGAGGGCTTCATCCCCCCCCCCCAAAAAAAAAAGCTTAAGTGTAATATTTTACTTTATTGTACACTTCCCTTATTAGAAATAAGCTAAAATTAGCCCTCCCTAAATTATATTAGTTTAATGTTACATCTTTCTTTATTGTACATAATGTTTCGGTCAAATGAGTTTTATCTTAGAAATTAGCCCCTCCCCAGGGCCAGACTAGACAGCTGAAACGGCCCGCGCTATTCGACCAGACCGAGCCCCAACATAAGAAACGCATGTACGATGTTAAAGCGGGGGGAGGGGAGATTGAGTTAGTTGAACTCTATTAAACTAATGATAACGTTTTATGATGATTAAGATATTCTGTACGTCCAATCACTCGCCTAAAGTGCAGAAGCTCATTTACGTCACTCGCTTATAGCGTCCTGAATGGTCTGTTCCCTTCAGTGACGTTAAAATCGAGTTCAACTGTATGTGGCATTAACCGAGAAAAATTATTTAACACCCAATATACACTCTATAACAAAAAAATCGACGCACCAAGAAACAAGCATCCGATTGCTTTGAAATTTCGTATGCATGGATGTTTTGAACAAATATGCAAATGATTCAAATTTGGTGTCCAATGAATGAATAGTTTGATCTCTAGCGCATCGGAACTGCGCATCCAGCAGGTGTATATAAGGAGCAGTTCTTCAACGGTTGTTAAAACTTTCGGTTTGATTGCGATTCAGATGACCTTTCAACAACTTAAAAAATGCCTCGCTGCAGGATTCGTGCTCATTACGAGCCAACTGTTTACGAGTTTGACAGAGGTCGTTTCATTGGATTGAAAGAGGCCGGTTGGACTAATCGGAGAATCGCTCGTCATTTGAGTCGAAGCGATGCGACGATTCGAAGATGCTGGAAAGGATGGGTGGAAAATGGCAGAGTGCAGCGTCAGGATGGTAGCGGTCGACCTAAGGCTACAACAGATCGTGAGGACAGAGTGATGGTCCGATCAGCTGTCACAGCGCCTTCTTCATCTCTATCAACCATCAGACGTTCAACCCAAACACCAGTGTCCATCATGACCATTCACAGACGGTTGAGAGAGCGAAATCTACGCTCGTGCCGACCGTTACGCCACCTGCCACTCACACCTGCACACTGCCGAGCCAGATTACAGTGGTGCAGGGCTCGATCAGGTTGGAATGATGCCGACTGGGGACGTATAGTCTTTAACGACGAATCCCGCTTCCAACTGCGTCCTGACGATCATCGAAGACGTGTTTGGAGACGCACAGGGCAGAGGGGGGATCCTGCTTTCACTATTGCACGCCACACCGGCCCTCAACAAAGCATTATGGCCTGGGGTGCCATTTCCTTTGACAGCCGGACCCCTCTGGTCGTCATTAGAGGTACACTTACTGCACAGCGGTACGTGGACGACATCCTAAGACCTGTTTTGCTACCGTTCCTTTTGCAGTGCCCTGGGCTGGTTTTTCAGCAGGACAATGCCAGACCACATACGGCTCGTGTTGCTCTAAACTGTCTGCAAGCTTGTCAAACTCTTCCTTGGCCTGCCAGATCTCTCTCCCATCGAGCATGTCTGGGATATGATGGGAAGGCGATTGCATCTGGCACGGACTGTTGATGACCTCGTTTGACAATTGGAGCGAATTTGGCAGGAAATACCGCAGGAGACCATCCGGGAGCTTTATCGGTTTATGCCACGCCGTGTGGCAGCTTGTATCCAGGCTAGCGGCGGGTCAACACCTTATTGAACTTGTTACTGTAACTCTGAAATAAATTATTCAATTGTTCTGAAATTTTAATCATTTACTATTCTCTACATTGTCTTCCTATCCACCAATTTTCGTCTCAATCGGACACCTCCTTCTTGGTGCGTCGATTTATTTGTTATAGAGTGTATTTTATTGAAGCTTTTATAGAAATGATTTAACCCATTCGTGCCTGGATATTTTTGCGACTTTCTACGATTTTTGCTAACAACAGCAGTAACTGATAACTTTCTGATGTCAACTTTTTGAACAAGGGATGATTTCATTTAAAATCATTATGTATAAAAATTGAAATGTCAACATCCTACTTGGTCATGTTAAAATATTTTGTAGAGTTTAGGCTCAATACTCATGAATAAAAGCTAGGAAAAATAAATAACATTTGCAACTAATAGCGAAAATGCCGTCCCAAAAAAGGGACACTAGGCATAAATGGGTTAAAGACAACTTTTAAAATAATTTAATTCAATGTTTCAGTAACATTTCTCTACTTAAAAAAATTTCACTCTAATTTTTATCTTTAGGATGGGGAGGCTTCAGACCCTCTAGCCTCCTCCATGGATGCGCCTACGCCTATAACATACCTCAATAAGTATGGGAATGGAACAAAATAATACTGAATTTCCAAAACAACAATTTTGTTTTGTTATTTAGTTGACTACCAATCAAAGCGAACAATACATTCATGAAATTTTTAATTCGTTGTATAAAGTTTAATTCATATAATAAAAGAATGTGTATACATATAAAAGTGTATACATATTTATAAAAAAAAACTCGGCTGTTCGAGCCTCGTCAAGGAGAGGACCCACCACCCCCCTGAACTCCCCTAATTCTTTAGTTTCATTATTGCCACATTAAAACGATATTAATTGACTATGTCATTTTATATCTCATCTTTCGTGTATTTCACCTGGTAACCGTGTGTTGAAATTTTTATGATTGTAACCTATTTATAGAAAAATACATGTGATGCATATTCTACAGCTTACGAAATATTGTAACTATAGATTAGAGCTGTTGTGAACTAATAGTATTTAAATATATGTAAAAAATACACGTGATGCATATTCTACAGCTTACGAAACATTGTAACAAAAGATTAAAGCTGTTGTGAACTAACAGTATTTAAATATATGAAAAATTATGTCGCTTTTTTGGGACACATTTTTCTGACAATTTTCAATAAAGGGGGTAAGAGATAAAATGACATAGTCATTAATATGTATATTCTTCGGCAAGTGAGCCAAAGGTGGTCATAGTTCAATTTTGGGTATTAGGTGATCATAATACAGTCAAACCTCGTGGGTACATAAATCTCGAAGCGAAGCCACTTAAAATGACTTATTAAGAGTGCCTTCTGAAGCGGAATTTATATTAAATGCATAGTGAAATTCTGAATGTTCATATAATAAGTGTGCCTATAATTAACTTACATTAGAATTTAAATAAATGAGTAGAATACGAATTTTAATTATTAAAATGGGTGACAAATTAAAGAAATTATAAGATACGTAGTACTTATAATTTAACTGTACAATCTGTCCTACGTACGGAAATCGAAGCGAAGAACACTCCTCGATGAAATCCTAAAATTCGTGGATGAGGCAACAATCTTCGTAAGGAAAAATGCTGAGTCGTGCTCAAGAAAAATTAAGTGGTTTTGGTAGATAACCTTACCAAAGAAATGAGATCGAGTTTGTATTTGGCACTCTTAAAAGTGCCGTCTTAAGTATAATGGTTGAAAAAATAGCGACGCAATAAGCGGAGTACAGTATGTGAAAAGACTAAAAAGGTGGTACTTAAAAAGGTTGGGAATTTTGAAAGATGGTGTATTATGTGGAGCGATGTCTTATATAGGCGACTTACTAAAGAGTTTTGATTGTTTTCTGGTTAGGTGAATGTGGATTTTTTTTTTCCTTGTAACCAGGGCTGGGCGATTTGCTCGCATAAAGGTATTTTCGTCGGGACAGCGACAAGGCTGATAAAAACCAGGAAGGGGGCGGAGGGGCGGAGGCAGTAACTCAAATTTAGTCTGTGACAATTATTAAACATCATATATTGCGTTGGTGCATGTATCTGTATATTACTTTAAATTATTGCGTTTGCTTATCTGAAATTAATTAGAATATTTTAGTTTATTAAACATAAATTATGTTGGCGCGCTTTAAATGCTTAATTTATATTTTATCAGTAGATACTTAGAAACAGTTACATTCAGAAACTAAATTTTAACTATTTTTGAGCGTACAATACTTCACAGCTATTATCTTTATTTTAATAATCTGTACAATATTTTTAATTTATAATTTGATACATATAATACTTTCATTTGAAGAGAAAACTACATAAAGCTATAGATCTTAGATCCTTTTCGTACAATAGTTCCCTCTGTTGGGAGAGTTTAACGCTACGTATTGTTGCGGAATTACTCTGCTACTCCTTGGGTTCGTCGTTCTAAAGTCCTGTTGGTGTAAAAAGTTCAAGTAAAAAGTCACTTGTCAGGATGGAACACAAACTTTATTTCTTCTAGAACTTCGTAGAACAATCAGCTGTACACAATTCACAAGCACAATCTAGCAGTAACGTGCTTTTAACAATCCGCTTGGATCAGAAGCTCTCACAAATGCTGTATTTCTCACACAAAATAAGTCACTTTTACAGGCAAAAATTCCGTGGAAATATTCAAGGGATATAGTACACTATCCCTTAAGACACAGCAATGAAGAATTTACACACAGCACTTTAAAAACAGCTTCACAAAGCAAGCTAAAACACAGCTTCTATAGCACTATCAGTTCACACAAAACAAGCGTACTCAGAGCTCTTCACACATTGAATGTTCAACTCGCACTGACTGACTCGGGGCGATGCGCGCTTCTATAAATAGCCGACGCAGGAGGTACAAGAGGTTTCCAGAAAAGTCAATTTCTCGAGGGTTCTACATAAAGCGTGAATTTTGATTACGTCATAGAAGAGAAATGTTAGGTTATTATGCGTTTTTAATGCAGGAAAAACAACTTCCAGGCCCCATTGGGAAAATCGCGCCAAATGACCAAAAAGTCGCCAAGCTTGGCGACTTTTGGCGAAATATCGCCAAATTTGGCGCCAAAAATAAGTCCTCAAAAGTGAAGAGATCTAAGCTCTAGGACTAATATTTCTCGAGATTTCTAGAAGCCCATAGAAAAACATATGGGAAAGCGAAACCTCCGTATCTCCGGTTCTAATTGGCCGATTTTGATGCAACAAAAAGCAAAATTTATCTATTTGAAGCGTAGAATACGAATTTTAAACCATTTTAAGCCCCAGAGCAGCGGGTTGCCCCGAAAATTCGTAACATTGCCCCCTTCCCAAGGACTGCACGTCCCGGGCAGTACAATCCCTAGTTAGGAGGTCACACAGGTACCTACACTGTATAACACTTAACAAGATCTTAACAACATAATTCAAGCAAGTAATCAATAGCACAATAAGCAAATACACATTAATAAATAAATAATCATCATAATAAATAATTACACTGTAATAAGTAATCAATGTAATAACAAATACACATTAATAAAATCCAATATATTACAAATATGTACACTAAACATGGCGTAAGTAGTGAGAGAAAGAGAGTTGAAGAAAGAGGAAGAGAAGAGAAAGACAGGAAAGGAATGAGAGATGAAAGAAAAGAGGAATTACGCCATAGTGACCATGGTCTGAGCTAATTACAACCGCGGTAGATGGCTAGCCGATCGTAATGTACAACTCTTGGCTTCGAGTTTGGTGACTTACGAATCCGTACGATGACGTCATTCAGCCGGTTTAGGACTGTGTAAGGACCGTCCCACGGCGATTGCAGCTTGGGAGACAGGCCTTTCCGTCGAGTAGGATTCCATAGCCAAACTTTGTCACCTGCGTTGAACTCGTGTCCCGTAGCCTTCGTGTCGTAGCGAGTCTTCATCTTTTCCGTGTTCAGGTTGATCCGCTCCCGAGCAAAATGATGTACATCTTCAAACCGTGCCCGAAGGTTTTCCACGTACTCCTCTGGCGATGAAGGCGCATCTGGAGGGCGGCCGAACACTAGATCGGCGGGAAGACGAAGATCTCTGCCGAACAGCATCTGGGAAGGTGTGAAGCCGGTAGTCTCGTGGACGGCACTCCTATAGGCCAGCAGGAAGAGGGGGAGTTTCTTGTCCCAATCTTCTTGATTCCTAGATACCAGGAGCGAGAGGTTGTTCAAAATTGTGCGATTGAACCTCTCCACCATGCCGTCGGATTGCGGGTGTAAAGGCGTAGTCTGTGTTTTGTCTATTCCGAGAAGTTGACATAGTCCTTTAAAGACTGCAGAGGTAAAGTTCGTTCCTTGGTCGGAATGAAGTTGCAGAGGGGTTCCATATCTGGAAATCCATTCTTGCACCAATACCTCTGCTACGGTCGTAGCTTCTTGATCGGGAATAGGAAACGCTTCGGGCCATTTAGAGAAGTAGTCAATGACAACTAGGATGTATTTGTTGCCATCCGAAGTTCGCGGAAGAGGTCCCAGGATGTCGAGGGCAATCCTCTCAAAAGGCGCTCCTACATTATAACGATGTAGTCTTCCACGGCTTCGTTTCTTCGGGCCTTTACGGGCGGCACAGGCGTCACAAGCTTGACACCACTTTTCGACGTCGCCTCGAGCCCTAACCCAGTAGAAGCGCTCGCGAACTTTCTGCAGGGTCTTCATTACGCCAAAATGGCCTCCAGTTAAGCCATTATGAAGTTCTTCTAGAACCTTCGGAATCCTCGAACGAGGGAGTACTAACTGCCATCGGAGCATCTTGCCGTCGTCCGACTCCCATTTACGATACAGGACTCCATTCCTCAGGCGAAGCGAATCCCATAAAGCCCAGTACTGTTTTGTTGCCGGACTGTAAGATGATATTTCTTGCCAACTGGGCTTAGCGCTGGATTTTTCCATAAATTCCACAATAGGTTTGATGTCGCTGTCTGTTAATTGGTCCGCCCGAACATTTTCGTCACTCCAGGGATCTTGGGATGATGCCGATGATGTAACTTGGCGGACAACGGGATGTTTCAGATCGTAATTTTTCTCTGCCCTGGTGCAATAGCGACAACTGTCTATGCTGGGCCTTCTCGACAAAGCATCTGCATTTCCATGAGATGACCCTTTCCGATGACGTATCTCGATGTCATATTCTTGTAATCGCTGTATCCACCTGGCTATTTGGCCCTCTGGATTCTTGAAATTTAGAAGCCAGGTTAAAGAGGCATGGTCCGTTCGGAGCAGGAACTTTCGGCCGTACAGGTAATGATGGAAGTGCTCCACGGCTTTAATGATAGCAAGAAGCTCCTTTCTCGTAACACAATAGTTACGTTGTGCCTTTGAAAGGCATTTGCTCC
Source organism: Cheiracanthium punctorium (assembly GCA_038373885.1). Classification (NCBI taxonomy): domain Eukaryota; kingdom Metazoa; phylum Arthropoda; class Arachnida; order Araneae; family Cheiracanthiidae; genus Cheiracanthium; species Cheiracanthium punctorium. The sequence goes on from JAWZYV010001774.1 coordinate 1,376,823, forward strand.
AGTAAGCAATGACGTGTTCTTGGCCATCTATCTCCTGGGACAAAACTGCTCCAACACTCTCCTTACTTGCGTCTGTGTCCAGGATAAATGGCTTGTCAGGGTGAGGATACGACAGGATCGGCGAAGATGTTAAAGCCGTCTTCAGTTCGTTGAATGCGTCCTCACATTCCTCAGTCCATAGAAATTTCTGTCCAGTCTCGGTCAATTTGTGAAGAGGTCTTGCAATTTGAGAAAAGCCCTTCACGAATTTTCGATAGTAAGTACACAGACCGAGAAAACTTCTTAAGTCATGGATATTCTCGGGACGACTCCAGTTCTGGACTGCGGACGTCTTTTCGGGATCGGTTCGGACTCCGTGGGCGGATATTATGTGCCCGAGGTAACGTACTTCCCGACGGAACAAGTTGCACTTCGATGGACTCAGTTTCAAGTTCGCCTCCTTTAATTTCTGCAGCACCTTTCGGATGTTCTCTAGATGCTCTTCGAAAGTCCTTCCGACGATGATGATATCGTCCAAATAAACGAGACATGCTTCGTAGGAAAGTCCTCTCAACACTGTCTCCATTAGTCGCTCGAATGTAGCAGGTGCGTTGCAGAGTCCAAAAGGCATAACTTTGAACTGCCATAATCCTTGTCCCGTGGTGAACGCAGTCTTTTCACGGTCGTCGGGATGAATTTCCACTTGCCAGTAACCACTTTTCAGATCCAGAGTGGAAAACCATTCGTTTCCCGATAAAGTGTCCAAAGTGTCGTCTATCCTGGGAAGAGGGTAGCTGTCTTTCTTGGTAATGTCATTCAGACGTCTGTAGTCAACACAGAACCGGGTGGAACCATCCTTCTTTCGGACCAAAACAATTGGCGAGGCCCAGGGACTAGTCGATGGCTCGATGACGTCATCACGCTGCATCTCCTCTAAAAGTCTGCTCACCTCTTCTTGCTTAGCAAACGGCAGCCGCCTAGGATGTTGCTTGATGGGAGAATGGCTGCCTGTATCTATCCTATGTTGAGTTAAGCTCGTACGGCCAAAGTCACCCGAAGTACGGGAGAAGAGGTCTTCAAATTCGGCTATTACTTTCTCTGCAGCGCTTCTCTGTTCTGCCGTTAACTCCACGTCTTGTATTAATTCCTTCGTCAGGCACTCGGAAGATTTAGCTGTCGTTTGGCTGATGTTCTTATTAATGCAGGTAACAGGAGTGCATGTCGCCAACACTTCATTTTTCTTTATCATCTTCGACTTGTCCGTCACATTTACTACTCTAACTGGAATTTCCGTTCTCGACAAGTCCACAAGTGTTGCTCCCACAAGTACTCCTCTGATGGAATCACTATTGCTTGAGTGTTCGATTAATCCAAAACGGAATTTATTGCTTTCTTTTACTGTTCCAGAAATTATTGAATCAGTTCTGGGAGGTAGAGTGATATCAGTCTGGGCTATTATTTGCTGAACAGGCAAAACAGTTTCATTTCTAATATCGAACGCAGCTATTTCTTCTGAGTCTGAACGAAGCTCATTATTCTTAAAGTCCAAATTAAATTTGTGCGATTTTAAAAAGTCGAGTCCGAGAATAAAAGAGTCTGTAATATTGGCAACATATACCACATGGTCGTATCTGGCATTCCCAAACGTGATTTCTACTTGCGCTTTTCCGCCCACTTCGATCTTGTCACCTGTCACAGTCTGGAGGGTCAGGGAGGGTGGAGTCCAGATAATCTTCAAATTTAATTTCTTGGCCAGATCCGTCCTTATGATCGTTACGTTCGCTCCAGTATCAATCACCATGTGGCATGGGGAACCATTAACGTATCCCTGTACGAAGAGTCCATTACTGCCACCATTCACTGATGAAATCTGTAAGACTTTCAAACGAGGCTTTTGAATATCCCTCAGCCTCTGTTCCTGAAAGTCGTCTCTTTTCTGTCTTCCTTCATGGGCTTCTCTGGTGCATTGATAACTGCGATCTTTACGACGAGAGTTCTTTTGTGCGTCACAGTATTTTCGTAAATGCCCCTCGCTGTTGCACCTCCAACATTTTTCTTTCTTTGGGCCATCTCTCGTTCTATCGGATCTTAATTTTCGTTCTATGAGATCTTCAATTCTCTTCAATCTGTTCTCGACGCTCTCTGTGTCTTTGTCAGCTTCCTCTTGGACCGTGACCGCTCTAACAGCATGCCGATCTCTTTTCACGGCCCGCTGGGCTGCCTCTAGCTTCATTGCGAACACCAGAGCAGACTTCAAATCCTGATAATCCTCCAACATGAGTGCCTTTTGGGTTTCTGGATCACGGATGGCTTCAATAAAATGACGCACCGCCATTTCCTCTCGGACATTATCAAGGTGGTCCATGTAGGCTAGATGACACAGCCTATCTATGTCCGAAGCAAGATCTTGAAGGGTCTCGCCAGATCTCTGCATCCTTGACTTAAGTTGGATTCTACTATATTCTTTCTGGCACTTCTCTCCGAATTTCATCTCCAAGGCACTTGCGAGGGCGTCAAAATCTCCTATCTTCGTCGCTCCAATAGTTTGCAATACGTTAATTGCATCTCCGCTAAGGGAAGCGGCCAGTTGATCCGCTTTCTCGGACTCGCTCCAACCATTGGCTCTGGCGACGATTGAAAATTGGGTCTTGTAAGCCTTGGAGTCTTTCCGTCATAAGGCGTTAGTTTCACTGTTGGGCGGCGTGACGACAACTTGATGTTTTCAGGTAATTTTCCCATCTTCACTAGAGAGTCAAGTTTTTCCTCAATTTTATTCTCAAATTCTTCACGCAACTCTTTCACGTTTCTTGCTTGGCTTTCTTCTAGTATCGACATTCTCTTCTCCATATTTTCTTGATTTGTCTGTATTTTTTCCTCCAGTCCGGATTTCATTTCTTCCAGTCCGGCTTCTATTTTCTGCTCCAGTCCGGATTTCATCTCGTCGTGTGCGGATCTTAATTCTTCCAGTCCGGTCTTCACATCGTCGTGCGCGGCTCTTAATTCCTCCAATCCGGTTTTCACTTCATTGTGCGCTGTCTTTAACTCGTCCAATCCGGATTTCATCTCGCCTTGTGCAGCTTTAATCTCATCTTGTCCGGCTTTCATCTCTTCTTTTATCTCATCTTGTCCGGCTTTCATCTCATCTTGTCCGGCTTTCATCTCTTTTTTTATTTCATCTTGTCCAGATTTCATTTCCTGCATCATATTCATGAGCTTTTGAAGTTGTTCTTCCATTTTTTTGTCTAGTCAAAACCATAAACTGGAAAATTAAAGTCCTTCTCTAGAATCCCGATTCTGACACCAAATGTTGCGGAATTACTCTGCTACTCCTTGGGTTCGTCGTTCAAAGTCCTGTTGGTGTAAAAAGTTCAAGTAAAAAGTCACTTGTCAGGATGGAACACAAACTTTATTGCTTCTAGATCTTCGTAGTACAATCAGCTGTACACAATTCACAAGCACAATCTAGCAATAACGTGCTTTTAACAATCCGCTTGGATCAGAAGCTCTCACAAATGCTGTATTTCTCACACAAAATAAGTCACTTTTACAGGCAAAAATTCCGTGGAAATATTCAAGGGATATAGTACACTATCCCTTAAGATACAGCAATGAAGAATTTACACACAGCACTTTAAAAACAGCTTCACAAAACAAGCTAAAACACAGCTTCTATAGCACTATCAATTCACACAAAACAAACGTACCGAGAGCTATTCACACATCGAGCGTTCAGCTCGCACTGACCCTCGGGGCGACGCGCTCTTCTATAAATAGCCGGCGCAGGAGGTACAAGAAAAGTCAATTTCTAGAGGGTTCTACATAAAGCGTGAATTTTGATTACGTCATAGAAGATAAATGTTAGGTTATTATGCGTTTTTAATGCAGGAAAAACAACTTCCAGGCCCCATTGGGAAAAACGCGCCAAATGACCAAAAGGTCGCCAAGCTTGGCGACTTTTGGCGAAATATCGCCAAATTTGGCGCCAAAAATAAGTCCTCAAAAGTGAAGAGATCTAAGCTCTAGGACTAATATTTCTCGAGATTTCTAGAAGCCCATAGAAAAACATACGGGAAAGCGAAACCTCCGTATCTCCGGTTCTAATTGGCCGATTTTGATGCAACAAAAAGCAAAATTTATCTATTTGAAGCGTAGAATACGAATTTTAAACCATTTTAAGCCCCAGAGCAGCGGGTTGCCCCGAAAATTCGTAACAGTATTAACTGGAAAATTATGAAAGTAAAGTTGAACTGTGAAAAAAATCGTGACGTAACTTCGTTTAATTTAATTATCTAATATTTAACGTACTTTCATTCAGATTCACCATCAAAGAGTTAAAAGAAAATTATAATAGCATTTAAAAACAGGTAATGAATACTAAGAAGAAATGGATCCAAACATTGTGAATCATTTTCAGGATTTTAATTTTCTTAGACGAGTAAAAGACCTTATAAAACACTTAAAAACAGTATCGATTGCATTGGACATTATTTAGAAAAAAAAAACAGCTACCATAGCAGATGTGTGTCATTGTAAGGATGTGAACTTCTAAGAAATGAAGGTTTAAAACCACATTATATTCAAAAGTAAAAAAGAGATTGAACAAGCCATGCTGCCATGCCATCTTGTAGTTCATTTATTACACTTGAAGTACAGAGGTGAATATTTAAACTAAAAGCAAAAGGAAAAACATACATTCTCCAAAAAATTAATTCGAGCAAACGAGAAATTTCCTACGTTGGTTTCGTATATTAAAAATTATTTATCAAAGAATATGAATTGGGCTATGTATAAATAAGACTTTCTATATTTCTATCAAGTTGTGCGTTTTTTAAAAACTCAATTATTATTCGCAAATCTAAAATAGGAAATTTCTCTCTTGCTGGAATATTTTTTTTTGGAGGGTGTACATAGATATATGTATAACATGACTTCATTAAATCCGAATATTGATTAGACTCATTGGTTTAAATCTTACTTTGTTTATTTTATTCAAAACTTCGTACAAAAGTAAATATAAACGGAACAGACACTATCCAGGGCAGCCAGTAATTTGCAATTTTCTTGGCTTTTTCACAGGTGTTCTTTCGTACTCGAGACAACCCATCCTCGCTGATTCACAGCTTGTGTCACTGTGAATTTAGAGTTAACGTCAATTTATATTTTTAACAACTGGAATATGGGCGTGCTATTGTTTTTTTAAGCACATTTTCCTATTCTGGCAATTTTTTAAAGACAATTTTGAGACATTATGGCTACGGTATAACCGAAACCTATATAAAGGTCTGTAGATAATAATGTTTAAAAGTTTTTAGATGTCTGTCGTTTTTAACTCTCTGTTGGAGGCAGGTGCGGATCGTCGCGCCAGCCTCGAATTGTAAAGTGCTTGTCTCAAGAGGCCTGCTCGGCGTGGGTACGGGTACGGGATTAAGCCATTCGTGCCCAGTTATTTTTGCGACTTTCTTCGATTTTTGCCAATACCAGAAATAATAGCTAAATTTCTGATGTCAACTTCTTGGACAAGGGATGATTTCTTTTAAAACCATTAGGTATAAAAATTGAAATGTTAACATCCTACTGGGACATGTTATAATATTTTGTGGAGTTGAGGTTCAATAATCGTGAATAAAGGCTAGGAAAAATAAATTACGTTTTCGACTGATAGCGAAAATGCCGTCCCAGAAAAGGAACGCTAGGCATAAATGGGTTAATAAAGCTTCTGTCAACGGGCCGGGCTGGGCATGTGTCCTGTGATAACATTTTTTCTTTTTCGCTCTCCTGCAACCCGCAAAAAAGTGGTTTTTTTTTTAGCTATTACTCCGTTTACTTTGGAAGACCTTGGCATTTGAAAGTTTTCAAGTTTTGTTGCACATAGAAAAGGATGTCATAACATAACTGTCCGTTCTCCTTTTGTATACTGTTTACCAGTAGTGTCGCAAGACTTTGCCCGACGAGTGGGCCCCCTTCCCCGACTAGAGACCCAAATAATAAACCCAAATAAAAATGTAGAATTTTAAATTTGAATGCATGTACTTGTACTAGATGACTGTTTTATCGTTATCAATATTTTGAATAGTATTAATTTAACGTAGTAGTTAATATTAATAACTTTTCTTAATATAAAATGTCTGAAAAATATTTATTTATCGATCTATTTGATCGTTTTATATAATTTTTAATTTCTGGAATTTTCTAACTTTTATTTTTTCAATTATCGGCCCGTACTGGCATGATCGTTTGTTTGTTTCAAATGTGTTACGGGCTTGGGGCGAACCTTCAAGGTCAAGAATCGTCGACCAAACCGGGAATGAATTTTCAGGCCCGTGTGGATCTCTAGTCTCAATTGGCCCGTTTACATGGGAAAATGGAAAATCCCGGGTAAAAGCAGAATATAGGGAAAACACGCAATGCATCATGCGAAAGCGAGGTCAGCCCTGCATTCACCCTTCATTGGACAAGGAATCTTTCTACGACGCATTTTTTCCCTACGTAGGGGAAGCTGGGTAGAAAGCAGCGAAAGTTCCGGCATTGACCCCGCATTTTCGTCCATTTAAACGGGTTCAATGTGTATTTTTGAAATGCTCATTGCAATTTTAATCATTATAAAGATACTTTAGATATGGGAAGCATTATTCAGCATACAAAATAGAAAGCCTCCTCCCCCTTGCACATGTTTCGTCGCAACCGTGTGGGTCGATGTCGTGTTTAAGCAACGCCCCCTAGAGAGGAAAGCCGCGGCGCTTACTTGTGACGTTACACCGAGTAGGTAAAGCAAAGCGATTCCATTGGGTTTCTCCTCTTTCTCGCGCTGCGGGAGAGAGGTGAAATGCTTTGCTTTACCTACTTGGTGTGACGTCACAAGTAAGCGCCGCGGCTTTCCTCTCTAGGGGGGGGTTGGTTTAAGCCCTCTCGAGCATCGGCCCACACGACCACCAGCCCATCGGGCGATAGACCGACCGCCCGAGGGCCCAGCAGTGGCGGCTCGTGGGATACAGCAAGTACAGCCGGGCTGCACTTGAAATTATCAGCACATACTTTAAAATAATTTATCCTACTAATTTTCTTAAATTCAGATTAGAATTATGGAATTCCTATCGTTAATTTTAAAAAAAAAACCTATTGTAGTAATGGCCGGATCTCTCATTCAGAAAAAAACCCCTTTAATCTTCCCGCAATTCAACTGCGAAAGTCGTTGGTACAGCCGAGGCCTCCGAGAGAGGAGAAAAATGGAGGATATCGCCTCCTTGGGTTCGAGGCTATAAAAGTCACGTGACGGTGGAAAACAAACAACCATTTCTCCATAGGCTTATGTGCTGGACTGCTGGTAATAAGCACAAAATCAAAAAAATAATAATTATACCTCTGTATTGTGCTGCCTACGAATGTTTCAATAACTCTCTGGAACCTGTACATGACTGCTAAAAGATATCTCTCCAAAGATTCCCATTAAAAAGTGCTAACATATTAAAACTTATACTGAGACGAGGCTATTTCAGCCACGTGTGGATGGAAAATATACACTTCAGCCAATCAGATTACAGGGCCACTCATCAACACAGCCGAAAGGTCACGTGTTGGTGGAAAAATGACGTCATATCGATATCGTCCATTCTTTAGCCGGATTCATATTGGCCGTACCGCACCGCTAAGACGCCGCAATGACGTCACGTGGAGGAGCAACACGGCCCCCGCGCGGCGAGCGCAGAGGGTTTGCGCATTATCTGGCGAGAACAGATATTCCGCAGCGACCGCAAAGCTACAGCCAATTACAGAAGAGCTTTTACAGCTACAGCCAATTACAGAAGAGCATTGGTGTATTTACTTGCGGCACCGCAAGCTCGCCGGGCGGACAGCGAACGGTCCAAAACGGCGAAACAGTACGGCATGGTTGCGGTGCGCTTTTTCGCCGATCCCAACCGCCCGCGCGAATACCGCGTCTGCGCATGCTCAGCGAGATCGAGAGACCGGAAACCGCACAGAGCTTTAAGGACGGTGCTGGCGCCATCTGTTCGGTGAAAATGTAGTTAATTTATTATAGTGATAATGGATATAGTGATAATGAATTAATCAATAAATTAGATTATCTATTATCTTCAATAAATATTTTTAAACGCTCATTTTAATGTAACATAATTTTAATGAAAATTAGTTTATTTTATAATAATCAAATAAAAGTGACTGAAGATGACATATATTGAAATGTAAATTTTATTACCAGATCTTCAATTTTGCTTTAGCTGATGAAACATAAAAGCATAAAAATGTTAAATTATAAATTTAATTTACATATGAAACGTAAATTAAGGCTTTTTAATGTAAATTTCTGAATTTTTTATTAAAGGTATTTTTTATTTAAAAAAAAAAACAATATTTCACATTATTAAACAGATTTAAAGTTTTTGCTTCTTAGTTTTAAGAAATTATTTAAATCAAATGAATTTTAATAACTTTATGAAATGCTCAATTTCTAATAATTTAGTCTTGATTTTTATTTGTGCATTTTGCTTTTAAGTTAATATTGCATAATCCACAGTTTTTCTATTTCAAATTTGGTGTAAACTTACCATAGGCGTAGAGTTATAAGGGCCCGTGGAGCTCGAGCCCCCCCAATAAATTGTGAATAGGGGCTGAGCCCACCCAATAATTGACCACTAAATACAGAAAACTAATTTATACTGACATAAAAAATCTGATGTGTCCAACACATGACTTCCTTGGACGTCCATTAGATCAAAAATATTTTCGACGCACTTCCTCTAAATTTATTTGTTTGAAAGAGATAAAATATCAATAATAGTAAGGTTTAGCAATTTCTAGCCAAATATTTCGATATCGCCAAGCTGACTTCAATTTGAAAGATTTCCTTCTGACACTTTATTTGGCGATATTTCACCAAAAGCCGACAAACTTGAGATAGTCAGCGAGATTTTGGGGATAGCCAAAGTAGTCAGTGAGCACAGACCTTCAATGAATTGAATGCATCTATACACCTCAATGTATTCAAAGTCATTTGGCTCACCATGTAAATAAATTCTCAGTCGATTGCTGTCAAAAAAGATATTGAAAACAGTTAGATATTACAATAGTTCTAAATACAAAGTTAAAAAAATCTACGGGTTAAAGTTTTAGAGTTATACAAAATAGGAAATAATTTTTGGCGCCAAATTTGGCGATATTTCGGCGAAACTCGTCAATGTCGACGACATTTGGCGAGATTTTAAGCATAAACCAAACAATGACAGATTATCGCCAAATTTCGCGAAACTCGCCAAGAACGATGACAAATGGCGATACTTTGGGCATGGACGAAATGACTGACTATCGCCAAATTTGGCGATATTTCGCCAAAACTCGCCAAGGTCGAGGACAGACGGCGAGATTTTGGGCATGTACCAAACAATGACTGTCTACAGTTGTGTTATAATGAAGATGTCCATAGACATTAAGGTACTGAAATTCTTTTCGGTGGTCCTGTAAATAAACTCTCCAGTAGATTGGAACCAAAAATCGAGATGCACAACTAGATGTTACAACATTCTTATATATGAAATTTCATAATAGTTTTTGAGATTTGAGAGTTAAATATGCACACACGTACACCAAAAGTCGCCAAGCTTGGCGACTTTTGGCATAGTTCTTGAGGGAGGCACGTGACCGTGGTCGGACCATTACCTAACTTATGTGGTAGGACGGTATTGTGCTTGAAATGGATGAATGCCCCTAAAATTGCTATTGACCGTAATGTATTGGAAATCTTTTGAGTGTTCCTGTAGCAGAACTATAAATGATAAAGACACTTTTTTTAATAGAGAAATTCATTTTCTAACTCTTTACAGCATATATCACTTCTGAGTCGTTTGAAATAGCCCAATACCTCTAAAAAACGCTTTGATGAATTTCGGCCCATAGAGCGTAATGTATTTCGAATCTTTTGGGCGGTCCTGTAGATAAACTATTCAGTCGAATGGAACCGAAAGGGGAGGTGCACAACTAGATGTTACAACAATCTTAAATATAAAGTTTCAACATTCAACGCCTAACAGTTTTTGAGATATGCCAGTTTAATGAATTTCGGCCCATTGAGTGTAATGTATTTCGAATGTTTTGGGCAGTCCTGTAGATAAACTATCCAGTCGAATGGAACCAAAAGGGGAGGTGCACAACTAGATGTTACAACTATCCAAAATATGAAGTTTCGACATTCTACGCCTAATAGCTTTTGAGTTAGGCGAGTTTAATGAATTTCGGCCCATAGAGCGTAATGTATTTCGAATCTTTTGGGCGGTCCTGTACATAAACTATCCATTCGATTGCCACCAAAAGGGGAGGTGCACAACTAGATCATAGAAAAATCCTAAATATCAAATCTCAACATTCTACGACCAATAGTTTTTGAGATATGCGAGTTACATACATACGTACGTACGTACGTACAGACGGCATGGAAAAACTGGCCACAGTAGACTCGCCACTGGTCAAAATGAGTTGCAGACGCGTTAATATGATCGTGCATGCTAGCCTACGATGAGATGCATCGAAAAAATTTTTAAAATTCAATTTAGAGGTAGTCAAAATCGGTTTTTATGTCGAAATTTGGCCCCCAAAATTTTTCGGGATCACATTACTTCCTTATACTACGTACAAGGAAGTAAAAAAAGTATTTTACGCCATTTACAAACGTTTAAAAAAAACCTTTACTTGTACTTTTAAAAATTTTCTTCTTTTGGTTTCAATCATGATTTAGTATTCATTGTGACGCCATGTAACACACAATGTTACTAATAAGCTGCCCTCGCCAGGCTCTGGTTAATTAAAATCAGATTATGCAATGTAAAGTATGTAATGAAGAAAAGTTCAGATGTGTCTAAAATGCACTTTCTCATCGAAAATGTTTTTTTTTTCCTATTGGATTTTTTTCTTTGCTTCTATTTTTAACTTATAACATGGCAGAAAGATACTAACATGGATACTTACCTTACATAGGTGTAGAATTCTATGGACCCATAGAGCCACTTTATGGGCGCCTCCAATAATTTACACTTATACATAGTAAGTCATAGCTGCCAACTACTACGGAATATAATTAACCACTTTTTGTAAACAGTATATTTTTTAATTATTTTTTTCAAAATAGTAACCAGCTCGAGCGCGCAGCACAAAAATTTTGCTATATTTTAAGCCGAAAAATCATGTAGAAAAAGTGGTTAATTCTATTCCGTACTAGTTGGCAGTTAAGAGTAAGTTATATGTACGTGAATCAGTGGCGTAGCCAGAAATTTTTCATGGGGAAGGGGGTGGGGTACGACTTCTGCAACTCACATATATGTATACGGTACTGGTGTATGATAAGGGAGTGAGGAATATACATTTTGTATGGCAAAAAATTCCTCATGGGGGGTATAACCCCCCTTGGCTACTCCACTGACGTGAATATATGTGGTTGTGGGGCCCGGCCCCCCCAATAATTTTGAAAACTTTACGCTTATGAAACTTACACATATATTTTTTTAAAAATTCATTGTTGCAATTATATTATTTGCATATAGATGAAGCAGGTATGAAGCAAGAAATGTTTTGTTATTTGGAGTGGGTGGTAACAATAATAGGTAAATTTTAAAGTAACAATAAATAAAAATAGGTAAATTTTATATCTAAGATTCCAACTCAATACTCAAATTACTTTTATCATTGGTATTACAAATAAAATTTTATGAAATTAAACATATATTTCAGTCTGTGGTTAGTTAATTTTTTTCCTTTATCAAAAGTTTTACCGTAACACTGAAGACTACATCTGAGCTTCGCATGACAAAATTTCAAGAAGATGAAGGATTTTTACCAGAGATGGGTCATTCCTTTCCCCCCCCCCCATTCATTTGTAATTTTGAACACATGTTTAACCTTTTCATTGCCATCATTGAAAAAATGCTACAGACTCACCTTCTATCTTTGACGCATGTTTGGAAGCTGCATCGGTTAAGAAGTATTCTTCAATGATAAGAGTGAACAGGTGTGCCTTTTCAATGATGAGAGTGAACAGGTTAAACTCTTTAGCAACTCGAGAAATTTTTAGGTTTACTTGTAGTCAAGAGAAGGATGTACCCGCAACTGCACTAAAGTCATTTCAAGTTAATGTTTGGGAACATGTTCTTTTTGGAAAAATTACGAAATGAGTGTCTGTTGAATTGGGATAAGATGACACTGGACAGTTTTTACGCAAGAAGAAAAAAAACACAGTATATTGGTATACACACTCAGGGATTATTAACAAAACTGGTGTTATGATATAATTACAATAAACAGGGGTCGATACAAACCAGTGGCGGCTTGTGGGATACAGCAAGTACAGCCGGGCTGCACTTGAAATTATCAGCACATACTTTAAAATAATTTATTCTACTAATTTTCCTAAATTCAGATTAGAATTATGGAATTCCTGTGGTAAATTAAAAAAATCTCAAAAAAAAAAAAAAAAAAAAAAACCGTATTGTGGCGCCAGATCGCTCATTCAGAAAAAAAGCACTTTAATCTTCCCGCAATTCAATTGGGAAAATCTTTGGTTCAGCCCAGAGCGCTGATAAGAAAATTGGCAGCACCGTTGCCATGACAACGGTTAAGTAAGCATTTCCTCCAGCCAAACTACTAAACAGCCTACTTCAAAAAGTTTTCACATTTGAAAGATTGTATTTTGCTAAGAAAATCCATTCTTACATGAATATTTCATGCAGAGGAAATCATTTTATTTGTCAAAAAGAGTTAACTTGGTAATCGAGAAAAACTATTGTAAACTAATTGGAATCGCAACTTTCCCTTCAAAGCCTGATGACCAGGACTTCAGTATGATGCCATTATCACTTGCAACACCTAATTTTTTCACACATATGATTAACTTCATTTTAACTCTCGGAAATAAAATAGAGATGAAAATAGTGAAAACTCGTTTGAAAATTAGGGAACAGGTGGATTTTCAGATTTTTAGAATCGTGCAGATTATTTTTATACATTATTATGAAAAATTTCAAATGATACATAGATTTTATTACTTTCTCGTACAGAACTTTGTAATCTTTTTGGAGTGATGGTGGTAAGAGTTTTATCTTGGAGTGGTTGAACCAGAATTGTTCCAGTCAATGAGTCAGGTATCAACATAGCTGTATAGTAGGATGCTATTTTATTAATATGCCTTCATTATTATTTTTCAAATTTAAATTCATATGTGCACACATGCAAGATTCCACAGAAATGTAGAATAAGTCACCAATTTTTCAAATTCCAATACCAGATTTGTAACAACCCCCCCCCCCCTCTCGGCTACCTTTTGTCCAATCAGGGCCTTGATTATAGAATAGGGCCATAAAACCCATGTCTACAGAAGAAAAAAAAATCTTGGGCCTCAAAACTGCAATACTTAATATCTAAAAAATATATAATTATTAAAAAATTCATGTTCTGGAAGAAAAAAAACTTTTAAAATTTGCCAGATTTATCTGTGAGTTTAAAATAATCAGCAGCACCTACTGCCATGCCGCACTGTTCCTGTTACCAGATGCAGAAAAATTAATATTTTTAATTGTAAACACTTCCTGAATTTTTTTTGAATCCTTGGTGCAATTGCATAATTTTAATATGTGTACCAAGTGAGACAGATTTTGTTTCTTTGATTTTGTTCTTGTTGATAAAACTCCTGTGTGTATAATACAGAATAAATAATGCCTAATTACATTTCTCATTATATATACAAAATTAACTAACATAATATTATGAAACATCTCATTACTTTTTTGAGACATGTGTAGAAGAATAGATCAGATAGATATTTAAAAACAATAAAGTACAAAACTAATGGATGTATATATTTAATACTTACCTGTTATATATATAAATATATATTTATCAGCTTATTTTTTTAAAGTTTTTTTTATTTATTTATTTAAAGAAAAACAAAACAATGTATGTAACTTATTTATTGCATCCTATTATTACAGAGCAGTTACTTTTAGTTTTAAAACATTCAAAAAATACCTGATACTTACAAATTTATTTAAATCAACCGAATTTTTTTTTTTTAATGTAGTACATGTAAGTAGAAAAATACCAGTATATTTGTTTATATTCATTATTGAAATGTTTATTTCAAAGACCATATAAGAAATAAAAACAAAACACTTACCTCTGAGATCAGGTAATAAAATTTACATTTCAATATGTGTCATCCTCTATATATTCATTATCACTATAATAAACTAACTACATTTTCACCGAACAGATGGCGCCAGCACCGTCCTTAAAGCTTTGTGCGGTTTCCGGTCTCTCGATCTCGCTGAGCATGCGCAGACGCGGTATTCGCGCGGGCAGTTGGGATCGGCGAAAATGCTTGCGGTGCGGCGCGGCAGATATGAATCCACCTTTTCTCCTCTCTCGGATGCCTCGGTACAGCCCTCCGCGCTGATTAAGGAATTGGCAGCACCGTTGCCATGGTAACGAGTACGTAAGCAGTTTCTCCGGCTCAGGATAGCATAGGGTGTTTTAGCTGAGACACAGCCGAAGAAAGGGTTTCTGTCTTTTGCAGCACTCGTGAATTCGACGAACTGATTGGCTCGGACGATAAGTGAGGGAGAGAATAAAGACACAGAATATATGTTCTAGCCCAGCGTTTCTCAACCTGAGGGGGGCGCGCCCCCGCAGAACTTTTGCAGGGGGGGGGACGAGAAAAACTATAGAGCAATAGGGCAAACTATAGAGCAGGATGCATTTTTTTTTAAAATCATCTTATTTATTCGCATTTTTACTCAAAGAATATCCATTTTCGCTTAAAATGTTCATTATTAAAGATTAAAAATCTCAATGTATGCTGAAAAATGTGAGGGGGGGGAGCGCCACTGTAAGTTAGCCTTTGTTGGGGGGGGGGCACGACGTTAAAAGGTTGAGAACCGCTGTTCTAGCCCATTCTAACGGAAACAATAGTTTTTTTTTTTTTTTTGTCTGGGAAGGTTGAAAGTTTTTAGTCTTATTTGTTACTGTGTCCATGTGTTATTGGAATCTATGATTTAACCGTTTTGAAACAAGGAGCCCCGTTATTATCCAGTTTGCGTCTTGCTTGAAACTCCGTTTAACACATGGAAAGAAGATAATAAACGACAACCACTAAAAGAAAATAGACCGACACCAAAATTGTCCATTCATAAGAAAAAAGCAGGTTCGTCTCAGCATGGTCGTAGCTTCCATTTCTCATGATATGCACTATTCTCGTGGCTATGGGGCAGTTTTTATTTACAAAAAAATGTTTTGTTGGCCGTGTTTAATCGTTGAGATAAAAAAGACCGTTTGGAATGGTACTGGATAGGATGGATTAACCACCATCACACGAGCACGTAAAACACATGAAAGCTCAATCGAGCATTTAAAAAATTCTTTAAAATTTAAGGAGTTGATAAGAAGTGGGAGCTAAATTGCTGACGCATTAAAGGAAAACTCTCGACTTTATATTGCTGAATTTATCAAGAAGGTAAGCCTGAATAGACGCTTCATGCAATTACCCATCAAAGCAGTATTGTTTTTAAGTAAGCAAGAACTGGCATTAAGAGGACATGGCGAGCGAGAAAATTCTTTAAACATGGGGAATTTTAAAGAGCTTTTAAAATTAATGATATCTGAATTAAAACAACGCCCTTATATGAGGACATCACTGACTGATTCGCAAGTTTAAAAGAAAAGAGGATTTATTTGACTTATAAGTAAGTTTTCTTTTTTTTCTTTTTTTTCTTCTTTCTTTTCTTCTCAAGTTATCATTACAAAAGAAAATTCTCAGGAAACTTCGAATCAGACACGGATTAATGCAATTTGGAGGATAGAAGCGGTTGGTTGAAATTTATGTCCATTTTATGGAAGTAAAATAGGATCTCTTACATTTTTTATGTAATTTCTTTTTTTTTTTTCCTGGATGAGAGCTTAATCCGCCAGCTTTCGAATTCAGTAACAAAGATTTTCCATTTCTAGGGGGGGGGGTCATATGTTTCCGGCTGCACTAACATTTTTGACCACGGGCCGCCACTGGGGCCCAGTCCGGCCCTGCCCCTCCCCCTCAACAAAAATTCTAGATCTGTCACTGCCATTTTCTAACTACCGAGTGCTGAAATCTCTTCACCAGCAGAAAGAAGATATTCCTAAATATAGACAGTATACGAAAATATGATTCCTCGCAAACTCTTAATGACCCCAGAGATGATATTCAAATCACAATCTCCTTTTGGAACTTACAGCCAGGCCCTGATTATTGCATGGGCACTTGGAGCATGTGCCCTGGGCACACATATACAAATAGACCAAAAAATTGACCTCAAAGCTATAGCTTACAACCCTCCTATTCTTAGTCCCGGTAAAAGCATCTTCATGGTAAGCATGCGGCACAGCAAAAGTCTTCTTGCAAAGTGATGTAGTAGATGTAGATGACTGATGACTGTATCTCTCAATTCTCATTGATGAAACGATACCTCGCCGCCTCTTCTGTCATTCCAATGAAAGTCCTTTCACTTCCCAGACAGCACAAACTTGTCAGAACATGTCTATATGATATCATGGACAAGTTCGGGACATAACTGACATCCCCAAATTTGTCTATATCTTGTCCATAATACGCCCCAAACTTGTCCATATGGCACAATACGGTGTCCATAATGATATCCTCTGGACAAAATATAGACATCCATATGGACATGTTATGGACATCCAGAACTTATCTATATGGACATGTTATGGACATCCATATGGACATGTTATGGACATCCATAACTTGTCCATATGGACATGTTATAGACAACTAGAATATGTCCATAAAAAGACATTCTGTGGATATTTATCTCATATCCACAGTTTATTTTTATGCTATGGATAAGTTACTACCATAAAGGAACAGAAGTATCTGTTTCATCAGTAATTTCTGAAATGGAGCTATTACCCTACACAAAGGCGGATCCAGGGGGAGGGCGCAGGGGGCGCGCGCCCCCTCCGAGAAAAATTTATTTACACTTGATAAATGGGGCTTTCACCAATATTAAGTGATCTTTACACTAGATAAAATGAGTATTCACGATTTGCGCCCTCTCCGAGAAAAGTTTCTGAATCCGCCCTTGACCCTACAAGCAACAATTCCCAGTTTCTGCTCGGCCAACCACCGGCATTCATCGCAACTCATCGCTCACCGAAATTCGGTACTCGGCCCAGACACGGAATTCCATCTAAAAACGATGATTGTTATGTGTGCGGCAGACACTGATCGGTCCGGTACCCATAAAACGATGGTCGGAACGATATCCGGCCTGAGTTATCGGGCCATATGCCTAAATTTGATCAAAATACGCTGAACTGACAAGAAATTTCGGCCCGCATAACGGCCGAGCGGCATTCAGCCGATGAAAATTGGCGCATGCGCTCTGTTCATGCAACAGTCGAGCGATGGCAACATCCGAGTATCTACCGGTAGGCGCCATGTTTGTTTTCATAAAAATAGGAGACGAAAAAAGCTGAAGAAGTTTTTTTGGTGGTGATTAGTCTATTTTTACGTATAACTATCATTCGTAACAAATTTTTGACATTTTTAATATAGTATTAGTCTAATATAAGTAAAGTATAAGTTCAAATCTCTGTAATTATTTTTTTCTCTCTTGATACTGTTGCATAACACTAATGGAATAACACTAGTTTTTATTAGTATCTATTTCCTATCTTTACACGGCGTACAGTGTGTAATTACACTAGTTCATACAGTTAATCGCTTTTTAGTTTTAAAATATACGGGTAAATTCTTCATTGAATCTAATAAAAAAATCATACTTCCGACCAAAACAAGCTTATTTGGTACTTATGTATTTTGCAGTCAGTCAGCCAAAAAGAGCGATTTCGTGTGCGTGTGGAATATGTCAGATTCATTGTTACATTGTAGTGCATTGCAATCCTTTGGCGAAAGAAGTTATTGGCGTGAATTATCGACGGTAAAGTACCGATTATTTGCATCCGTTGACCATAAAAAAAGGGAAAAAAATCCAAACGATGCGATTATTCGCCAAAATAGTTTCCAAAGCCATAAAGCGCAGATTCTTAGGGTTATGGAAATGAGAAGTTGTACAGCATTGATTTGATATTCAAACGACTGTTTTGTTTCGCTTTATAAACTTCGAAACC
This sequence comes from Cheiracanthium punctorium, assembly GCA_038373885.1. Classification (NCBI taxonomy): domain Eukaryota; kingdom Metazoa; phylum Arthropoda; class Arachnida; order Araneae; family Cheiracanthiidae; genus Cheiracanthium; species Cheiracanthium punctorium. Next base: position 1,394,976 of record JAWZYV010001774.1, read on the forward strand.
CGCGTTGATGAATTTAGATTAGCTTAGAAATAGTATACGTAAATACAGTGATTTTTTTTTCTTTTTTAAAGCAGACCACGTTTTTTTTTTTTTTTTTTTTTTTTTTGGAAGCAGAACACTGGTTAATGATGATTTCAGAACCTGTGGATACTATAAACCAGACTGATACAGGGTGTCCCAAAAAGGTGGTAACGGGCTTTAATTCTTTATCTATTAGAGATAAGTGGACAGCGTAAATTGAGAAAAGTGTTCAAAATGAGGTCGGAAGTAAGACTCCGTTAAAAAAATTCCTCTCGTTAATTTTCAAAAAGTAACACTTTCTATATTTTTATATGACCCTCGTACAAAAGCATTCCCATACACTAATGAGGTAATGTACAAAATTTGGGAATTATATTTTTAAAAATTACATTTTAAGATAACCCCTCATCCTAGGATGATCGCCCACCCTTAGCGTTGCCATCACAACCCAAACAAACAAACTGACATGAAATAAGACTTCAGAGGGTTCAAAAGTTGAAAAAGAAGGGACATGTAAAAATCCGTCTTTAGGTTCATTTTCTGCGTCCCGCAGTCTGAATGATGGTAAATTCTGCAAACGCAGAGCATGAAAATTGTTATTGTTGCTTCGAAACCGTCTGGCCAACCACAGAGCGGGATCAGATCCTTTATATAAAACGAAAATGGCCTTAATTGGGCAGCTTCCTGTTTGCTGATCCCCAGTGAGGGGAATACTTACTTATCCCGGGTCTCCCTCCTAAATTTTGAACCAATTTCAGATGACAGCTGGATGACCTAAGATCTGGTTGGTACCCAAAGAGAGATATGGATTGAACATGGAAAACATTGAAGTCATAACACATTTTTCGTGCATTAATTCCCTACAGCGTACACAGTTTACATCAGCCTCAGTCGAGAAAGGAGTTTACCCTTCTAGGCACTGGTCAAGAAGGTGCTGCTTCCCTTTCGGAGTTCCAATGGGAACCGAGCTTAACCAACTGTTCTACTGCCGGACACATGAAAAATTTCTTTCACCTAATGTTTTGCTGTCTTTGTGAGTGCATTGGGAAAATTTTTCGAGATACCGATGTGTTGGGGAAAACGTAGGGGTCTATTCAGAAAAAAACGTTTTCTAGGGAGTTGAAGTAATATAAAGGTTGGAAATCCCTGATATAGAAATTATGTAAAAAAACATATGAAGCAGACTTACTCTGCATTTCCTATTCTTTGTGTAAATTAAGTTCTAAAAATTTTCTTTTTTTCTCCTAGAAGCTGCTCATAAAATAAGATGTTTGAAGATGCTGCTGCAAAACTCAAAGAAAATACTTCTTTTGTAAATTATGTGTATGATATATTTTGTGTAGAATAATTTCAATAAAAATTTTTGGAATTTACTTTATTTTAAAAATTATTATAGCGATCTTATGTCTTATGATCTATGCTTTAAAAAAAAAAAAAAACCTATTTTTCAAAACTGTAAGCTAGTTCCATAGGTTCCAGTGGTCAATAATCTTTTTTAAATTGTAAGCTAATTCAAGAAACTTCGGTAAGTCGATTTCCTATCACAAAAAAAAGTCCTAATGTGAACTACACAATTTTCTTGTATGGCTGTTAAACTTTACGCATTCTTGATGCACTCTATTTAAATATATTGGAACTGAAATGCGATACTTCAGTATCTCGTTAAGCGTAACAGATATCACCAGGATGAGATTTCAGCATTGAAAACTTATTCCTGGCTGAAATATTGGCATTTTTCTTTTATTCGTCAGCTTGGCGACAAACGGCGAGATTTTAAGCATGACCCAAATAGTGACCCTAGCCAGTGGATTGTAATCAAAAATGAAAGTGCAGAACCAAATGTTACGACAGTCTTAAATACAAAATTTCAATATTTTATGGCTAATAGTTTTCATTTTTATTCGAGATACGTACTTATTTTTAGTGCCAAAATTTGTAATATTACCCCTAAATTTACCAAGCTTGGGGACAGTTGGCGATATTTTGGGCATGAGCTTAACAGAGATAGTTCAGGGATTTTTAATGTGAAAGGCATGTCCATAGACTTTAATGCACCGAAAGTCTTTTATATAACTCTGTATATAAACTACTCAGTCAACTGGAATCAAAAAAGGAAATGCACAACTATGTTTTAAAGAAGTCCTAAATTTGAAATTTCTTTGGCTATTCCTCTTTGAGTCAATCGAATTACACAAGAACTTAGTACATAAGTACATGCATACGAGCAGACGTCCCTCAAATTTAATCAAACTCGATCGAAAATGCAGCATGCGTTCGTACAGACATTACCAAAATACTAGTTAAAGCGAGTTCTGGGATTAAAGCCAATTATCTACACGAGGGATCTACGCCTGTGGATGGCGTGCCCTCCGTGGGGTCTTTCTAAGGTGTCCTAACCTGTATTTACGCTAAATTTCGGTGGAAACCACGGAAAACTCCGAACGGTGAGGTCGGCGGACGCTACCTGGTTCTGAACCACACACCTTCAGTCTTCTAGTTCAAAGCGCTATGTGCTCGGACTAGTTAAAACAAATCGAACATGTAATATACGTATATAATTTCATACGTAGATGGAGTATACGACTATAGTGCGTTAACGTATAGTAGAGTTACGTATATAGTACCACTATATACGTAAATAGATGGAGTATACGACGTACTTACATGTATGCATATGCGTCGCGTAGTAAAAGTGTATTTCTTCTATACTGTATTGCTTCTGCATTGCATTATCATAAAAGAAAAATACGATTACAAATACATTTCAAAAATAAAAGAAATCTGTAAAACACTTGTGAATGTTATCATTCGAATTGCATCGTAGGGACGGAAAGGGTTAAATTCATGTCAACATCACATAAGAACTTATCGAAAAGTGATACTCACCCTGGTGTTTGGCCAACCTCACGTATAAAGTGAACGGGTCGTTCCCTAAATCCGTGTCCAACCCGATGAAAACTCATCGGTTAGACTACTTCGGACGTTTCCACGTCCGAGGAGACATGAACTGCGTGTATCCGAGCAGTTTCAGAGTGAACGGCCCGATTCCTTCTCATCGGCTCAAGGCTACGTGGCCGGTGAAGGCCCGAGCAAAATTGCTAGTAGGGTACAAGAACTGCTTGTGGGATCACACATATTTGAATCTTCAAAAATATTTTCATCGATCCTATTTTCAAATTCATTATGAAAATAATTATAATCGTGCGCATTAATAGGCTTCGATTCAATATCATTCACATTACATTCAGCTTCAATCAGGAATAATTCATCATTAACTTCTTGTTCAACATTTCGCCATTCCTGACGAGTCGATTCAATTTTTTTATTAAAATACATATTAAGTCAAAAAGTTGTACATTACCTCGTATTGTAAAGAACAGAACAGTGATATAGGCAAGCAAAATGCAAGAAGTGCGCATAAAAATGTTATAATTGTCTAACAAGGAAACTTCAAATATGTGGGTACTATCTACCACAACCACCACAGATTATTAAAAACAACGTGTATACAAAAATGTTCCTGCGCATGATCAAACAAACTCAGCCAATCAGAGTTTGTCGCCGATAGATTTTCCCATTTATGTCATAAAATAGACATGATTAGGGTGTTTAGATGTCCAATTCATGTCATTACAGACATAATATGGGTTTTCCCGTTTTTGTCGTAATAAGACTTAATTGGGGTGTTACATGTCCCAATCATGTCTTATTCTAGACATATTATGGATTTTCCCAAAGATGTCGCTAAAATGATGTCCAGGAGATATCTTATCATAGACATAGACATGTTTTGGACAAGTTTGTCCAGATATGGACATAAAATGGGCAAGTGTGCTGTCTGGGTTGTAATGAAGTTTCCGTTTTTCTTATAATGCAGCTGACGCTCAAATAGATTTTCTTTTCTTTTTTTTTAAACACATTTTTTAAAAATTATTTGAATATTACAAACGATTTTTATATAATAAATACTTACATTTTTTTGTAAATATTTTTTTCAAATTTAAATTTTGTGGGAGGGGGCAAGGGGGGGGGATACCACCCCCCTGCCCCCTCCCAACCCCAATACAAGAAATTTGAAGTAAATTATGCGATTAATTCAAGAATTGTTCAAAATTTCCCTTAGATTATGCAAAGGCACATATAAATTACGCAAATATTTATAGAAATTTCGGTAAAGTGTAAACCACTGGGGACACCTGCAAGGCCCGTTGACTATAGAGCTGCAGTTTCGGATAAGATATTGTTTTTCGGTTTCCCATCGGCAAAACTGCTCGTCTAGATCACTTCTATCCATGAATAAAAATTCATCTATTGCAGATAAACAAAAGTGCACTTGCCGATGACTGAAGTCGACGAGTCGATGAGTTAACGATGAGTCGATGAACGACCGAGCAGAAAACAAGCAGTCATTGCTACTAGGGTGATTTGTCCCCGATTTTTTGCTCAAAATCTGAAATGTAAAAGAGATATTGGGGGCAATTTTTAATTATTACATTGTTCCTTAATTAGATTACTGTTGATTATTTCATTATTTATAAAATATCCACAATTTGTTTGAAATTTGGGGGCATGTCCTCAATTTTACGTTCAAAACCTATTACTTCTTATGTGTGTTTTTTACTAGTGGTGTGTCGTTCCGACCGGAACGGGTCCTGAGGAACGGATCCGAGAATGGACCGGGTCCGGAGCGGATCCATCTCTAAAAATGGACCCGGTCCGGTTCCGGATCCGGACCGGATCCGGATCCGCTCCTTTCGGTCATTTGGATCCGGACCCGTTCGTTTCGTTCATCTGGCTCTGAAATCAGTCATTTGGGTCCGGACCCGGTCCTTTCGTTCATCTGGTTCCGAAATCAGTCATTTCTGTCCGGATCCATTCATTTCGGTCATTCGGTTCCGAAGTCGGTCTCGGTCCTCTCTGTCCGAACCCGCTTCCATTGATCGAGAGAAGAACATAGGCTTTCTGAGAATTACAGGGGGTGGGGGGGGATATAAAGAGGCACCTGTTTCACTTCCTGTGGAAAGATAGTCTAGTACTAGTTGATGCCGGGGGACGGTTGACATTCCAAAGGAGACTGAAAGGTCATTCATTATTAGTGAGATGAGATGAGAGCTTATAGGAAGAAATCTGGGGATAAATTGCTTTTGAGAATGTCGTCATTGGATGTAGGACTGGAGAAGGAATACGATATCTCTTAATTTGTTGATTTGTGAGTCGAATTCAGTGTTGTTACGGGAGGTTATTTTATCATTTTAGTTAGTAGGGATGGAGTTTTTAATAGTTAGGATTAGATTTTCTCACAGTTTTTGGGGGTTGGCTGATCAGCTATAATTTGCCAGGTGTGGGGAAAAAACTTGGACTGAAAAAACGCGAACGGTAAGAACGCCAAAATGATTAATTTTTACTAAAAATTGGACATAAAATTCTTTGTTTTGTAATACGCATGAGGAATATATTTAATTGTGTCTTATGCCAAATTTCTTTTGTTTTGGCATAAAGGGGTAAACTTTCATGTTCAGTAGATCTGGGAGTGAGAAAGCTATTGTTATTAGGGCTTCCGAGTTTCCTAAGCACGTAATAATATGAACCATAGGGAAAGCGTCGGGAGGGGGCACAAGGGGTCACCTACCCCCCTGTGCCCCCCCCCCTCAAAATTCATCACAAAAAAATTTTTAAGTAAAAATTTGCTTGAAAATGTAAAAAAAAACTTCCCTTTTCTGCTCTTAAATCCGATATGTGCCCCCCCGCAAACCTTTCCTGTACCTCTCCAAAATTTCAGTAGGTCTGGAAGCAATGATAAACTCTTCCTTACTATTATTATTTGATTTTCCTAAGCGTATAATACATATGAATCATAGCAGCAGTTTCGGGGGGGGGTGCAGGGGGAGCTCCCCCCCCCAACTTCATTTCAAACTCTGTTAAACAATCTTTTAAAGCTAATGTTATTAAGTCTTCTTAAGCATATAATACATATGAAGCATAGGCGTAGTATTGGGGGAACACAGGGGGCACTTGTCCCCCTGTGTCCCCCAACTTTGTCTCAAAATCTTTTCATTTTAAAAATTTGTTCGTCGGGTCGTATTAACCGATCCAGCTAAAAATGTAGAAGGAAACTCCATTCTTCCCCTTGACAAAATGTTGTAAAAAAATTGTCCACTGTCAGGGTTGTTTAATTCAAACAAAATTAGTTTTTTAAGCCCTTGGTTAAACAATATTTTCAATATCAAATCTGTTGTACTAGTTAAAGCTTTTGAATAATAGGGCTTCTTTAAAACTTTTGTTTCTTTATTTTAAGCAATGCAAAATATTTTATGCAAAAAAGGCTTTATTTGGTAAATAAAGTGAATAATGTTTTCCTTTTTCATAATTAAGTAACTGTCACAGCTTTACATAAAGTTACATTGATTGTTAAAATAGATTATTGCATCCTTTTTTTAATTGTCTTTTATTCAGGTATGAAGATCAATATTTGATAATTTATCGTTCCAATTTTTTGTTTATCGTCATTCTTGAGTATTTCAGGAAGTTCTTTTTAAAGTTTATTTTGAAAGTTTCTAGTTTTATAAAAAGAAAAGGCTTTATAAGTTTATCTTATAAAGCTTAAAAAGAAAGATTTTTTTAATAACCTTTTGCGTCATAATTAATTTTTCCTAAATTCATGGCAATTTGGTAAACTGCTGAAGTGTGTAGGTTTAGAGTTCTGGGCTACCGAGCAATTGTTTACTCCAAGTGTAACCCGAATACGCGTTAGAACCCCTCAGGAAGTCCCCCGCCCAAGGCATCCCTTAATAAAGCAGACTGCCCTCGTGTAGACATCCCTTAACCATGAAACCAAAACAACTTTCATGGTAACTTTCATTGGAAGTAAAATGTTTAATATAGGGTAAAAATTATTATCACTTCCGATCCCTATTGTAGAGATATCCTAATAACACTGATCTAGGGTTTTCTTCTTTCAATATTGATCATAGACATATAGAATAAATTACAAAGTTACTTTATATTATCGAATAAAACTCTCAGGAAATCAGAGGTAATTAAATACAAAATTTTACTTTTCATACATCCCTCTTACAAAAATACTTCAGCCTTTCCCATAAAAAGGCTCAGAGATATGTTTAATCAAAGTTGGTGAGTGGCAATACACTATACAATATCAATAATAGTAAAAGTATTATTATTAGAACTATTGGAACAAAGCTATTTAATTAATTAACTAATTAATTTTAGTCCCAGTTATTTAAAAAAAAATATTTTACATTTTTAGAAGTGAGTTTTAAATAATTTTAAAACTTTACTTTAAAAGTTTTTTTTTTTTTTTTTTTTTTTTGCTGTTTTAGCATTTAGAAATGAAAATTTGTCAAAAACCTTGCATGTTACACTAAAATTTGATTTAAAGAGGGTCTTTTAGGGAAGTTTTTTAAAACCCTGGAGGATAGAGGGGGGGCACAACCCCCTCCCCCCCATGAGGATTTTTTTCCCATACAAAATGTTCTTCACTCCGTTATCACACCCAGATATACATGTATGTGAGTTGCAGAGTTTGGCAGTATCGTTAATATACATGTATTTTGTATTTTGCATTTTCACTTGCAAAAAACAAAGTATTTTGAGAATGTATTTTAAAATATATTTTCATAGTATTTTGTATTTTCAAAATACAAAAAATACATTTTATATTCTGACATTAAATTAATCTTAACACCACAGATTGCTCAGATAACATGTGCAATTGAAAATGATAAAATTGCTGATTTCATTGCCCCCCCCCCTCCTCTCTTGATGTAATTTATGAGCTGCACTAGAATTACACGTAGTAGTGTCACTGAAGAAGTGTTAGGATCTCTTGTGATCTTTAAATTTAAGTAAACAGGAAAGGGAAAGAAAAGCCTTTCATACTCCTGTTTAAAACACAAACAGTATATTTGTCTAGGAATGTTTCTAGATTCCCACTGTATATGAAACCAAAAGTAGTAAAAACATTTTTAGGTAGTATTTATTAGATTCTTTAAGGGAATTTTCGAAATGTGTTCCTAAGTTCTAGAAAAATAAGGCTGCTAGTATTTCTGCAGTAGTATAATGGATTCTTGGTTACTGTGGTTAAGAGACAAAGATACACGAAGGCTGTCAGCCGTGGGGGGATGCCTTGGGTGGGGAACTTTTTAAGGGGTTATAAGGCGCATTCGCGTTACATATGGAGTGAAACACACTAAATTCCCGACCATTAGAGCGACAGCTTCCCGTAATGGATGGGGTGAATCAAATTTCCATTCTAGATGATTTTGAAACCTTTTGCGCAAATCTTAGTTAAAAATGTTTCCAAATTTTATCTGTAGATGGAAATGAAAATGTTAAGGAGCAGTGTCAGTTATGGAAGCTGAAAACTTAGATAATATGGAAAATATTTAAATTTACGATAAATTCTAAAACTCAGTGAAAGACAAAACTTGAATTTTTTTAGGTTGTGATTTAGCTGAGTATTTATATTCAAACATTCAACTGGGTCCATGGGCGTCGCAAGCTTTGGGGACAAAACTGCATTTTCCTTCACCGTATGTATTTAGAATTACATAAATTGTATGCTTCATTTCCATAAATATAATTTAATCTACCAAATCAAATTTTATTTGTTTTCTTTTATCTCTTTTTTGAAATACATAATACCGTGTTTACTCGCGTAATAGTCGCACCCCCGTTTTGAAGTAGAAAAAATAGCTTTAGTTAGAATAACATGTTGTAAATTTTACCCTGCATAACAGTTGCACGTAGACTTTCACTCTGAAAAATTGGCAAAAAAGTGCGACTGTTACGCGAGTAAACACGGTACTTAAGTATGTGTATTTTGTTTGTTATTAATATTTTTGTAAATTTAAATTTCAAAGCTTTTTAAAATCTCAGATGGTCATTACTGCCCCCAGGTTATAATAGACCCACCTGTCCAAATATTCCGTATAAATTTATATTTGAAATAGTATAAAATATCTTCGTCATAGTGCCTTATCAACCCAATTTATGGCTTCGAGTTCTTTGTGTAATTATCGAATTAAAAATAACAAAATATTTCATTGTCCGAGCCACATTACTTTAGAGTCTTGACTTACACGAGAAATGCGTTCCCAGACCTCTCGCGTAAGGGAAAATTTGGCTTTGTGAGATAGGACATTAGTAGATCCAGAAGGTGGCCTCCAAACGAGCTGTCTTAGAAGTATATATTGCGTATATTAAGTCAAACTTGCACGATGGGTATCTGCCTAAAAAGTGTGTTTTTTTTTTGGGGGGGGGGGGTTCTAACGTGTATTTCCGTTACATTTGGAGAAAACCGACCAAAACTCCAGACCATTAAATCGACAGCCGTGCGATCAGCAGTCTACCATTTTGAGTGCCTTATCCACTCGGACATGGCAGAAACTCTTAGAAGATTGACTTTAAAAATTTTAAAGAACTTATAAGGAAAAGCTAAAAAAGTTCTGAGATCGGGTAATACATGTGGACTTTTTGAAACGCATACACAGTTACTTCAGACACATATAAACACTCCTCAAATTGTTTTAAAACATTTCCTGACTATATATTACTATTTTAACATAAAGTACTCAATAAATGAATGTTGACTTTCTTACTGTTGGCACAAAATCTTATGTTATGGGCATGGGGAGTTGCAGTTAGCTCTGAGATACGCACTCGTGAAAGACTTCCTAAAATGTAAAACAGAGATTAAAAAGTATAACAAATTTCACAGGTGGAGCCATCACTTTTTTCATTGGCCAGGGCCCTAGCTGGTCGTAAACAGGACATTCATTGAAAGAAAGTTAAAATTTAAACCTATCTCTATTGAAATTAATTTGTTCTTCCTTTCAAAACCCTAAAATTTTCCTAAATCAACAGTTTACTATAAAATTAGTTCTAGGATGATTTCAACAATATCTGGGATGGATTTTGATTGATAATCGCACTTAAATACTCGATCAATTACTTATTTTTAAAAACACGATTCTTTCAACATCATTTTCAGTAAATGCACTTAGTTGCGCAGGCTATCAGATGATTCATCTTAAAACATTCCATCGTACAAAATAAATGCAATTCATAATCTATTTATTAAAAAAAAAAAAAATGCACTATTCTAAAATATGTTTATTTCTAACAAAACAAAATCAAGGTTATTTCTTTTCGAAGGGCAGGGCCGTAACCAGGATGAAATGTTAAGTAGGGCTTTGAATCTAGTTTGGAGGGCGGAACAAATATAAGTATTAGTAGGCGGAAAGGGGGGGGGGGTGTTTTTCAATTTGCACTTTTTTTTTTTTTTTCTAGAGTATTTGCTTAGAAAAAATACCGTGTTTTTAAAATATTTAACATTCATTATGTTAATAATTTTTTCATTGAGATTCCATTAAAAATATTCAAATGACATTTTGAGAGAATGCAGTATTGGATATCGGTTAGAGTAATTTTTTGTACAACAATAATTCACAAGACGTAGTTACTAGTTAATTGTGGCCTTTTGCAATCCATTAAATGCTATCCAATAATAATAATATTAAACTCTGTAAAATAAAAAATGTTAACAATTAAACTTTGGAATAAACATTTACTGAAAAGTGCATTTGTTTTTCATTTTAAATATAATTGTAAGGATAAAATTGTAAAGGAAACCGGCAGTTTCGTGTACTCGAAAAAATCCGAAAACCGATGCTACATGCAGCCATGAGCAGCAAAGTAATTAACCGCATGTATAGAAATCTGGCCATTTTGATGAGAAATTCTCCCAAAATAATGGGTATTTTTTAATGTAGGAAAAAACGCGAACGGAAAAAACGCGATCGGTAAAAACGCGAACGGAAAAAAAACGCCAAACGGAAAAATCGCGAACGGTAAAAACGCGAACCAGAAAAAAAAAAGAATACCCCCCCCCCCCACCTCAGAATAATAATTTTTATTTAAATATTGACATGAACTTATTTTGTTTTGTAGTAAATACGATAATGGTATTTAATCAAATATTGGCCTGCCCCAAAATTCTTTTGTTTTTGAAGTAAAGGAGCCACTTTTTATATTTTGAGAACATATATCTTCATATTAATCAGGGAAATTTACAACATTAAATAAAAAGGAATTAATTGCTTTTTGCTAGTCAAGCTACTTGTCAAGGTCATGAAAGCCGTGTCTCTTCCAAGAAAGAAATAGGGGAGATACCCCGGACAATGGGGACCAAAGACATTGGGAGACATTGGGACTATGGGAGATAGCGTACGGGAAAACGCCTAAGGCAACAAACAGGTTTTTTTTTAGATTGAGGTTCGTACTGCACAGATTTTACATTCAAGAATATTATATGCAGAAAAACATTTAAAAGCTGTGCGGTAATAAATATATTTTATCACAGTTTAAAAAATTAATTTTTATATCAATTATTCTGTTGAGAAAGATACAATCATTGTATTGAGATTATTTTTTAAACAAAATATTCAAAATTATTTAAAAGGGTATTTTTAGCGTTAAATAGAAACTCAACTGATTTCAAACGATTTATTTAAATTTGAATGAAATTTAAACTCGTAATCATTTGATTTTTCTCCGCTAGAGTATTTAAATCATTTTTATTTCCTAGTTTTATGTGATCTAAACAGTAATAAATTATATAAATGACATTAAAACCTATACAAATTAAAATCAAAATATTTAGTAGATTAGAACCATGTGGCTTTAATTAACTGAAATTGATCACAATTTTTTTTTAAAGAATGGGGGGGGGGGAGTGTTTGCCTTTACCTTCTCACCTTTAAAAGGGGAGACTTTAAAAATGCACGAGATTTAAAAATTCTCCAGAACATAATAAAATAGAGAAATAGTTTAAATAATGAATTATTAATTTACCAAGTTTAATTAATTAATTACTAATTCCACAAACTGTATGTTCAATTTGTTTGTATTCTTAGGACAAGGACCATAACTAGTCATTTCGCAACAAATTGTAGCAATTGCGAAAATTTTAAGTACCATCTCTCACCTACCAAGATCACCCTAAAAAAGAATATCCTATCACACCCTTTTAACATGCACGTTCTCTGTAATAAATTCTGACCTTCAGTTTATTCCTTACCAACCATGGCTTATGTTTACTGGCTTTCTTTTTATAAGTGCAAGATTTTATTTTGATTCATCATAATTCATTCTGATTCATCTTGTTAGCTTTTCGGTTTTAAATTATTAGAATAATGAATGATTTATCAGTATATATTTATGTATACATATTTTTGTTTTTTTAAATATTCATTTTAAGCATGAATACTCTTATTTTAAAAATGCTTTTTTTTTAATTAAGTCATGGTATTAATAAGTCAACAACTAATAAAAATAACTTAAAATAAACTCTTCAAATTAAATGTTAGTGTAATTGTAACTTTTCAAACAAATTTTCATTTCTAAATGCTAAAAACCCCTTTTTACAGGAAAATTTTTAAAAATGATTTAAAACTTATTTCTTAAAATATAAAATATTGGCTATTTATAACACTGATTAAAATTAATGGTTAATTAGTTTTGTTAGAATAGTTTTAATAATTATATTTTTGCTATTATTGATATAGCAAAGCTTATTGCCCCTCACCAACTTTGATTAAACATATCTGTTAGCCTTCTTAGAAGAAAGAAGGCTGTATAAAAAATATATGTTTCTATTTATTTACATTTAATATTCAGAAAATTTTATTTGATTCCATAAAATAACTATGTAATTTATTCTATATGTCTATGATCAACATTTAAAGAAGGAAACTCCATAGGTCAGGGTTTTTAGGACAACCTCGATAACAGTGTTTGGAAGTGATTATGATTTTTATTTAATATTAAATATATTAAACTTTTTACTTTCACTGTAAATTATCATGAAAGTTATTTATGTTTTGTGGCAGATCTACACAAGGATTGTTTACCAGGAGAGGACAGCTCGCGTCACTGAATGTGTCGCTTAGAGCTACATATACGTCCTTCCCGTAATTTCCCGCCAGAATTTGAAACCTCATCAGAAGGTGGAGGACTTCTGAATATTGGCACCCCTCGGAAACTGCTAGCGACCGCCGAGAGGACTTTCGGAACCACGGATTTAACGTGCACGTACGCCGCGTGTACACGGTGGTCTTTAGTGGTACGCCGGTATCGAACCCACAACCTTCCGGTTACGAGTCCAACGCCTTAACCACTGGGCTACCACGGCCCCTTCTACACAGCTGCTTAATTTAGACATGCCTTGGGTGGAGGACTTTTTGAGGGGTCGTAACCCGAATTCACATTACAGATGGAGAAAATGGCCGCGCGGTAAGCCAGAACCCTATACCGTTACATTAGTCTTTTACTAATTGTGATGAAATTAGTAAAAATTATTTATTCTACAATGTGAAAGGTGCTTGATTAAATTTTTAAAAAATTTTTATTAGATAAATTTATATCTTATAAAGCTCTCTTCTTTATAAAACTTACAGCTTATTAAACTTTTAAGATAAACTGAAAAAAAACTTGCTGAAATACGCAAGACTGATAAAGTATAAATATTTAGAAGGATAACATATCAAATATTGAACTATTCATATATGAATAAAATACAGCAAGAAAAAAAAAAGATGCAATAAATCTATTATTACAATTAATATAACTTGATGTAAAACTGTGAGAGTATTATTAAGAAAAGGGAAAATACTATTCACTTTCGCTCAACGAATAAAATATTTTTGCATAAAATACTTTGCATTGCATTAAAAATAAAAATAAATAAATAAATAAATATTTTAAAGAAAACCTAGTATTTAGAAAGAATTTAAAAGCACAACCTATTGGGAATGAGAAAAATTGTTTAAACGAATCGCTTAAAAAATAACCTTGTTCAAATTAAGCTAGTCTGACAGTGAAAAGTTGTTTAAGAAAAACAAATATTCTCTCAAGTCACAGACTGGAGTTTCTTTTTGCATTTTTAAGTGGAACGGCTAAAACGACCCTTCAAACAAATGTTTAAAATAAAAAGATTTGGGGACAGAGGGGACACCCCGCCCCCTGTAACCCCCTCTCCCGATTGCGATAGTTCATATGTACAATATGCTTAGAAAACTTGATAACAATAGCTTTTTCAGACAAGGATTATCACCGCTGCCAGATCCCAGACCAACTGAAAATTTGGAGGGTCACATGAAGATTTGAGGGGGTCACATGTCGAATTTAAGAGCAGAAAAGGAATTTTTTTTTTAAATTTTAAAACAAACGTCCGTTTAAAAATTTTTAGACGAAGTGGGAGGAAAGGGGGATACAGCCCCCCTTGTGCTCCCCCTCTTCGACCCTACGCCTATGGTTCCTATGTATTGCACTCTTAGGAAAACCTATTAACAATAGCTTCCTAAGGAAGGCTCATCACTGCTCCAGACCTACTGAAATTTTGGGGGTGCACAGGAAACATTTGAGGGGGTCACATATCGAATTTTAGAGCAGAAAAGAAAAGTTTCTTTAAAATTTCAAACATGTTTATTTTTTAAGAAATTGACGATATTGTTCCGAGGTGCAAGCCCCCCCCTGTGCCCCCCTCTTCGACCCTACGCCTATGGTTCATATGTATTGCACTCTTAGGAAAACCTATTAACAATAGCTTCCTAAGGAAGGCTCATCACTGCTCCAGACCTACTGAAATTTTGGGGGTGCACAGGAAACATTTGAGGGGGTCATATCGAAATTTTAGAGCAGAAAAGAAAAGTTTCTTTAAAATTTCAAACATGTTTATTTTTTAAGAAATTGACGATATTGTTCCGAGGTGCAAGCCCCCCCCCTGTGCCCCCTCTTCGACCCTACGCCTATGGTTCATATGTATTGCACTCTTAGGAAAACCTATTAACAATAGCTTCCTAAGGAAGGCTCATCACTGCTCCAGACCTACTGAAATTTTGGGGGTGCACAGGAAACATTTGAGGGGGTCATATCGAAATTTTAGAGCAGAAAAGAAAAGTTTCTTTAAAATTTCAAACATGTTTATTATTTTAAAAATTGACGAAATTGTTCGGGGGGGGCACAGGGGGACACGTGACCCCCTTTGCCCCCCCCCAACCGACGCTACGCCTATAGTTCATATGTTAAATGAATCATGTTGGCGTTTTTACCGTTCGCGTTTTTTCCGTTTGGCGTTTTTTCTTCCGTTTCGGCGTTTTTTCCGTTCGCGTTTTTACCGTTCGCGTTTTTTCCGGTTGGCGTTTTTTCCGTGGGCGTTTTTACCGTTCGCGTTTTTTCCGTTCGCGTTTTTTCCGCACACCAGCACTAGCACAGTCTAAGAAACTCTGATTAGGCACTAGAGCAATTTAGTTTTACATAAAGGGTGTATTTTTGTTGTCTTTTGAATTGTATATTTTTAGCATTGTTATGTTTTAATTGTTTCAAATGTTAAATTTTACTACATGAATTACTTAATGATATTGGAATTTTATTATTATCTACATTAATTTTAGCAAAGCTTACTTTGTCTTTATTATACGCACGGTGCTAAAGGACAGTTGTCTGAAATAGGGATAGCGACTCAAAAAGAAAAATCCCAGGGAGCGTTTTAAAATAATATACGGGCAGAAGCTAAGCTGCTCTCAAGTGTGTACCTTCTATCAAAAGACAACAGGCAAACTTATAATTATTGCAGTAATAGGAAGATGCATTATACTTCTCTGAAGTCATTACATTAATAAAATTTTTCAGTTGGTCTTTTTTCACAATTAATAAATCTGCTAGCATGCTAATTAAAAATAATCTGCTAATCTTTATGTTGTTTTAAATACATTTTTAAATGTACAGCTAATTCCTTTTAAAAACTAATCTCTGAAATTTATACATAACTTCGGCCAACTGCAGGATTTGCCAAATATGATCCAATGTTAATTTCCTATTTCTTTCTTTCTTTTTCTTGTTATTAAAAATTAAAATATGTATTGATTTTCTAAAGCATTTGTAAAGCTTTTTTTTTTTTTTTTTTTTTCAAAATATTATATTGTAATGAAACAGGATTTTAGTTACAAATAGTTTGCCTTTGCTACGACAAGTTTAGTTCCCTACAAAAATGTCAGAAGCATTGAATCTGTAATTATGATTTCTTTCCTCCAAAAAAACTACACTGATACATATGTAAGGGATACCTATCAGCATAATACAATAAATGTGGCAAACTGCGAATTATTTATGTCTTTTTGTTTGTAGTTGAAATAAATATTTACTCAATTCACTTTTCATTGTCTTTGTCAATTGATTTTTCATGTGGTCGATTTTCGATTCCCGGCATGGGCCTGGGTGTCATTTCGCCCGTCTCTTGATAGACGGCAACGCTGGTCCGCCTATTGCTCATGTTTCGTGTGCAAGCCTAGACGAAGGGGATCTGCCTACGAGCGGGATGCTTTGATAAAACAACCACAGCCACAGCCACATGGGCGCCCATAGGAATTTTTCTAGGGGGGGGGGGCAAACTTCAAAAAAATTTTCGAGAGGGGAGCAAATTTCAAACTTTTAACAAATTTAGTTCTGGTTTTGCCATTTGTTTACATCAAGAGACATTAACCTAAAACTCTAAGGGGGGCAGTGCCTTACCTTGCCCCCCCTTATGGGTGTCCATGCACAGCCATTCCCTTTTCAGTGGTGACCGACGCCTATAAATGGCAAGTGCTCGTCATTAGAAAAGGTGGGGCATTAAGAGATGAGTAATGTGTTTACAGTGCGCATACATATCTGAAAACTCTACCGATTTTTTCGGGAGATTTATCACCATTTTACTTAGCAATTTATGCTCTAAATAAGTCCAAATTTTTAATTCATGCTAAAACTGTAAACTTTGGTAAGAAATCTCCCGAAAAAATCAGGAGAGTTGGCAGCTTTAACAAAATATTTTTAATAGGTTAAAATACCATAAGTAAATTATAAAGAGGGTATAAATTCCTTTTTTAAATACGTGTGTTAATGCAACAAAGAAATAATATGTGTTTAAATAACTCTTCCCTGTTATTTATTTTTTTATTTTAAAGTAAAACCTTTTTCTATAACTGACACTGTTTTGACTAACTATTACTTAAAATGGTCCCACCGTTTTCTAGTGCCCCCCACCCCCTTTTTTTCACTTTTCGCTAATTTTAAGGCCATGAATTTGATATTGTAAGATCGGGGAAGGGATTACTTCAAGACCTTAAATATCTTCATAGGTTTAAAGCACGAAGGAGATTTGGGGAGGTGGGGGATTTGTCCTCTGAAGTTAAAAAAATGATCGGTTTTAAATGATTTCTACATATTTCAGTTTGCAGCCTCACGCCCCGTTTTTCTCCCAAGCGGAAGAAAGCTCCTTCTCTCCACACCGAAGACACCTCTTGTTCAACCCATGTTGCTTCCCAGCTTGAATTCAAGAACGGAACTCGTCTCCGTTGCGACTTTTTATTGATAAGAACAAACAGGTTAAGCATGGGTTGAATACTGGGTTAAACTCACTATTAATTCGACAGCATTTTAGGTTTAAATATGCCTCCGCCCAAGTAAGAGGGCGATCGCCCGAACAATTCCTCATTCCGCCAGCCTCTTTGGATCTGCATAGTGTATGTGAATAAAGTATATGTAAATCTGCATAAAATATATGTGTATGTGAATCGTTCAACTAACCGTCCCCACATACAAAATTTCATTAATCCGTCAGTGGTTCCCCAAATCTGTCTTATTGTTAATATCTGTCCTGTTTGCACCCTTTCCTTTCAATCATCTCTGTCCAGACCTGAACCTACCTCACCCCCCCCTACCTTTTCCATACCCTCATGAAGTAACATGCTTTAAACTAATAAATAACTTTGTAAAATAACATGCTTTAAACACCAGTTATTTTGAGTGATTTTGTTAAAAAGCTTTGTTCCACTACTGCTACATTGGAGATAGGTGGGCATGCCACATGTGCTCCGGAACAATAATATTTTCTGCATAGCATAGCATTGGTTCTGGTAATAAGCCTTCTTTAGAAAGCTATTGTTAATAGGCTTTCCTGTTATACATATGAACAATAAACGTAGTAATCGGGGAAGAGGGGGGGGTGGGGTTTACAGAGGGGCACGTATCCGCTCCCTAAACACTTCGCTTCCAAATCCTTTTATTTTAAACATTTGTTTGGCGGGTCGTTTTTAACCGTTCACTTCACCGTTCCACTTAAAAATGCAAGCTATTGCCTGCGTCTTGACAAAATATAATTAAAAAAATTGTTCCTTGTCAGGGTTGCTTAATTCAAACAAGGTTATTTTTAAGCTCTTGGTTTAAACAATTTTTCTCTTCTGTAATTCGGTTTAAAGTGCGTGAGTATATATCGAGTGCCTTCCCCCCTCCCCCCCCTTTTGTGCACTCACACAAACTGACGGGCGTTGCGCGGGTGCATTGAGTGTTAAGGCACAACTTTTCTAAAATTACTGTCTGGGTTGCTTCTCACCGTTGCAAAGACGCGAACGCAGCGATTTTCCTTCTGTGATCAGCTACCCCATTGTTACCCCACATCATTTCTCCCACTGCGGCCCAAGACCTGTGCCGAGGAAGCAATGATGAACACAGAAGGAAATCGCTCAATGATCCAGTGGGCCAAATTTCGTTAAGATTCGACGTAAGTTCTAGGTGCCTATAGCGAATGAACATACAGACAAACAGGAAAATTCTTCTTATTTTATATATTTAGATTATTGCATTATTTGGATGAGCTTTAATAATACTGGTTTTACTTAATATTAATTTGTAGAAACAGTCCATGATAGTTTGTTGGACTAAGGATCTAACAATAACACGTACACACGATGAATGTGCATGCTAAATCTGTACGGCTGATTATGTACTACCGATTGAATTATCAATTCTGGTTCCTGTTCAACAACACAACCAAATGAAATAATTGAGAAATTACTGTAAATTTAATGAATTAAGTTATGTATAGAGTTTAATTATTCCGTTTAATTAATTATTTTCAAGAGAAAGTCTTTTTTTTTTAAATCTTAAAAATCAAAAAGAAATTCTGTTAATAAGAATATATCTGTTAATAATAGAATTCTGTTAATAATAATGTTAAGAAATTCTGCAATAGAACATGTATTATTTGTATGAATTCTTCTACACTGTAAAATTCTGTAGATTGATACCAATAGAAATAATTAGAACAAAAATATGGTTCAGAAGAATTTTTTTCATGCTTTATTTATTTATTTTTGTGAGCGTGTGTGGGGGAGAGGGTAGGAGTTGGTTATACAAAAACGGATAAAAAGTATGATGATTTATCTTCAAGCATTTAAAATGAAATCAAATAAAATGCACGAGATATTAAAAGAAAACATTTAAAATGACACACACCACTAAAAATAATTTTCAGATTTAATTTTACAGCTAAGCCAAAGTACTTTTAGAAAAAAAAATAAGAAGATGAAAGATAAAAATGTCTATTTTACAGGAATTATTAGAGAATTAACCTTTTTCTTATATAGGAAAGTTTAACTTGAACTCGTCTCAATACTTTATAATTTTTAATCTCAACAACACAACTTTACGTTAATGCAACATTGTTTGGTGTTTTGTAAGCTAAGTTTTACAATTAAAGCTCAATTGCTTTAATTGTAATCAGTCTTCTCCGTTGTTGTTGTAGTTTAAAGTTTGCTTTTAGTCATTCTTATATTCAACAAGGAATTTCTTTACGTTTTCTATTTTCTAATCAGGTATTGACCAGGGACATTTCTTTTACTCGTTTTCTTTTCGTCTTCGACTTCCCTTTATGGAAGGTTCTAAATAATTTCTAGAGTGATCAAAGATAAACGCTCTTTTCGGGATATTCTCTGATAGCCCGGGGATATTTGCGTCTACAAAAGGTAGCGAAGGAGCGCGTTCTTGGAATTTGAGGGGTAGTTCTTCAGCCGACGCTGTGCTTCTTTGTTACTAACCGGAAAAAAACGCGAAGGGTCGCCAACCAGAATAAAAGAATTCCCCCAGCTAAGAACAATAATTTTTATTTAAATATTGAACATAAACTTGCTTCGTTTTGGATAAAATATGAGAATGGCATTCAATCAAAAGTAGACGCACCAAATTTCTTTTGTTTTACATTTAAGAATATATTATATCCAGCAGAAACATTCAAAAGTTTTGTGATAGTAAATATGTTTTATCAGATTTTTTAAAAATTAATTTTATACCGATTATTCTGTTTATAAAAGATAAAATGCTTTTATTAAGAATTTTTAAAATAAAACATACTAAATTATTTGAAATGAAATTTGCAAGGACTGATAGAACTTAATTGATTTCAAGTGAATTATTTAAATTTTAATGAAATTTTAAGACGTAATAAGTTGATTTCTTTCCGCTGAAATATTTAAATCATTTTTATTTCCTAGTTTTATGTGACATCTATATATAATGTGACATGAATTGTATACATGCCAGTACAAAAAAAGTAAAATAAAGTAGCATCAAAACATTCAGTAGATGAGAGATATGTGCCTTTGATTGACTTAAATTTTAGAGTAATCTGATATTTGCGAATAGTTATGTATAAAATAATGTCACCATGGGTGCCCACACATTTTTATTTTCGGGGGGGGGGCGGGGTCTGCTTTTTAAAGGGGGGACTTTAAAAATGCACGGGATTTCACATACTTAAAAACTCTTCCTTCCTTCACCCCCCCCCAAAAAAAAAGATAGAAAAAGAAAAAATGGGTTTGCTTGTGTGATACGGCAACTGTACGCTAGGGCGGTCTGCCAAGGATGGGAGTGCCTCGGTAGGCGGACTTTCTAAGGGGTTCTAACGTGTATTCACGTGACATCTGGAGAAAACAGGCGCGTGGTAGCCCAGATTCCTGGACTTACACACTTCAACCGTTTACTAAATTATCATGAAATCAGTAAAAAGTAATCATACTATGACGTAAAAGGTGTACGATTAAAGAAATGCTTTTTAAAGCTTTATAAGATAAACCTATATAAAGCTTTCTCTTCATTATTAAGCTATTATACTTATTTTACTAGCAAGCATTTAAAAAAGATGCTGAAACACGGGAGAATGACGATATACAAGTTCTAAGGTAAATTATCAAACATTGAACTTCATATATGATTAAAAGACAATAAGTAGGATAACAATAAATCTATTATAATATAACTTAATGTAACTTAAGTAATATAACTTAATGTAAACACGTGAGAGTTAAGTAATTATGAAAAGTTAAAACATTATTCACCTTTATTCATCAAATAAAACCTTTTTTGCAAAAAGTATTTTGTATTGCATTAAAAAATTAAAATTAATTAATTAATTAAAGTTCTAAAGAAACCCTTTTAGCCAGGAAGTATTTAAAACCAGTACAACAGATTGAAAATGAGAAAGGTTGTTTAAACCAGTGCTTAAAAAAGTAACGTTTAAATTAAACAACCTTGACAGTGGACAATTTTTAAAAAATATATTGTAAAGACGCAGACTGGAGTTTCGCATTTTTAAGTGGAGCGGTTAAAACAACGCGTCAAACAAATTTTTAAAATGAAAAGATTCTGCGACGAAGTTGGGGGGGGGAGAGGGGGACACGTGCCCCCCTCTTTCCCCCCGATATACACCTATGGCTCATATGTATTACATTCTTAGGAAAACCTAATAACAAGAGCTTTCTAAGGAAGGCGGAAGGCTTATCACAGCTCACAGACCTACTGAAATCTTGGAGGAACACTACAGGGGCGTAGCCAGAAATTTTTCATGGGGGGGGTTACGACTACTACAACTCATATATATGTATACGTGGGTGTGAAAATGTAGTGAAGAATATACATTTTGTATGGCAAAAAATTCCTCATGGGGGGGTTATGACCCCCCTAACCCCCCCCTTGGCTACGCCCCTGGGAACACATGAAAGACTTTTTTTTTTGGGGGGGGGAGGGCACATATTTAATTTAAGAGCAGAAAATGGAAGTTTCTTTTAAATTTTAAAAAAAAAGTTTGGTTTAAAAGATTTTGAGAGTAAGTTGGGGGGGGGGGCAGCGGGACACGTAAACCCTGTGCCCCTGCCCCCGACTATAATGCTATGGTTCATATGTACCATACGCTTATAACAATACCTAATAATATAACAGTAACTTCCTAAGGAGGGCTTATCACTGCTCCCGGACCTACTGAAATTTTGGAGGGGCACAAGAAAGGTTTGAGGGGGGCACATATCGAATGTAAGAGCAGAAAAGGAAAGTTATTTTTAAAATTTCAAGCAATTGTTTATTTAACATTTTATTTTGAAATTCGAATCAAAATTTCTATTTTTAAGGGGGGAGGGGGGCATGGAGGGGGGCACGTGACACCCTGTGCCCCCCTCCCGACGCTTTTCCTATGGTCCATATGTTATATGCTTAGGAAACCTAATAACAATAGCGTTCTAAGAGGTACCATTCCCAGACCTGCTGAACTGAAAATTTACCCCTTTACACCAAAACAAAAGAATTTTGGATTTAAGATCCAGTTACCTTTCTCGTGTATATTACAAAACAAAGAATATTTATGTCCAATATTTAGTAAAAATTAATCATGTGAGCGTTTTTTCCGCACACCGATGTTGTTTATGCTTTCTGAAATCAGTCTTATTGCTTATTTCTGTTATGTCTGGCTGGGATCTTTCCTTTCGATCATCTCTGTCCGATTCCACTTCTTTCTGCCCAATGGATCCGGAGTCGTTCCTCTCGGTCGTCTCTGTCCGGATCCACTTCTTTCCGCCAAATGGATCCGGAGTCGTTCCTCTCGGTCATGTCTGTCCGGATCCACTTCTTTCTGCCAAATGGATCCGAAGTCGTTCCTCTCGGTCCGGACCGGTTCCGATATCGGACCGAAAGGAACGGGTCCGGACCCGTTCCTCTCGGTCCTGACCGGTTCCGATATAGGACCGAAAGGAACGGGTCCGGACCCGTTCCTTTTCCTGGGAGCGGATCCAATAGGACCGGGTCCGAAGGAGTCGGTCCTTCAGAGGATCGGATCCGTTCGGACCGGATCCTCAAAAGGACCGACTTTACCCACCACTATTTTTTACAAAGTTTTTTAATTACTTTACGGTCACCTTACCTTAGTTGATCGGCTCTATGGTTAATCCAAGGAGGGGTTAATCGCAAGCTCGCAAGTTAATCGCAAGTATTAGCACTAGTACTTTAACTTAACATTGGGATTGTGATTGTAGTCTGTGCAGAAATTTTTGTAAACACAAACATGCGAAATTTACAGACAAAAAAATTTAATTGATCGTACATTACGGAACAGGATATATATTCGTACAAGAATTAAAAGTTTCTCTTCAATAAAAAAAAAAAAAAAAACAAATGTTGGCTCAAAACTCTTCGAATAGGTAATGTTTTTAATCTTTGAAGCCTTGAATGAATTAATGTATCAGGTTGTAACGAAAGTTTTCCGCCAGATTTGCTTGAGTCAGCTCACGCGGTACCCAACTATTGACCTTATATGTCAAGTTTTTTATGCTTAGTGCGACTAATGAACATGGCACTAAAGTCCAACTCTTTTAGCTAGCTCTCGAGTGGATGAATATTTTATCTTCTTCCACGAATTGTCGTAGGACTCATCAGCATGAATAGGCCGGCCAAAGCGCCCTGCTTCTTTAATATCCTGGTCCTCGTTTTTGAACTTTCGGTACCAAATCTTCACAGTGTCATGATTCAACAGTAGTACCTTAAGCAGTATACATGATTCAGTGTCATTCTGTAGCTGACTTTTTGCGACAGAACTGAGAGTAAATGATGGATCAATCTGGTAGCGTGGTAGTTCCAATTCAGACACCTTATACTTAATCATAACGATATTGTTTTACAGATTTCACAACACAGTTCTCTAAAACAAGTCTTTTCTTTCAAATAACAAAAATCGTTTTACAAAATATTGTCAAAGACACCAACGGGAACTGCTTGTGCAGGCAATACTTTGAGTGGCAGAAAACTTTCGTTACAACCTAATAAATGAACAAACAGTGCTAGTCAGTTAATGGTAAAGTCGACCAAGACGGTGTGTGCCCCACGTAAACACGGCGACAGTCGCTGGAGCTTGGCGATTGCCAAGCTCCAGCGACAAGATCAGATTTATATCATTATTCAAAAATTTTGATAAATTCATAAAACTCAGTCGAATTTCAAAATTTGAATAATTTATAAATTCGATCAGATTTATAAACTATTCAAAAATCTTCACATACTGGTTCATATTTAACCTAAAAAACATCTGCAAAATCAGCCACAGCTAATTTAAAATGGGCAAACTGTAGACCATATTTAACCTAAAAAAATTATGGATTAAGCAAACTTCAGCTAGTATAAAGTAGGCAAACACTAGCCCATTTTTAACTCAAAAAAAAAAAAAAAAAAAAAAAAAAAAAAAAAAAGGTACGGTGGACTAAGCAACCTAGCTATATACACCTAATCTAAAGTCAGAAGGATTTAGAATAGCAGATAAATAGCACTATCAAAAACAAAAAATCACTTTAAAAGTGATAAAAATCCAAAAGAATTCAAAAATTCATATAAAAAAAGCACTTACCGTTATTTTTTCATTTCATTCACTTACTTCAACGTAGTTTACTAACGCAGAAATGTCCCTTATGCCATTTTCGCTCTCCGTTCTTTGTACCTCATTTTCCCCCCTTTCGCTTCACACACCAGCTTGTACTTTTCACCAACATCCAACATCCTTTTATTTAGCTTCATATTCACACTACATTTCTAATAAACACACACTTTTTTTTTATACAATAACATGAAATAATTTCGGTACTTATGTATTATCCCAGGGATCATTTCTGTCAAACTGTTTTTTCGTCAAATGTGCTAGCAAACTGTTGCCAATCGTATTCCAAACCATTAATAATTTCATGCATCTGGCATTTATCTGGGCGAAAAATCGCTCATCTTGGTGGACCTCTGGTATAAAACATAAGTACCCAATTTCAAATTCCCAACTGAACTGACGATACATGTTTTTTTATGGTTGCCAGTCAAAACTACCACTGGCAGGGTACTTCATTCCCTCCATGCAGTGGCGGATCCAGAAATTCTCTTTTGGGAAGGGCTGAATTTGGAAAAAAGCTTATTTTACCCAAACAAAATATTCAATAAAGCAAAATTTTAGTCTAAACCAATGTAAAAACTTTTGGGAGGGGCTAAGTGATCAAAAAAGATAATATATTCAAAGTGCATAATGAAGAAGAATGTTACCCTTTAGCAATCTCTTTTTTGGGGGGGGGCTGAAGCCCCCTAGCCCCTCCTCTGAATCCTCTACTGCCTCCATGCATCCAGGCCCTACGAAAGGGGGGGGGGGACAAACGGGGTGCTGCCCCTGGGCCCGTGTTTAGCTGAAGTGCGTCCGTGAATTTTTCAGAAGGTGTTACGAATTTCACTTATAGATCCATAATTAAAATCTTTTTTTTTTAAAAGGCTAAATTTTGAATACATGATTCTAGAATGATTTAGATGGTAGAAATTTTAATTCAACCATTTAAATATTAGTATTTTTTCAACCTTCGAACATGAATTAAAAGTACCATTACATATCAGAAAAACTTCCCTCCCACTCTCCTTTTAGCATTTTATATAAAAATCATTAAAAAGAGCAGTTTCACAAAAAAAAAAAAATTGCTCCCGTCCCTTTTGTTTTTTCGAAACTTTTGTGCTTTACAAAAGGTAGTGATGGATGCGAGACTGAAAACAGGCATCTCGCATCTCGCAAAACGGCCAAAAAACTTTGTCTCGTGTTGCAAAATCCCTATATCGTAATGTTAAAAATGTGTGTCTCATCTCTCAAAAAATCCGTCAATCTCTGTCTCGTTGCGCAAAAATTTGTTTTACATCTATCCCTAACGAAAGAGGCCGGGAAGATTTTCGCCCTGCCTTATAAAATTTTTCTCGAAGGCCCTACATGCATCGCCCCAGTATTGTGCCAGAATCATCACCAAAACAAGCATGTAAACAGCACTGGCTTGTAAATTCAATCTAGGTTTTTATAACGTTTAAAAAAAAATACAAGAATTTTGATAATTCTGCTGGACCCGACATTAACGACATGTCTTACCATACATTTTTTTCAACTTTTTTCTTACAACAAATTTGAAATTTGAGAAAAACAATACCTGTGCATCATTAAAGCATGGTTGAAAAAGAAATATATGTTAACATCTTGAGTCTTAACAGGGGTCTGTTTAGGAGAAATTTTAGTCCGTTAATGGACCCTTCACAAAATATTTTATACTAAAAGTGGACCTTTCACAAAATATTTTCTTAAAAATAGACCCTTCACAATATTTTTCATTTGGAAAACAGACCTTTCACAAAATTCTTCCTCTGGTAAACTGCCACCCTTTTACAAATATCTGTTTATATAATTTAATATTTTTCAAATAAAATCAATCTTTCCAGCATAAACTGATGTATAAGCAATGCTTTGCCAGGTTACACATATATAGTTGTTTTTAGTAGGGCTTTCTATAAAATATTCTGATGGAACTTTAATACTAAATTTTAATTTGTATATTTTATAATAATTCATGAAAACAAGACCCTATTTTCACAAATACAGGACCTTAGCTGGAAAAACCTGATTGAACGCTAATTTCAGATTCAGAAAATAATAAGTAAATTTTTTGCAATTTCACAAAAACAGGACTCTGAAAAATCTGGACAGATCCTTGCTGAAGCATTTGACAAAAAAAGCAAAAGTCTGGTTAGTGTTATTGCATGTCATGTCTGTTACTTTAACTAGTTATACAAAATACATTTATTTATTTGTTAATTCAGTTGATTAATTTAGTTAATTAGATTTTTTGTCTAAATTAATGTCTCTTTTCATGTTCTTGTGGAATTATTTACTCATGAATTTTTGTTCATTGAAAATTCATGTCTGTTACTATAATATGTAGACATAACATATTTATAGGGTTTGAAATTGACTGTTAAGAGCAAGAATCTGAGAAACTGTCACACCTGGCATTATGGGGTGATTCATAGCATCTCAGATTTTCACCAAAATATTCCCAGTTGTTATTTATCTTATTAATGGCAAATCTAAAATATTTTGTTCCAAAGTTGAGTTGTTCATTTTTTATGGCCCCCCAAAAGAGACTGTGCTGCACATAAAAATGGGTGTTTTACTCGGACATAGAAAATCTCACTTTTAAGTGAAAATTGAAAACAATTCCTGCAAGACCGTTTTCACAAAGAATTGCGAAACAGTTAATAAATTAACTGCACAACATATTATAAAAATGATAAGTCTTTTAGTAGATGAGAAGAAAAAAATTTGCGCAGAAGCTTATTTGACTCAGGAACAAGTTATATGTTATTTTAGCAGAATGAAAGGAAAAATAATTAATCTTTATGCATTAAGAGATGATGATGAAAATGAAGAGAGTCACAATTTTTTATATGCTGTGATTCAAGAAAATGAGGAATGTTGTGTTTATAGCAAAATTAACATAATTTTTTATTATTTAAATTCAATTATACATGTTTTTTTTATTAAGAAGTGGACATTTAGTAAATTTTCACTTTCAGATTTCTAAGATAGAGGAAATCAGGGAAGGGATAATTTTTTTTTTTTTTTAAATAGTGGGCGGGCACTTGCCAATTAAGCATTCGACATCGCAGCGACCTGTAGGTATTATCCACTGTATTATGGGGGCACCCAATGAATGGCCAACATTACCATCTGTGAAAGGATGGATGAGTCAACACAACACCCAAACCCAAGCTGGGAATCGAATCCGTTCTTCAGCCACTACACCGCCTGGTGGAGAAGAGACCTAACTTTTTTTACTGAAATGGATCCTTACCAAGTCCAACCTTATTCATTTTATGCCTTTATGTACAATAAACAGTTTTGCACTGAAAACTTATACAAAACTGTTGGAATGACCTATTTAAAATAAAAATTTTTCACCAGAGAGGAGTTCAAGAGTTAAATGGCCAATGTACGAAGATATTGAAACCATACATTGAAGAACTATTTTCTTCAGTCCTATACAATTGTCTGGCGCTGATCCTTTTACAGTTTCAAACTTAAAAGGCATTCAGAGGAGTCTATAAGACAGTGCTCCCCAACCTTTTTATTGTCTCGAACCAGTCAATGTTTGATAAGTTAACAGAGGCCTGCCGAAGGGGAATTCATTGTTTATATTCTAGGGTGTTTTGATTTAATGTTCCTTGAGCAGCTCGGTACCATTTAATCCATGGATAGGGGTTTGGGGGCAAATGTTATAAGAAACTCATAAATGTAAAAATAATGACAGAGCTGACTAAATACATTTTTTCATTTATGCTTCAATATACAGGTTGTACAGTAAAAAATTTTGTTTGTAAAATAAAATAGGTTACATCAACATCATATATTTATTACAAACTTTAGATATTAATTTAAATAGCTATAAATGTATAGTAAGTAAAAAATACAGTAATTTATAGTAGTTTTGGGAAGCAAAAAAATTCTACTGCAAATATATGGGAATGTTAAAAAATATTTAAAATTTTTAAAAGCAATTTGCCTCACCGAAGTTAACTTTTTTGTAAAGACAAGTAATAGAGGACAACATTGACATGACAATTTTTCAATAAACCTCTGCCACAAGAATTTGACTCTTTGAATATCGGTCAAAAAGGAAAATTTTCAGATATTGGACTTATAAATCTAAAAGCGCATTCAACTTGCCTCAACTATGTATGCTTTTTTTTATAAGTGCTGACACATGTCTTTCAAAGGACACCTCTTTTGCTATGGCAACTCGAAGGCACAATCTATGGTTAAGCCTTAAAAATGACAAAAAATGTTGAAAATGTATCTTTTTGGGAACTTCAGGGACCTAGTGGCAACAACCTGCCACAGATTTCTCATATATTTCATGAAGTTCAATCCTACAGCATTCCAGATATGAAAGAAATTTTGTGGCAAGTTGTTTCCGCAAAGAGTTTTTGACCAAAATATTTTCTATGTCCAAGTAAACACCCATTTTTATGTGCTGCACAGTCTCTTTGGGGGGGGGGGGCATAAAAAATGAACAATTAAACTTTGTAACAAAATATTTATAAATTTATTAGATTTGCTACATTAATAAGATAAATAACAACTGGGAATTTTTTGGTAAAAATTTGGGGTGGTATGAATCACAGGTGTGTCACTTTCTCAGATTCTTGCTCTTACTGTGTTTTATGTTATGGCAAGACTGCACAAAGGACATCTGCCTACATGGTGTGTGCCTTGGGCAAAGGGCTTTTTTAAGGGGTCTAATGATTATCCATGTTGCATCTGTAGAAAACCTATAGAAACTTAAGACTGTTACATCAATTTCAACAGCCACATGTATCAAATTAGATTCAATTTTTTAGGATAGCTATCTGTTTAGTCAAAAATTTCAGATTTTTTTTTTTTTAATGGTGGGGGGGGATATTTTGTATTACTTATTATAA
This sequence comes from Cheiracanthium punctorium, assembly GCA_038373885.1. Lineage (NCBI taxonomy): Eukaryota > Metazoa > Arthropoda > Arachnida > Araneae > Cheiracanthiidae > Cheiracanthium > Cheiracanthium punctorium. The sequence continues at coordinate 1,424,457 of JAWZYV010001774.1, forward strand.
AACCTAAAAAAGAGATGATTTTCAATGATTACTTAATACTAAATGCTGATAAAATCAATAAATTTAATAAAATATCAATACATAACCAATAATTATAGCTGTTACAATTTATTCCTGAAAATTGTAATAAATCTTGTATAAAGTCATTATCTCCCTATATGTTGGATTATCATGATCGAATTACTAATTGAAACTGTATTACTAAAATTAGAAACAAGAAATTGAATAACTTTTTTTATATTATAAATAAATTCTATTACAGTCAAACCTTGTTAGTAAGTTACCTGGATAGCATGTCACTCCACATATTACATCATCTTCCAGAAGTATCGACCTTTTTAATACTCCTTTTCACTATTGTACTCCGCTTATTGCGTTGTTATTTTTCCAACCACTGCAAAGATGTCACTTTTAAGAGTACCATATATAAACTCAGTCTCATTTCTTTGTCAAATTATCTACCGAAAGCACTTAATTTTTGTTGAGTAGGACTCTCAATGTTCTACCTTACAAAGATTGTTGCCTCATCAACAAACTTTAGGAATTCATCCAGCACTATTGTTCGTTTTAACTTTTATACAGTGGCAAATTATAGTTAAATTATACGTACTATCAGGGGTCGATGCAGATGAAAATTGGGTCCATTTTGCAGCACCTTCAGAAAATTACAATTGATTTAGATGGCCCCAGAGCTGGCCTAAGGCGTCTGCGGTCGCACACATGTGATTTAGAAAAAGCAGCGCAATTTGAAAAACTAAAAAATAATGTGGTAAAATCTTACATTTTTATGTAACTTTGAATGCAAATTAGCCATTTGAATATGTTGATAACTTTTGTTCAACAAATAAAATGTTGTTAAGTGTTTTCTCCTTACACAGTACATTACTTCAGTATAGTAGGCCTATCAATATACATACAGATATATTGATATATCTATACCGATTTTCATTGAAAGGTGCCAAAAATCATTCTTGCATATGTATCATTTTGCCCTTTGGCTGGTGCTGAATGGACGCTTCACAAAAATACAATAGATTAAAATGGCGCTTCATTGGTATTTTACCCTACATTTTAATTAGTTTTATCAATTTTTTTTTTTTTTTAAAGTTGCTTTTGCTACTCATTTCAGAACTTTTACTATACTTTACAATTTCTTCATACTCAAAATCTCTTTCTTCATAGGTTTCCAGTTTGCTACAAGAAATATCACATTTTGCAATAAGATATAGTTAATGTTACATACAGATGAGAAGAATGGATTGAGTGACCAGATGATATTTGGTTGTTAAAACACTGAGTTTTTGTACTTATTTCCGAAGGGAAAACTGCCTCATATATTTATGTTTCGAGAAGAAACCTTGCATCATGAATATTCAGTATCATTTAGCAAAAAACAGTCCTTTGAAAATGCTTTAGAAAAAACAAACTTTTAAATTGTTTTCTATGTTTCCCAATCATTCAGCATTTACCAGATATCAGTGCGAATAAATTTATACAGAGTATCAAATACCCATGTAAAGAAAAGTGACTCATCTAGTTCCTCATATCTATATTTAAAAAAAGGACTACAGATTAAGGAAATAGACTATTTTCATATTAAATTTAATGTTGAACTGTCATGGATGTAGAAACCTTCTCATGTTCTACTTGCTGAAGAACATTCATTCAGCATTATTTAGAGGCTGGTTCTTCCATCAAAGCAGAAGACAGAACTTTTGAGTACTATGTATGCCAGAAAGTTTTTCTTACTGAAAACTCAAAAGCAGGTGTGACATCTTATTTGTCTGAACCTTATTTTCATGACATCTGTAAAAAAATCATTTCTTGTTGAAGGAAATGGAAATAAAGCTCTTCAAACCTATACAGGAGAGAAACCCTATGTATGTGACTTATGTCAAAAAGCATTTACACACACAGGAGAAAAACTTTGTGTTCAACATATGTTAGAAAGCGTTCTCTCAGAAGACAAATTTAAATTGACTTCTCCTTACACATACATGAGAAAAACCTTATATGTGTGACATACGTAAGAAAGCGCTCTCTCGCAAGGGAGACTTCAATAGACATCTTACACACACAGCAAAGACACTTTATGTGTGTGACTTATGTATGAAAGCTTTCTCTCAGCAGACGAATTTAAATCGACATCTTCTTACACACACAGAAGAAAAACCTCATGTGTGTGATTTATGTCAGAAAGCATTCTCTCAAAAGGAAGACTTGAATAAACATCTCCTAACACACACAGGAGAAAAACTTTATGTATGTGACATTTGTCAGGAAGCATTCTCTCAGACGGGAGACTTGAATAGACATCTTCTTACACACACAGGGGAGAAACTTTATGTGTGTGACTTATGTAAGAAAGCATTCTCCCGGAAGACAAATTTAAATCGACATCTCCTTACACACACAGGAGAAAAACCTCATGTGTGTGACTTATGTCAGAAAGCATTCTCTTGGAAGGAAAGCTTGAATAAACATCTCCTTACACACACTACAGAAAAACCTCATGTGTGCAATTTATGTCAAGAAAGCATTCTCTCAGAAGGGAGACTTGAATAGGCATCTTCTTATACATACAGGAGAGAAACTTTATGTGTGTGACTTTTGTAAGAAAGCATTCTCTCAGAAGATAAATTTAAATCGACATCTCCTTATACACACAGGAGAAAAACCTCATGTGTGTGACTTATGTCAGAAAGCATTCACTTTGAAGGGAGACTTAAATAAACATCTCCTTACACACACTAGAGAAAAACCTCATGTGTGCAATCTATGTATGAAAGCATTCTCTCACAAGGTATACTTGGATAGACATCTTCTTATACATACAGGAGAGAAACTTTATGTGTGTGACTTTTGTAAGAAAGCATTCTCTCAGAAGGCAAATTTAAATCGACATCTCCTTACACACACAGGAGAAAAACCTCATGTGTGTGACTTATGTCAGAAAGCATTCTCTTGGAAGGGAGACTTGAATAAACATCTCCTTACACACACTAGAGAAAAACCTCATGTGTGCACTTTATGTAAGAAAGCATTCTCTCAGAAAACAAATTTAAATACACACCTCCTTGCACATACAGGAGAGAAACCTTATATTTGTGACGTATGTCAAAAAGCATACTCTCGGAAGGGAGACTTGAATAAACATCTCCTTACACACACTAGAGAAAAACCTCGTGTACAATTTAAGTAAGAAAGAATTCTCTCAGAAAGCAAATTTAAATATGCACCTCCTTGCACATTCAGGAGAGAAACCTCATATGTGTGACTTATGTAAGAAAGCATTCTCTCAGAAGAGATACATGGATAGACATCTTCTTACACACACAGGAGAAAAACCTCATGTGTGTGACTTTGTCAGAAAGCATTCTCTTGGAAGGGAGACTTGAATAAACATCTCCTTACACACACTAGAGAAAAACCTCATGTGTGCACTTTATGTAAGAAAGCATTCTCTCAGAAAACAAATTTAAATAGACACCTCCTTGCACATACAGGAGAGAAACCTCACATGTGTGACTTATGTAAGAAAGCATTCTCTCAGAAGAGAGACATGGATAGACATTTTCTTACACACACAGGAGAAAAACCTGATGTGTGTGACTTATGTCAGAAAGCATTCTCTTGGAAGGGAGACTTAAATAAACATCTCCTAACACACACAGGAGAAAAACCTTATGTATGTGACATATGTCAGAAAGCATTCTCTCTGACAGGAGACTTGAATAGACATCTTCTCACACACATTGGAAAGAAACTTTCTGTGTGTGACTTATGTAAGAAAGCATTCTCTCAGAAGAGGAATTTAAATAGAGATCTCCTTACACACAATGGAGAAAAACCTCATGTGTGTGACTTACGTCAGAAAGCATTCTCTTGGAAGGGAGACTTGAATAAACATTTCCTTACACACTCCGGAGAAAAACGTTCGTAACTTCTGTCAGATGAAATTCTATGAGAGAGAACATTTAAATGCACATCTTTCTGCCCACACAGGAAACAGACTTTGTAAGTTTGAGTTGTGTAAGGAAATATTCTCTCATAAAGGACATTTGAATAGCCACTTTCGAACCCACGTATTAGAGAAACTATATGTGTGTGATGTATATCAGAACTGATTCTCCTAAAGTAGAAATTGAATAGACATCTGCATACTTACTATGCAAATAAATCTTAGATTTATATGCACATTCTTACACACACAAAAAAAAACCTTATGCTGTTACATTTGATATAAGTAAGAAAACATCCTCTGAGAACAAAAATTTATAGCAACATCTTACACTCAAGCAGGTTTCCTATTGACCTGGAAAGTCAGAGAAATGAAAAAAAAAAAATGTTTGTACATTTTGATTGACTGTAAACATTAATATAAACCTCCCTAACTTGCCCACTGTGCACTGTCTTTGACATGTCTGGAGATCACTTGATCACTTATTTTAGAGTTAGGTACGTAGCAGCAGTTTAGTCTGCTGAAAACTTTTCAAATTTTGTTTGTGTTTCTGAACTCTATTAGGCTACCTCTCTCAGACTAATATTAGTCATGCCAAGGCCTGGCATAGGATATTTTTAAAACACAAACAAACAAAAAACCTTTAATATATATAAATTGTAGTGTCAAAATTTTACTAATGCTACAATGCAAAGCACTAAAGCGAATCAATGAAAAAAAAAAATAGTATAAACAAACAGTAGTGATTGTATATATTTTTTAAAATAAAGTGTTGTGTATAATCCAGAACTAGACTGTATCTGATGTAATGAATCTACTGTAAAGAAATAAAAGAAGACTCATACCATTTATGAGTTAGCAGCTAGAAATTAACCAATGGTGGTTAAAACACACCAGCGAAAATCACAAAATAAATAAATAAATAACATAGTCAATTAATATCCTTTTAATATGGCAATAATGAAGCTAAAAAAAAAAAAATCTGAAATTCTTCCAGATTTTATTTACGCACTCGGCTGGAAGAAGTTAAGTTTTTTTTTTTTAATCTATTCAATCAATTCTGCCATATAGAAGAAAATAATAACTGTAAGTGCTCATATAGACTTCTGTTCGCATAATTTTGTTGCTGAAAATTGCATCAATTGTTGTTGTGAAATGTTTTCAATTAGTGCGTATTGGAAAACCTAAAGTATCCATTTCAGTCATGAAATCAGATCCTTGATCGGAATTTAATTCTATGTTAAAATCTCCTACTAAAACAGTCTTACAATCATCCTCCTTCAGTAACGTTTCCAATAGAGCGTCTAATTTATCTTCATAAGAAATTCGAGGACTAGCGTATGTAACTGCAAATCTCACTTTATCTTGAATATGCGCAATGACCATTTGAACACCATTGATCTGGCTCGTGTAGGCACGGGTAAAGTGTTTCATATTCTTTTTATAAAGTGATTTTTATAAAGTTTTCCTCTATAAAAATCATAACTCCAGATGGCTTTCTGTTTTGGAAACCACTGTCTATCCGTTCGACCAAAGTGAATCCTGGTATTTGAAAATCATCTGAAGGGATAGTCCATGTTTCCGTTAGCAATATCAAATCACTCTGCAGAAAACATGAATCAAACGGAAAAGTGACCACGGCGCGCCGCGTAGACAAAAATCCCGTGCTTGAAAGAAATAGCACCCGAGTGCTAAAAAGGAAAATATACTACTCAAATAATGAGGTATAAAAATATATAGGAAACCTAACACCATCATTTTCTTTTTTTTTTTTTTTTTTTTCTTTTCTTAATTCTCTTAAAGCTATTACATTGAGAATTTCAATTTTTTAAAATAAACTTAGGTCCTTGGCCCAAAATAATAATTCTGAATTCATCATTAATATGAAGTCTACAAGATATTCCAAACAAAATTTACTGTATAAAATTAGAGCTCCAGGGACAAATGATTCACTCATAACTAAAATTCTGATAAGAAATAACATAGCCATCTCTTATACATTTAATTTACATATCTTTAAATAAGGTATTTTCCTCTTTACCCAAGAAATTAATCTGGGAGCTATGCCTCTGAGAGACCACCTAAATTTTAAAAATGGGCTTCCTATCCTGGTCTAAATGGAGTTGAATGGGTTCTCTTATAAATGCATTTGGATTTACAAAATAAGTTGTTTGTTTTTTATAGTCTAAGGTAAATTTGAATGGGAAGGAAGCAAGTGTTCTTGCTGCATTTACCAGTAGCGTAAAAATTTAATTGTATTGTGAAAGTATATATAACATGTATGTTTTATACTCTTAAGTTATTATGCAAATTTTGTTCCAGTGGCTCTGGATACAAGACTTTGAATAAAAGGTCTTATTCCTCTTTGCATGAAGATGACGCAAGTGTAGAAAAATTGGATATTGAAACTGAAGCTGAGAAACACTTAAAAACCCTGTTAGACAAGCAACTCAATAAGACTCTGTCCATTAAAGAGTAAGTATTTGTCAAACAATAACATATGTATATATATATATATAATTAAAAATTATTTAAAAGTATTATATAAAAATACCAGAGACAAGCAACTCAATAAGACTCTGTCCATTAAAGAGTAAGTATTTGTCAAACAACAGATATATATATATATATATATAATTAATTAAAAATTATTTAAAAGTATGTATTATATAAAAATACCGCAATTACACACGCTACATAGCGCTTATAGAAGCTGCTTAATAGAAGCATGTGTTTAATACTTTAACATAAAATAAAAGAACGCCCCATCCCGGGGCAGTCATTGTTATTACAGAAATACTGCATAAAATGCAACGTCTCAATGGACGGATAGTATATATCTATATGAAATATTAGATAGTGAATCTTTTTATAGTACATTAAGGGCTCATTCATAAGGAAAGATGCAATTTTGATTTTAAAAATACATTTAAAAAAATTGTTTTAATTCCCCGTTTCTTTGTCTGCTATCATGGAGAAAATTACCTGCAGAGATTGTTTGCTTTAAGTATAGCTTTAATCAGTGGGGTAGCCAAGGGGTTGGGGGTTAGGGGTTCAAATTTCCCGAAATTAGAGTGTCAAACTCTCTCTCTCTCTCTCTCTCACACACACACACACACACACACACACACAAAGTTCTTTTTTTACCTCTCTTCCTTTTAAACTTCCCAACAAAGAGAAAATTCTGCTACATTTACTGGTTTTAATTAAATATTCATTTTTTTTTTTCATTGAAACAATAATGACGGACAGGAATGTAGTAATGACATTTGTGAACATAATAATAACTTAATTATACAGGCCTAAATTAATCCATATAATAAAATGCCAATAATATCAACTAAGGAATAGTAATGCTAAAAGTCTAAAACTATCCCTTACTTTAAAACTCTGCCCTTAGTCACACATTTTTATGCTTTCAGAAATCCTTGGTAATGACATTTTTTAAAGTTAAGCCTATTTAAGGCTAAATTATAACAATTAAAAGCTTTGAAATAAGTCTCAAAACTCTTTATAAATTCTACAGCCAATTAAAATTTATTAATTACTAGCTGCATGCCCATTCTTTGCACGGTAGGGAACGAAAAATTTTCTTACATGTGTAATTCGAATTGATTCCAGTGATGTAGAATCTAAAAATAAGCAAAATTATTTGACTCTTGACAGAAAGTTTGCATTATGAGTACTAACCTGAGATCATTGCTATATTATGACACAAAAAACTACATGTCAGTGTCATTCACAAGCAGAAAAAAAAAAAAAAAAAGCTTGGTGGTTTCTAGCGAAAACTCCTCACATTCAAAATGTCTTATTTCTACATCATACTATTTATTAGGTTTAAGTTATAGCATTAATACCTCAGATACTATATGATGTGGACAAACACGTTTTACTTTATGATTAATTTTGCTAATGATTTAACTTTTGTGCAAGAGATTGCTAAGTTGCTAGAATTCAACAAAAAAAGTATAATAACAAATATATATATATATATATATTATATATATATATATAACATTACAAATCAAAAGCCCATTAAAATCCCACATTTCTAGAACTATGCAGGGGACAAAGGAATCCTCTTTCAAAAACTGCAATTACTACACAGTCCCTTGCAATTCCTTTATAATTTTGCAGACAATCCCCACGTTCAGCCACTCTGGCATCTTAAAAGCCATAACAAACCTTGAAAAACCACTGCCCAGATTTTGGGTTTGACCAATAATTGCAACTTGCATGGATCATGTGACACGACCTCAAAAGTTAATAAAAGGGGCTGATGCAGCCCAGCAGCGACTCTTCTGCGTGACTGCAACTACCAAGGAAAGATGTATCGAATCACCAATAAAATAATGTAATTGCAGTTCAACTCATTTCTTCCACCGAAGGCCACAACGGTCCAAGGATTATCACAGCTCGCTCCAGCGTTTGCCGGCCAGCAACGACCGGCCAGGGGGTCTCAAACAGCCTCGCCTCCCCCGGCACATGACTACAACCTTCCTGTAGCAGTTTAAAGCTAAATATATATATACTGCCAAAAGTTGTCCAAACTTGGCGACATTTTGCATGATTTTTGGGAATACATATGACGACCATCATCAAGCCAATAGCAAATACTATGTATTTATGTTGATTAGTATTTTACACCTTTAGGCGACATTCGAATTTCCCACGATTTTAAAAAACGCAAACTTCCTTTCGTTATTACGGTGGCTGAAAAAACGCCAAGGGTAGCTCACGCATTGAACAAAATATTTTGGGTTTTTAAAATAGTAACTTTATACGTCAAAGCCTTTTAACTAAGGCTGGGATACAGATTCTATTTACCGTCATAGAAACCAGTTTATTTGCGATTCTAGTTTTATTATTGGTTTAAAAACTGGAATCGTCAATAAAACTGGTTTATGATGACGGTCAATAGAGGTCTGCATCCCAGCCCTAATTAGATTTCTAACTCATTTTTAAACTCATGACATCATTCTCAGTTACATAATGGATTTATTAACATAGGATTACTAATCATTGCTTACCTTTTTTTAACATCTCTACAATCTACCTACTCCAAATCGCTAAACTTCACAAATCAGCCAGTTTATTCTTTCACAAAACTCTGAAATTGATTGTACTTTGTTATAATACATCTTTATTCTTTTACCTAAAAAAAATTTATTCCTGCCCTTTTTATGCATGCAGATGGTATTTAATTAAAAATGACAATTGGAGATTATTCAATGATTTTTTGAAATATCGTTTCTGTCCATTGCTTGGATTTAAGAATTTAAATCATTTTATGTTGCCATAAATCGCCAAGCATGGCAACCATAATGCTTCTTTTCTGATTTTTTAAAATATTTATCATGTCTTTGCATGTAGTTTGGTTAGTGAATAAATCTCTTGAAAGCATGTTTAGAAATAACCCTATAACTTACAACAATGTTTAAAAAAAAAAAAAATCTCTACATAGGACTGTGATATGGAAGACTATGTTAGACTACGTTAAGACTACCTCTACAAATTCCGTGCTTTAGAAGAAGCTATTAAATATATTTTTCAATCACACTTTTCCCCCCCCCACACACACACACTTACTGTGAAACTATTCATATGATGTTATTACAGTACAAAATGTCTCTAATTTAATTAGAACATTAATTTCACTATGATACAAAGTTCATGTTGTTCTTTAGTGCATTTAGAATATTAATTCCATTAAAATTCATGTTCTTCTAATTGCTGTAGAGGAGCTTTGTAGCGTAATGTTATTAGATAAATGTTTTCAGAATAAGGAAAAAAAAAAGAATGATTGAAATATAAAAAACCAACAGTTGAATATTTTATCAATTGTTCTTTAGGAAAGATTGTTCTTTTTGGAAATCATGCAACTTTCGAACTGCTTTTTAAAGAATTAAATTCCTCTAGAGACTCGAAAAAATTTATCATGTCTCTTTACAAGTTGTGCTGCAGTGGCGGCTCGTGGGATACAGCAAGTACAGCCGGGCTGCACTTGAAATTATCAGCACATACTTTAAAATAATTTATTCTACTAATTTTCCTAAATTCAGATTAGAATTATGGAATTCCTACGGTAAATTAAAAAAAAATCTCCCCCCCCCCAAAAAAAAAACCAAACAAAAAAACTGAATTGTGGCCGGATCGCTCATTCAGAAAAAAAGCACTTTAATCTTCCCGCAATTCAATTGGGAAAATCTTTGGTTCAGCCCAGAGCGCTGATAAGAAAATTGGCAGCACTGTTGCCATGACAACGATTACGTAAGCAGTCCCTCCGGCATAGGCTATAATGGGGATACGCAGCTAAGACTCAGCTCATCAAAGATTTTCAAACGTCGGCAGCACTTGAAAGAGCGCGGTGAATTCAACCCACTGATTGGCTCGAGAAGTGAGGGAAGGGGTAAGGAGAATAATATGTTCGGCAAACTCTCTATATTGCTGAATTTATCAAGAAGGTAAGCCTAGACGCTTATGAATGGACAATTACCCATCAAAGCAGTATTGTTTTTAAGTAAGCAAGAACTAGCATTTAGACGACATGGCGAGCGAGAAAATTCTTTAAGCATGGGAAATTTTAAAGAGGTTTTAAAATTATTGATATCTGAATTAAAACAACGCCTTTTTATGAGGGCATCACTGACCGATTCGCAAGTTTAAAAGGAAGGAGGATTGATTTGACTTATAAAAAATAAGTAAGTTTTCTTTTTTTTTTTCTTTTCTTCTCAAGTTATCGTTACAAAAGAAAATTCTAAGGAAACTTCGAATCAGACACGGATTAATGCAATTTTGAGGATAAGAGCGGCTGGTTGAAATTTATGTCCATTTTATGGAAGTAAAATAGGATCTCTTACATTTTTTATATAATTTCTTTTTTTTTTTTTTTTTCCCTCGATGAGGGCTTAATCCGCCAGCTTTCGAATTCCGTAACAAAGATTTTCCATTCCTGTCCGGAGGAAAGGGTAGGGGGGGTCTCATATGCTTCTGGCTGCACTAACAGTTTTGACCACGGGCCGCCACTGTTGTGCTGTGAACTGTTACAAACAGCAAATGTATCGGAGTTACAAAACATTTGGGAAGAAATGCTAAACTTTTGAAATGTTTCAGTATTTCATCAAACAGGTAACACTTCGGCCCATTTTCTAAGGCAATTTTTGTGCGTATGATTTTTTTCTAAAAGTTGCATGAGACATATGGGTTGACTTTAATGTTAGTTTATAGTGCAGTTAGTGAAAAAGCGTTATTAATTTTTTTGAGTGTTTAACATTTTTTATTTGTTTTTAAAGTTGTTTGAAAGTCCTGTGATGTGATGCTTATCCCTTTTCTAAAGGTAACCCTTAAAACCCTGGATTTGTAAAGGCAGTTTTCTTGATAAAAAATCATTGCAGTTATTGTTTCCATTTAGAAAGGGGTTGTTGCTTATGCCCTTTGACAAATGCATGCGGTGCCACATCACCCAGGTAGGGAGGTGATGGGCAGAGGGGGGGTACCTTCCATTTTTAGGGACCCAGTGGGAGGAAGTCCGACTTTTGCCTGTGGTCCCCTAATTTTGAACCTATTCCAGAGGAGGGTCCAACCCCTGAAATCGGCACCCCCAGAGGTATCTTTTGACAACTAGGAGGGAATAGGAGCCACGCCAGATTTTACCTGCACCAGCTCCCATTAGCTTACACAGTCCTGTAGCAGTCGAAGCCGAGAGGGAGTTGACCCTCCCAAGCACTGGCCGATCTGGATGCTGCTTCACTTGCCATGTTCTTATGGGAAAGGAGTTTAGTGACCAGACCACTGCGGGACTTAAGCCTTTTCATTAGAATGGGAGGAAACAAGATACAATGAAAAGGCATACTGAAGAATATTCAAGTTAAAAGTGACACATAATGTTGGCCATCTCTGGATTATAGTAAATTATGAATTATTGTTAAATTAGTGTTTGATTATACTTTCTTTTTCTTTTGCAGGCAGTTTGCTCAACATCGCACTTTTTCATGTCCCAGCACGTATACTTCACCAACAGAATTGATCAAAGGAGCTTGCACACTTGATAAGTTTAAAAAAATCGAGGAAAATGAAGAACTGCACCAAGAGTTACAAAGGTGTGGCCTCAGTGAGGAAGAAATTGTGGAGTATCTCTCCTACAAAAGTGGAAAAGTAATTTTTTTTTTTAATTTGAAGTAATATTAATTTAAGTTGCATTGTACTTGATGTAATATAAATTTATACATAATATTACAGTACTGTTATATATATTTTGAAAATAATAATAAGTTGCTTTGTTAATAAATTATTGCATTGTACTTGATCTAATATAAATTTATACATAATATTACGGTACTGTTATATTTTATTTATTTATTTATTTTGTAATAGGAAAAAAGAAATTGTAAGATCAACCCCACTGTATGGTATGATTATATAAATGCACTTGAGCAAAAAGTCAAAGCTCATAATGAAGAGTTGCTGAAGCCTCAAGAGTTCAGAAATGTAAAGAAACTCACAAGGCATGAAATGGAAATTGAAAAATCGTTGTATGCAGGTTGTCCTGAGAAAAGCAAGCTGGCCACCTTGGTGTCAGTCATGGAAGAAAGTGCTCCTTTAGACATCAACAGTGCCTTTGAACACATTAAAAATATCTCTCAAAAGTTACTGCAAACCAAGAAAAAAAAGAGCACTTCAAAGAAAAGGCAAAGTTTATTGTTTCAGGAGAGCAGGGACTCTGATACAAATGACTCTGATTTTTTGTTCGATCCCAATATCCACCATGTTGTCATTCCAGTTGATGAAGAAGAAATCAAAGAAAAGAGATTAAGTGCTGATGAAATAAGGCAATTACCAAGATTTGAAAATTACAAGATTGGAAATCCTAGCAAGGTTTTAAAGAAAAGTTTATCTGATTTTGAATTAATATATAAATTGCTTATTTGAGAAACCCCACAAGTCACCGTTTTTATGAAAATGTGTTTGCATCAAAAATCTATAATTTGTGTACAGATGTATGTTTAGATGTGCAACCCTCCAAATCTGGCTGCTTATACATTTCTGCAAAACTGCCTGATGTTATTGATAAATCCTGTGATTTTAAAAACATTTTAGTTTCTCTTTTCTGCCCATGGTGTATTTAAGCACCCCCCCCCCCCCTCAAAAAAAAAAAAAAAAAAAAGAAAAAATTAAAGCAGATATTAAAGAACAGCTATTTTAAAACATTTATATTAACTCTTGTAATAATAAAGGTTTAAAATCTCGGATGGCCCCCCCTCCGCCCGAAATTGAAACCTGTGTACTCTGCTGTTTTTCACAAACTGCAAATTCAGCTGATTTAAGGAGTTTCTCAAATAAGTGGTTCATTTGCAATACTGTCATTTAATTTTGTTTTATGATGCTTAGTAAAATAACTTAATGAATGGAATTTCCCCTTGTTCTAGATATCAACAAAAATTTATGATGCGATGCTTTGTTTGATATTGCATAATGTAGTAGGGTGGAGTGAAAAATAAATTTTTGAAATTGAAAACTCCTGATGGTGCAAAAGTTGTTCATTGGTGAGAGTATCACCCACATAAAATTTGGAAGAAATTCGGCCTTATCTTCTGCCCCCACCAGCACGATCTATGTTTGAGTATAGCTTACTGTAGGTTTCTAAAAGGTTTTTTATAAAAAAGTTCTTCCTATTCACAGCTCAATAATTTGTATTATATTAATTTTTATCACAAATTTGATAAAAATGTAAGCTCTGAAACTATATTTTTAGTGAATTCTTCCATGAATCAGTTTTCTTATTTTAGCGATTTTTTTTTTTCCTGCAAAACATTATAAAAAAAATATTGGTATATATTCTTGTATCAAATCTTTAGTTACAGTTTTCTCAAAAATACAAGAGTTGGCAAATATTTTGTCATTTATTTCTTCAGAAGTCCCTTAAACCTCATTGAAACCCACAATGTTAAAATCTGAGCCTCTCCTTTTTAGTTTGAGTAATGAAATAGTACTAATGTTTGGGTAAAATATTAAAGTGTAGGCTGTATGACTTTTTCAGAGATGTAGCCAGAGGAAGAGGAGCAATGACCTGCACTCATCCCCAAAATTGTTCTTTATTAACAAATGATAATAATGATTTCTTCTTTTCCTCATAAATTGTACCTAAATATTTTTCTTGTTATATGCCTGCTCTGCTTACATGTAACAGATAAAATTAAGAATTTTTGTTTGAATTTGTGTGTAGGTTTACACTGAACAAATTTAAAAAAAGAAAAAACACCAAAACAAAAAAAAATTGTATATGTTTTTTTATTCAATTTAATTTGTAACAAAAATAGTAAAATTTAATTAAAACATGACATGGAAGACATTTTAAAAATATTTAAATTAACTTAAAATAAAAACATGAGAATATACAAATAATGAATGCAGATGAATGATTAAAAATTGAACTTCACTTATGTATAAAGCTATCTTCACACAGCTTTGCTGGCAAAACTCTTAACTTTCCAAACACAAGAAAGTTAATTAAGATTAATAAAAACATATAAAACATTATTTAATACGGCGGATTTATTAGTTAAAGTTTTTTATTTGGGAATACCTTATTCCCCCGTACATGATATATATTTCGGTTACACACATAACCATCATCAGTCGTTTCTGATCTCACACTAATGGGGGCTTCCTTTTTATCTCTTCGTTCTTCTTCTGGATATTTCGATGAATGACGTCATCCCATGATTGGTCGATTGTATGAAGCGCATCGTTAATGCTGCCATCTGTCGTCATTATATCTAAGCTCTCACGAATGTAGGCATATATACTATTTTTTTTTTTTTTTTTTTTTTAATAATAGCCAATTTTTTTATAATAGCCAAATTTTTAAAATAGCCAACTTTAAAAATAGTATGTATGCCTACATTCGTGAGAGCTTAGAAATAATGACGACAGATGGCAGCATTAACGATGCGCTTCATACAATCGACCAATCATGGGATGACGTCATTCATTGAAATTTCCAGAAGAAGAACGAAGAGATAAAAAGGAAGCCGCCATTAGTGTGAGATCAGAAACGACTGATGATGGTTATGTGTGTAACCGAAATATATATCGTGTACGGGGGAATAAGGTATTCCCAAATAAAAAACTTTAATTAATTAAGATTGTTCTAATAAAACCCTATGCTGCAAACATCCAGTTCTGTAGAAGTATTTTCAAGTAAATAGTTGCATAATCCAAGAATTAAACATTAGAATTAAAAAAAAAAAAAAAAAACTGCAAAATGGTTTAAACCAGATGCAGTGTTCATGAATAGTGGAAATGTGGTGCATGTGCCAAAGTTGGCTCATTAGATTATTTCAAATGGCTTATCTAATCTTTGTGCCTACTTAAATTGTTTTGAGACAGACTTTCAAAATAATTTCATGTACAGAAATATTTTTTTTTTCTTATAATTTATGATGCTGCTTCAAAAAGACACATTTGTATTAGGTTGTAACGAAAGTTTCCCACCACCACAAACATCGTCAGCACACAGTTCGCGTTGGCGTATTTGCTCCTATTTTGTCAAACGATTTTTGGCAGTTGAAAGAAAGAGACTTGCTTTATGACACTGTGTTGTGAAATCTGTAAAAAATATAGTTATCATTAAGTACAGGGTGTCTCAAATGGAACTTTCACTCTAGAGGATTAGAACCATCATTTACTTCCAGTTCTGTTGCAAAAAGTCCGCTACAGGATATAAACGAATTATTAGTACAGCTTTTAGTACTATTGTTGTATCATGTGACACTGTGCAGGTTTGGTACCGAAAGTTCAAAAACAGTTATCTAAGGAGTTAGAAGTTAGTTTTTCAGGCAGATATGGCGGAAAACTTTCGTTACAACCTGATACATTCTAAAATACATTGTTATCAAAAATCAAACAATCTGATCCTCTACTAAATATATGAAAAATTAATCCTAGAATTTTTTCCTCAGAACAAAATTTCACCCTCATGCTCACATGCATCAGAGTAAAACACATTTAGTTCACACTTAGTGAACACATTTAGTTATTATGCTTCCTCCCCTAATCTACACTCTACCCATATTCATGTTTTTCAACTTTACTTGTGAATGCAAGGAAGTAAAAAGAGGCTTGTGAGAGTTGTATGGGACATTAGAACTTGTCATGAAGATAATTGACCCATGATATGCAAAAGGTTGGCCACTCCTGGTTTAAACCAAGTGATTTAAAAAAGAAAGAGAAACCTAGTTTAATCCATGGATTAAATAAAGCAGCCATGATTCCAAATATTAGTTCGAGTAAAAATAATAAAACTTTAGGTTCTTAAAATACTTAATTTAAAAAACAATTACCATCAAAACCTAATAGTTAAAAACAATCTCCTGGCAGAAAGCCTTTTCAGTCATTTATCACAACTGCATTCATCGCCGTACTGCATTCCCTCTGCTTCTATGACTAATGGTCACATTTGGTTTACTAAATACAGTGAAACCCTGATCTATCGTTCCCGTATCCATCGTTTTCCCATATTGATCATTTTATTTCTATGGTCCCTGCACATATTGTGTTTGAATAACGTTAAAGAAACCCGCATATACTGTTCGCCAAAAAGTGACTTTCCGTCGTTCATCGTTGTAGTAAAATTTTTCTCCTTACCAAAATGAAACTGAACTTAAAGTGTATCCATATGGCATACAAACTTAATTGCTTCTTGGTATGATTTCTTGGTTTATTGATGACCAGATGAACACTGGTTGCATGTTGGAGAGGATGTGTACAGCTTGAAATTTAATGATTATATTTCCATTAATCACGACGCTGAGGCATGCAGTATCCTAAACATGGAAGAAACATGTGATGATGCAAAAAATGAAAATAATTGTGGAACAGAGGATAATGTTTATGTCGATGAGGCTGAGCCTATACTAGTACGTAGTTTTTCTGAAACAAAAATTGCATGAACTTTTCCATACAAACATAAAATTGCATAAAAGGTCCCGAAAAGTATTGTAAATCTTGCAAATTTACGGTTTAATTCAAAATGATGATGACCCCACAAAAATTGCTGATTTTTTTAAATAAGTATCCCTTAATTTTGATATTCGATTTATTTGTTTTACAGGTTTGTTAGAAATTAGTACTTGTTGGTATACAGTCATTGTGTCTATGCATAAAGATTGCTTTGTGTTTTCACTTGAAACCACATTTGTCGTTTTCCCATTAACCGTTTTTTCCTGTGCACCCCATGAAAAACGATCCATCAAGGTTCTACTGTATTTTAATTCCTTTTTTATTAGCGGATTGGGACCCAATCCTCTTATAAAAAAGGAATTAAAATACTTATTAAACCAAATATGACCATTTTTAAAAGAATCTGTACTGATAAATATTTAAAAGACAAAGGAGAAACTGCTGGAACTATAAAATAAACTTAAAATTTTATGATACAAATAAAAAAGATGTTATAGTAAAGTGAGGAAAAGAAAAATAAAAGAATGAAAGAAAGAACACATTGCCAATCTGAAATACGTAGTACAAACTGCTGCCCTATCTCTTACTGCCCAAAGAGAAAACATAACATTAGATTTAAATATTGAAAAAATTGCTAAATACCAAAATAAAAACTGTAGATTTTACCGTTAAGTAATAAGAATAATCTCTACCCCTGAAGCTGTTAATGATGTCGCACATGTGTACATCGATGATAGATGGTGCTGTATGATCACGGACAACAAGCCAAGCATTGCGATGGAAGCAGAAGAAAGAGAATGCAGTACAGTGATGTATACAGTCATGATACGTGAATGAAAAGGCTTTCTGCTTGTCTTTGTTTTTAACTATTAGGTTTTTATGGTAATTGTTTTTTAAATTTAGTTTTTATGCTGTGCATCTCATGTACTTATGTATTAAGATTTTGCAATTAATTAAAAAATAATTATTTTTCTAGACGCTCTACTTGAAGAACTTGCATCCAAAAGTTACTGTCAATGAACTACGCTCATTATTTTGTATTTTTGAAGATGAAAACAAGATACCTATTGATTACAGGCTCTGCACTGGTCGTATGAAAGGACAAGCTTTTGTAAAGTTTTCATGTAATTTTTATTATTTCAGTACATTACTTTTATTTAATTAATACCTTCTAAGTAATTTATAATGTTATAGATTAATTTATCAACATTTTTACATGTTGGCAAAAACTTACTACTGTATGAAATATTGCACTGTACTTCGCTTCTGTTTAAAAGTTTGTTTATTTACTGATCTGCATTGCTAATGATCTGTTGTTAAATTTTAAAAAATGAAGAAAACTGTTAAAACCTGTTTTTCATAATAATGCATAGTAATCATGAAGGGTTATACAGGAATGAGACTGATTAACAGATTTCTGCAATTTGATTATTTTCTCATTTAAAAAAATGTGGATTATATAATATGCTCAATCTTCGTGTTTTATAGATGCCAACTCAAGTCCAATCTTTTAGCATCTCTTTGATAAATGAGAATTTTCCCTTAAGTATTTGTTCATTCATATCTCTAATGCAGTTACAATGTACACAGATGCCTGTTTTGATATGTTTTCATAAATTTCTCAAATTTTATATGTATCTTAAAGTTTGTATACAAAGCTAAAAAATTACACTAATTCTGCTAATGGGTATGGATTTGCGTTGAATTGCTTTTTCTAAATGAAAAAAGATCTGTTTCTCTCTCTCTTCTAAGTAAACAGGAATGCAATTTTTAATTAAAGTAAGACATTTTTGTTAATTCAACTGAACATTTAAAGTACAGTTCTTGTTTCAGTAAAAGTTTCTTGCTTTATTTATCTGTCACCCCCTCCACTCCCTTTCAACAATTTTAAAAACAAGCGAAAATTTATGCATTTATAGTTTATTTTATTCTTCTGTGCAGTTTCTTTTTACCACAAAAAATTAAATATAAAATTTTCCACATGAAATAAATAATGACAATTTTATGAATTGCTTTGAATACTTATGAAATGCTGTTAGTAAGTGTTTAATATCATTGGATTTGTTTTAAAGTTGCTCGAAAGTCCTCTGATGCCTATCCCTTTTTAAAAAGAACATTCTTAACTAATGTTAATCATTTTGTACTTTTATATTTATTGTTGTGTGTTAGTTCACTGTATACATTTTTCTTTTAAAACTTTCTCTACACAGCTGCCAATTCTTATGGTTTTCCCTAAAGTGTAAGAATATCTATAGCATTTTAAGATTTTAAAATTGATAGATATCATTATAAAGATTTCATCTAAAAGTAAGTTTATTTAAGAAAATTACTGAAAAACATGACTTAAAAAAATCCAATATTCATTTGTTCATGCAATTAAATAAAGTCTCTTTTCTGTAAATTGGTTTAAAAATAAATTTATTACCATTTATTAATAATGCCATAATATGAGCAATAAGCTAATAATATGAGCAAAATTTAACTTATTTCTTGATATATTAAAACCTAATTTGAAAAAAAAAAAAAAAAAAAAAAAAGATGCTTGTTAGGTATGAAACTTGGTTGCTGTGTTATTATGACTGCTTATTAAAAAACTAGTGCATGCTATGTATCCTTCTTTAAGGACGATGCATAGCATGCATTTTTGTCTAATTTAACATAATGTATCTCTATTTTAGGTGCTGAAATTGCTCAGAAGGCTTTAAATCATGTTAATGGTTATTCACTAAGAGGAAAACCTGTAGTAATAGAATTTGGTCTTAAGAATTAGTTAATTTTTCTCGGCCATGGTTCCCGATTTGAAGAAAGAAAGTAACTGAAACATGTAAACCTGCACTGTGTGACAAGGATTCTTCTCAAAGTGCAAACTAGCTGCCAATAGAAAACATGCCAATCATTTTGAGGAAGACACATTCATTCTGAACTACCAAAACTTTCATAAGTACATACAGTATTGAGCTTATTTTTATTGATTGATTTTACTCTCAAGTGAAGCACAAATGGCTTAAATGATAACTTCTTTTCATTGTCTTTGATTATTATGATTGGTAAGTATAAAAAAAATATTCATGTCATGATTTTTTTAATCTTTAAATTCTGTAGCACAATACATCACCAACAAATCCAGAATGTACTGATCCGAGTGAAAAAATGTCCACATGCTCTTTATTTGTCTGCTGTTGATTGTACAGTAAGGCTATATATAACATTAGCTTACAAATAACTTGTACTTTAATCTGTCATTCTTGAAATTTGCATAAAGGGTTGTCTTTAAATTTAATTCTGCATCAACTTAATTTTTTTAAAAATAGCAACACCCTACTTTGACTGTATCAAGGAAAAGAAAACCTTCAAACTACTCTAATTATAAATTTTCATGAATTTTCTATAATAATTTCTGGAAATATTGCTGGTTTTTATGTGTAATTTTAAGGGATTCTCTCCAAATTGAGAACAATAGGTATATGAAGATTCCAAAGTTTTTGCCTGATAACTAGTTTGTTCTCAGAAATGAAAATTATTTTCAAGGAAAATAATATATCCAGTTTTAAAGATTTTTTGAATTAACCCTTTGAGGCGCAACCCTTTCCCAATTCTGAAAAAAGGGCCGGCGTTGCCATCACTCGACTTAACTACTGGCTGTGATCACAGCCAGCTGCGTCAAAAAAAGGGTCTCTCGATCTGTGGCACGCAATGAACGTTTCGATCGTCTGCCATCTTGCTGGTAGTTAAGTCGAGCGATGGAAACGGCGGTCCTTTTTTCAGCATTGGGCAATCTATGCAGCTGTTCTCGCATTCTTCCATTTTTGAGCAGATGTCAGGGCTGTTAAAAATAATCGTGACCATTTTTTTACGGGAAAGGACGTGCTAAAATGTAAAGGATTCCCATGGAGCTATGTCACCGGCAACTATTTTTATAGAAATCAAATCTATTCTTCGCGACTGGCAACAGTCAAAACGTCAGAGTTTGGTTTCCCAGAGCGGGATCACTGCGCGTTAAAGGGTTAAGAATGTAAAAAATTATGTCGCTGATCTTTCTTTGTATATATATATATATGTATATGTTATTGTATATGTTATTGTTTTTTTCGATTAAATTGAAATGTGTGTGCGGTGGCGCCTGATGATAGAGCACACCATTTCAATATTAATTCCATTTTCCGACTATTTCTGATTACATGTGATTAGGCTTAAAAGCACACCAGTTCTAATTTGGCGCTTTATATTCAATTTTTCCACTCTTTCATTGCCTTAAAAGGCTATATTTAAGCACTTATCCGGTATAAGCTCGTTAATTGGCACCATGTGCTATCTACTTTTTTATTTTTTTATATTTTTTTCACTTTATCATTGGATTATCTTGGGATTTCACTTTACGTAAGTAAGCTATTATATATTATATATATATTTACAAACAAAAGAATGCAATATTAAAAAACATTTACATCAGTCATTGTAATATGATATGACTACAAATGAATTATATTTTGAAGTGTATGAAGCAAAGTATTTGTAATTTCAAACTAATAAATATTAATAAATGTGTAAAGTTATCTGAGACAAGGCTATATGAAAAAAGAAAAAATATATATGTTTACTCATCTAGACCTTTCTATCTAATCACTTGTAACTGTGTGATTTGTGTGTAAAGGGAAAGAGGGTGTTCAGAATGAATTAAAGTAAAAATGTGGTATTTCATAAGTATTAAATGGTAAGAAACATTCTTAAGACCATACCAGAAATCTATGTAAGACGCTGTACAGCAGAGGGCAAGGGACATTTTCTGTGTTAGATGTGCAACTTGTGGTGTCCACAAACAACAGATAATTGCAGATCATCCGACTGTGGTTATACTCTACCTGAGACAAAGAAAAGGCTGTATCTGTCTTAGACACTTCATGATGCTGTATTACATTGGAAATGCAGTAAATGTATATGTCTTTATGACAGGGATCCAAATAGAGTTCAAATATTTAGACGAAAATTGGGTGGCACCAAACTTTTCTTATCTTCCAAAGTCACAAAAGCATGTTGCATGCATCAATTTTTCAGTTGCAACGTGCAACGCGTTATTTGCATACCTGCTTTATAAACTTATATTTATTGTCTCTAATTTTATCATAATTTGGTCATAAAAGAATTAAATTATTTATTGTATAATAAAAACTTTCAATGACAGTACTTCTATACCTTTAGCTGGAGAATCATTGAGTAAATGATATTATCACTTTAAATAGTAACACACACTAAATGTTAACAGGTTTAATATTTCATTAAATTATATTTCGTAGTCATGTTTTTAAAATTTCAGTTAAATGTAAAATATTTTATTGAATATTTATGCATATTTCTATTTTATTTCTATTTGTAATATTCTTATTTCTTATTGGGTGCTTCATATCATATGGAAAATCAAGCTTTGTAATAAAAAAAAAAAAAAACGAAATGCACAATCTATCATGTAAATTAATGAAATATATATATGTATAATTATGTAAATAAACTTATTTAAATAACAATACATACTTATTTATTTCTGTTTATTTATTTACTAAGTAGTCAGAGATTGCATTATAGTGCATATTTTACCTTTTTTTAAAATCACCCAAAAACTTATATTTTTATGGTTCTGTATTATAATGACTTCATTATTTTCTACTGTTAGTTAAAAAATAAACAAAAAGACTCAGAAAATACAGCACAATCTCAAGTTCTTAATCTTATGAGTAGAACCACATTTTTAAGAAGCCAGTATGAACACTAAGTACTGTTTGAAATGTATGTATAGTTTTTATACTTAAGTGCACTGAAATTTTATAGGCCTTGCTTATAAAAATTGCAGACAATTTCTTTCACTTAAAGGCCTGAAAGTTTTTAAAGTGTTAATTAGTTGTGAAATGTTCTCAGAGAAACCAAAGAAACTAGTACAGATTTCAAAAAGTGGCTAATTTGTTAAATAGACTAATTTTGCAAAAGAAAAATTGGTAATTACTTACACATTTTAAAATTATCCTACAAATTTTAACAAATGTGTATTTAATAAATGGTAAGCTTATGATTATTTAGTAAATTACTTTAAATTATTTCAAAAGTGAAAATTGTGCTATATCAACATGTAATAATTGTAGGCTAGCATTTAATTCAGCCTGGGGGCTTAATGATAGCGAATTGCACTGCCATGCCACAGGTCGGGAGTTCAATTTCTGAGCTGGGCAAGGTTGACTCAGCCTTTCATTCTTTATGCAGCTTGATAAAATAAGGACCAGGCTTGCTTTGGAATTAAACGCTGGGGGCTTTGCATCAGGCTTGACCACTTCACCGAGGCATATGCTTTTGCACCCAAGAGACAATGGTCGCGAAGGCATGGTTGGGCAACGCAGGCCTTGGCCTCACACAGAACATATTGTGCCAATGTTTAACTTAACATTAAATTCTGTATCAAAATTTTTTACTAGCTAGATGTGAATTAACTTCCTTCATTTATTTGCATGGCATTAAGTGCAATTTTCATAATGATTTTTACCTAATAACTATTTATAAAATGTGCTCATGTTTATAAACAAACATAGAAATAAGACAACAAATTTGGAAACATAAAAAAAATATTTATTAAATATATACATTACAAAACATCATCTGTAAAAATTTATAAAAGCCATCTCTAATGGTCAGGTTTTTAAAAAGCTTAGCATTTCTCATTGAAATATACATTTCTTTTGAATTTTGCAGTAATTTATCCACACAAATGAAGATATTCCTTTTGTAGTTTGCATTTGATAATTTATAACTATTCAAAAGTATTGTTTCAATTGATGTTAACTTTCAAAAGCAGTAAAATTTTTTAATAAGATATTACTAATATTTTGATTTATTGAAAAATGGAAGGTAGTTTTGTCTATTTGAAAAGTTCTCTAACCTTCACTCCTTAAATACAGTAATAGAACAAATTGCTTATACATTATTTGGCTCTATTTATTTTATTATTATTATTTAAATGAAAAAAGAAAGGAGGGTCAGAAATAAAATTTATTCAAATTAATAATTTGTATGGAATCTTATTAATTTTTGCAAGTTACAAAACTTCAGAAAAAAAAAATGAACATTGGTGTTAATATAAGCATTAAAAAAGTGTAAGTTATAGAAATTCAATAAGGCACAGAATAGTTTTTTATAGTGTATAAATTGTCAAAGCTGGAGTTATTGGAGTAAATAACTTCTATCATAGGTGTATAAACCACCTATGTGTGGCAAAGTGTGTATATGGTATAATGGTACAATTTGTAACAAAATATTCTAAACTTTTATTTTCCTAGTCTGATTTCAGTAATTTATTATGCATTCAAATCAAAAGCCATGCAACTTGAAGATAGTGTATTCCTAAAAGTATGAAAACCAAAAATTGTCAATATTACAGAAGAACGTAAAATAGTTATTTGTGTTAAGATCTGATGATATTCATAATAATGAGTGGAATGCACCAGTAGTTGGCTGTAAATTGCTGGCAGTAATAACAAACAACATTATTTTTGACTTAATATGCTTAAAGATGAATAAAAAATAAAAAACACCTCAAATGAAAGCATTTGAACGAAATGTATAAACTTGCTTTAATTAGTAAAAAAAATTGTCAACCATAACTGAAAGAAAAGTTAGTTAATGTTAGGAGAAACAACAAAGAATAAAAAGGGGGTCATTATTACCTGCTGCCCCCAAGTCTAGTTATGGTCCTAGCCGATATGGTTAGATGCTATGGTATTAACATAGTGTAGTTGCAAATTGCCTTATGTAAGTTTCGGATCCTACATCTATTCTCCCTATCCTCTTAAAAAATATAATTTTCTAGAAAGTTCTTTGACCTTTTAAAACTGAGCAAAATCAATGGTGGTATCTTGTGGTGATTTACAGAGTAGTTTCTTTCAGGCCATGCAAGTCAAAAGCTTTGTTGATTGAGCTAGTGTTATGAAAGGTATTTTATATTGAAAAAACAAAATGAAAACTGTGTACAATTAATATAGAATCTAGAACAATCTTACTTTGAAAATGTACAAAATTTACAACATACAAACTTTTTACAAGTTATTGCTTTGTGGCAGTAGTAAATAAACTGTGTTATTGAGATGACTTGATGTTATACAGAGATGTGCAATAATCGTTTTTTTTTCCAGGATTTCTTTTCTAAGAGAGCTTCCTATTAATTTGATTTTCTTCTAAAGAAACACACAAATTGCTAAAGAAAGTTTGAATTTAGAATCGTTTTTTCTTTTAATTTCTTCTGCTTTCAACAATAGATTTATTTTGTAGGTATTGTTTAATTTTTAACTGAAACCATTTCTGTATTAATTAATATGTAATTTCAGCTCACACATGTTATAAATATCAATATCCGTACTCATTTTATTTTGTGTTGTGACTGTTATTTTAACAAATTGTGTATTTTTTTAAGAGCTTTTTGAAATAATCAAATTATGATGAAGACTTGAAAAAATTCAGAAAGTCTCTTCACAAACTGCACTATGTACTTTTAAAAACAGTCAATCTATAAGATTAATGAAACATCCAAATAGAAGTTTTAAATGCACAAATTTTTGCAATATTTCCCTGCAAGTGGGAAGATGATGGTGATGTTTGTACTTATAATTTTTTCTGAACGTTGCATGAGCCAGTTTTACTGATAATAAAAGTACAAACTACAGTTTTTAAAGAAACTGTATTCATTTTTTGGAGTGTTTAGCATTATTGGTTGATTATTAAATGTTTTGTTGAAAGCCATATGACGCCTGTAGTTATTAATGAATCCTGGAGAAGGACGATTTCGCGCACCTCTTAAGTGTACGTTCATGCTGACAATGTCTTTCTCGATACTTAAGCGCTACCTTATCGATATGGCCTCGAAGTAAAAAAATGCTTATTGTGCAAAAGCTGTAATAGGGAAGCTATCTCTTTTTTCACTTCTGTGGTGCCTCCTGGGAAGAACAATACATTTTCATTTTTTCCATAGTGGTCAGAAATGAAGCAGCGATGTGAGTTCATCTGTGATGGGTTGCTTCAAGTAAATGCTATAGTTTGATATTGTTATTTTGTTTCAATTCATGTTCTTTGCTCGTGCATGCGTATATCAATTTTGGCTGGTGAAAAGGAAACGGAGAAACATCGATGTTCACCATCGAGAAACATGTTGGTAGATATCCAGGAGATAATTAGGGTTGCCACAATTTTGTGTGAGAAATTGAGTGGCAACCCTGGCAATGTATCGCGGCAGTACGGAAGGCATATTCAGCATGAACACGTACACAACAGTTGAACAGCAGCAATGTCCTATAACTTCGATATCACGCTCTTCAAGCTCTTCACTGACGCCTGGAGCAGGAATATCAACTGGTACTCCTCATAGACGTGCAATGGGCTCCTCTTCCTCTTCTGCAGGTGCGATACTGTCGACCTGACCATCTGGGCCCGCTGCAGGTCCAGCCACCTTTGTAGGATCGTGTCCTCCGAGTCATGCGACACGTCCACTGGCCCCCACAGCATGTACTCCAGGAACCCTTTGGCCTGGGACAGCGAGGAGGCCTTCTCCTCGGATAGCACCTCGGCGATGGCTTCGAAGGTGTGTGCCACAGGCTCCGCCAGCCGCTCACCATTCACCATGCAGGCGCGGAGGTCATGCGCCTCGCTCACCCGCAAGAAGTGGAATAGGGTGTCCAGGGTCGCCTGGCAGAGGGTCCTCCTGTTGTCGCTGTTGGACAGCGTGAGATGTGCCTTGTCCTCTGGGAAGAGCACCAGAACGGGCGGCTTCTCTTCGTCCGTTACGACCAGGACCAGCACCTGAAATTTGGAGGATATTGTACATATGTAATGACATTTTTAAAGTGTCCTAAAAGTTCCTTTACTGACAAAATATGAATATCATTTGGATATTTATTTCGGTAAACATCTTTGCATCTTTCATACAATTTACGTTCGAAATATATTGCAGGAAGCACAATTTTCTGCTTGATAAACTCACAGAACTTGAGCGCAAAAAGAACCAAACAATAAACTAAATTGATGCAATGATAAAATTTTCTATTTAAAAAGAAATCGGACAATGAGTTCATTAAGTTAGAGTACGGGAACTTCTAGGACACTATAATGATGTGTAATTCAGGGTTTAGACTAAAGTCGTATTTTTCACAAAGCATGAGAAAATCTTCGGAAGAAATAGAAGCCACTTTAGCTAAAGTGTACACAAAAACGGCATACGAAATTAAAATAACTTTTGACAGGTTAACAATGTCATAAAAAATTGAAGATTCAGAAAGAAATTTTTATTTTTGGCAAATTTTTTGAAAAGTTAGCTAGTTTGATAAATAACTGCTAAATCTGAGTTCTGAACACATTGGCGTCGCAGCCTGTAAATTATTGGGGGGGGGGGGGACCAAAGGCCAAAGACGTAATTTAAGGGGGGGGGTGTCCGAACACCTCTCCCCGAAATTTTGATTTTTGTTACTAAAATGATAATTATATAGTCTTTTTGTGAAAAATGTTTTCCTTTTTTGTCTTTTGGAGCCCTTTCAAAATGTTTTTCTGGCCTATGTGCCTACCAAAGGTGTAATTTAATAAGGGCAAAAGGGATGCCCCCTTCCAAATTCAATGAATTCAGATTTCACCTATTTGAAAATTGCATTTTCCACGATAGGAAACATTTTGCCCCCCCCCCTCAATTTTACTCTCTCAATCACGCGAAAGGGGAGGGGACAAATAATAAAACAACATTCTTTACTATGTACCTTCATTAACGTTCAGGCCTAACCCTACCATTGTCATTAGACAAGGGTAGCGTTTGTATATATTATTTTATTTATTTTATACACTATACATTCTTGCTATGTTATTTATTTATTATTTATCTATGGTAATAAATACATTTGGATTACTGGTAACTCGACGTTTTCCTTGGAAGACGTGATAGGAGAGGGAAAATGCTACAATTTTAACCCTCATATGTATGGCCGAAAATCAGTAGTTTTTGAGAAAATTTAATTTTAACCCCTCTTCTTGGCAAAATTTGACATTCAAGTGCAATTAAAAAAAATCTACCCATTAAATGAGTTTCATTTTAATTTATTTTCATAGCTGAAACGCTAACTGAGCTAAAGTAATCATGAAAAGTACAAAACTACCTTAAAATTTAAATTCAAGAGCCATTACATGTGATTTTTTTTTTAATTTTAATTCACGTTTCCTTTCAAAAAGTGTTATTTATCTGAAAAAATACGATGGCAGTAAGCGTACAAATTACAAATAAAATTTGTCCCACGAATCAGCTATCCAAATACTTATTAATTTCCATTTAAAGACACGTAATTCGTAAAGAAAGGCGAGTTTTACTTAGCGCGGATAAAAACGCCAGAGCAGGCACCAACATCCAATGTTTAAGATTGCTGGACACCCGATCAAGTTATCACTTAAAATCTTAGCCGTTACAGATTCACAATCTGATGTGGCTATGTGCTGCGTTGTCGTATTAATTCCGATTATGCTTCACGTAAGCACGCTTTGTTGTGTCCCGTGGTGGCCTGGGTGCTAAACTCCGTTCCCATAAGCAAGTGAAGCAGCATTCAGCTTGGCCAGTGCTTGAGAGAGTCAACTCCCTCTTTGCTCGACTATTGTGGGACCACTTACACTAATGGGAGCTGTGCACGTAAAATCCGTCGTGGCTCCAATGAGTTGTTAAACGGATACCTCTGGGGTTGCTGATTTCAGGGGGTTGGTCCCTCCTCTGGAATTGGTTCAAAATTAAGGGACCACCGGACTGAAGTCGGGCCCACTTAAAATGTATCTAAAAATTTAATTTTCGTATATATTCAAATCTAATCTCCAAATGAATTTAATTTTTTTTTTTAATACATGTAACTTCGAAAATTTATCACGTATGACTAAGATCAGTTTGTGCCGTAGTATGTATTTTTATAAAACTTTAACACACAAAAATACTTCTAAACAGATTATTTTTTTGTCTTAATGTAATCTTAAAAAAATATTCTATCGATAACAATACATGTACAATTGAAAATTACTAGTATTACACACATAGCAAAGCATTATCTTGAAACGAAACATATAAATAAATAAAAGTATATAACCCCCAACATGAATATTCGAACAGTAAGTCAGTAGTTTAAAATGTGATGACTTTCTCATTCCATTTCTCCTTGCTCTACATAATAGCCAAAACCCTAATAATTTTAAAATTTCACTGAGCATCAAATACTAACCACAAACCTAATACAGTTTTTAGCAGCATTTTAAATAAAATCTTTATCTCTTCCTTTTGTCGAATTTTCTAGGTTCTTTTTGAACGACATTAAATGAAAATATGATTTCATGTGTGCTTGATCTTAAAAATCAGGTAGCGGGACCCGGTGATTTGTAAGAAAACTGGTTTTTTTGGGGGTGATAATTTTGGAAGATTATTGCACACATGTACACTATAACGTGTCAGCGCAGTGCGGGAAAAAGATACAAGCATTTAAAAATTATATTTTTGTAAAAGAACTAGGGGCCAAGGCCCCCAAACTCGCTACGCTTGCTTTTCGTATGAGGCATTCGGCCCCTAATAGGCTTATTCGTAAAAAAGACATAATTTCAACAGACAAAACCCGAAGATTGGATCAGATAGAATGTTACTGAGCTGCACATTTCATGGTTCTTGCATGTTTATTGATACATAAAAATTTAAACTTCACACTACAGTAGACCCCCTGCCCCTCATAACACGGAAGATATTTTGTAATGGGAATCCGTGTTGTACGGGTCCTGAGCTATACTCCACCTGGAGTGCGGTCTCCGCTTATAATCACTGGAAAAATTATTTGCACTCCTCAGAAACACAATGATATTTAATGTTGCCATTCAAAAGTTATATTAATTAGGAGCTAAAGCATAATAAAATCAGATTATCTGTTTCAGCTGTATTTTTAATAATGTAAAACCTATTGGACACCTTGCAAATTTGCCACCCATGGCGATTTTTCATTATTTGGCGACTTGCGTACATGTAAAGTTAATAAAAGCTACGGAACAGATAGGATAGCTTGCCACCAATGGCGACTTTTCATTATTTGGCGATTTACACATGCTCACAACCTATAATTACTCTTCATTTAAGGTTACCGGAAAACCGTTATTCATATTTTCATTTATATAATCGTTTGCAGATTGGCGTACTTAGCACCACGAATTATACCATCTCGTCGCGCTAGCAAATATCCAAAATGTACTATAACTGCTATAATGGCATAATTAATGCCGCCAAATATTTCTACAGGTAGCAAATAATCCAGCTGGACCGAACCGGCTTTAAAATAATCTGCATTTTAATTATTTTTCATTTTCAAGATATTAGTTATTCTGTTTTGGAAAAACGAATAATCGCTAATTCTAAACTCCTGTTGTCTAAGCGAACTTACTATTTGAAAATTTTCAACTTTGTGTAACACATTTTGAGTTACTTATTTCATATTATTGTGACCTATTTTTGAAAAAAACAGGTGATGCCTATTCTACAGCTTACGAAATATTGTAACAATAGATTAAAGCTGTTGTGAACTAATAGTATTTAAATGTATGTAAAAAATACATGTGAAGCATATTCTGTAGCTTACGAAATATTGTAACAATAGATTAAAGCTGTTGTGAACTAATAGTATTTAAATACATGTAAAATTATGTGGCATACTTTTATGTCACATTTTTGGTACACGTTTTTCATACAATTTTCAATAAAGGGGGTGAGAGATACTCCTCAAAATCGCACAAAACCTTTTAATTTTTAGCCAAATTAAAAAGTTGCACATTTTAGTCTCAGAAAATTTCTAAATATGTTTCTTTTGAGTATAAAACATTTCATTCCTGCTCTGATTTCCCATGCACACGATATTTTAATTTAAAAACAACCTTACAAATAATCTAGAAAAAAAAAAAAATCGTTATTCTTTTATTTTTACTTCAAGAGTCTGAATCCTTTAATAAACTTGCCGAATGTGGCAACCTAGATAAGCTTACATGTCGCTTTTTTTTCCACTGTGGGGTTACAATTACGAAATGGCGGAAAGCAAAAATTAGCCTTTTGCGATATGTTTTTATCGATATCTCCTAAAATAATTCGAATTTTGAAAAAATCGCTTCGAGGTGTGTCGGGAACAGTCATGGAAAATTTCCGTACAAAATTTGGTAGGTCTACGATCACCGCGAGACACAATCAAACAAACTAACTAACAGTTTACACATTGTTTTATTAATACAGAAGAAAGATAGCTTTTATTTTGGCGTAAAATGGGGGTAATTCTAACTCATGTTTGTAAATTTCACGCGATTCTAGATACTTGGAAACGCTTTGTTGCAAAGGAATGAATGATTTTATGCCAAATCTGGCAACTATTCTGTTTATTTTTTCCGTTTTTTATTAATATCTTCTAAAATAATTCGATTTTCGAAATTTAACTCAGCTTAGCAGGTTCCTCGGAATTTTTCGAATCTGTGGGCACCTTAGTCGAAACTCAAATCCCCACGGTTTAGGAGGAGATAAGCTGACAAGCTTTGACAGCGCCAGCGGCCTTTACTTTTTTTTAGAATAGAGAGATACATTTAACATGAAGATATTATAAAAGATTACATAAAAAGTTATACTTTGAATTAAAAATGTAAGTTTTTTGTTTTCTAAAAAACTACGTTCTTTGAAAAAGGCATCTACATATTCAACATTTATTTAAAATAAATATCAAGCTCGTATATAACTGATATTTTTTTCTGTTAAATTATAAAAAATAAGTAGTACAACCTATTATTAGTTCAATTGTTTTATAGATACAATTATCAATGAAATATTTTATTTACATTTCCAAAGAACATACGCTATTTTCAAGAAATATAGGAAGGGGGGAAAAAGGAAATTTTTGCAGAGAGAAAAAAAAAAAAAGATATTTTTGATTGTGGATTAAATCCGATTGACTGCACTAAGATCCTTGGTTTATAAGGGATATGCCCTCTGTGGGGGACTTTCTAAGGGATCCTATCCCGTATTCACGGCAGGTTTCGGAGAAAACCGCGGAAAAATCCGAACGGCTAGGTCGGCAGGCGCACCAAGGTTTTAACCTTCCACTTTCGAGAGCAGAACCTCTCAGCCACTGGTGGGGCAAAAAAGTAAGAAATTAGATTTAAAAAATAGGAAATTCAGATTTATTTTAAACTAGCTGAAGTACCCGTCGTTGACGGGTTAGTACTGAATGCAAATTTCCAAAAAGCAAGAACTTTCGTCAGCATTGTAGGAGTACACAGAATGGATGTTGTATGTTGCTAAAGTAAAGAAAGCGAAGTTATAATTTTTTATGTATTGTTAAAATTTAATTCGCTTTAGTCGTAATTATGTGATGCGCGAACGAATATTTACGCATATTGAAATAATTTTCGCAAAATCTCATCAATAGTTTTGAAAAATTGGAAGCCTAGAATTTAAGTTGAGTCACAACCTATCATGTCACCAAATTTCGTTTCATTCCCTTCAGTCTATTTCGCGATGTTGGAACAAAATTTCACCATTTTAAAACGATTTTCACAAAATCTCAAAATGTAATCAAAATATTTTAAAAATTCAACGCCTATAAAGTAATATTAGCAACTACCTATCATATCACCAAATTTCGTATCAGTCGTTATTACGTGATGCTTGAAGAAACATAAACGTATTTTGAGAGAATTTTCACAAAATCTCAAAATCTAATAAAAATGTTTAAAAAATTGGACATCTGTAGTTTATGTTGAGCAACCATCTGTCATGTGACCAAATTTCATATCATTCGCTTTAGTCGTTATTACGTAATGCGTGAAGAAATATTCACTCAGTTTTAAACGATTTTCGCAAAATCTCGAAATCTGATCGATTTTTTTTTTAATTAGATGCTTATAGTTTAAGGTGAGTGACCACCTATCATTTCACCGAATATCATTTTTTCACCTTTGCAGTTCTTATGTGATGTGCGAACACAAATTTACGCAGTTTGAAAAGATTTTCGCAAAATCTCAAAATCTAATCAAGATTTTTTTTAAAATTCGACACTTATGTTTTAAGTTGAATGACCACCTATCATGATACCAAATTTCGTTTCATTCGCTTCAGTCGTTTTTACGTGATGCTCGAACACGAATTTACGCAGTTTAAAACGATTTTCGCAAAATCTCAAAATCTAATCAAGATTTTTTAAAAATTCGAGGCCAATGTTTCAAGTTGAGTGACCACCAATCATGATACCAAATTTCATTTCAATTGCTTCAGTCGTTTATACGTGATGCTCGAACACAAATTAACGCAGTTTGAAAGGATTTTCGGAAAATCTCAAAATCCAATCAAGATTTTTTAAAAATTCGACGCCTATGTTTTAAGTTGAGTGACCACCTATCATGACACCCAATTTCATATTGTAAGATTCCCAGATCCACACAAAAGGACAGACTTGGTGTCGCCTTTCCAGACAGTTTGTTTCAAAGCAACCGCACCTTCAAAGAGCGCCGAAATTGATCACGTCTACGTGAGCGGGACCTGAAGGTGCCTTCTAGAGGAGATGGACAGGCGCTATGTACGGACCAATTGGGAATCCTTGAATCCACCCCCCGTCTGTAGAGATATCCAATAAGGAATCGATGAAAAGATGAGGGTGAGAGGAGAACCGGAAGAGAGCCGAGAGTTGGGTCGGAGCGAAAGAGCTGGAGAGGTGAGGTCGAGAGAAGGCCTCCGCCGACGATTTTTGAAGTCCGATCGAAGGACTGTAGGGCGCGGCCCTGTGAACTGTTTTTTGTAAGTCCGGTTGTGGACAGAAGGGCTCTGCCCGTGTGAAAGGACTGGTCTTCTATTGAAAGCCCTTTTGGGACTCTGATTTACTTGTATATAACATCCTATTTAATCAAGATTCTTTTAAAATTGTAAATAAATAAATTAATTTCCTGTAAACGGAACTTAGCTGTAATTCTCAACGCTACCATTCCACACCCAAGACGTTACAATATCGTTCGTCTCAGTCATTTTTACGTGATGCTTGAACAAAAAAAAGCGTCACGGACAGAATGACAGAACTACAGACAGACAAACTTTTTTTTTTTGAGGATCGCATCGGATTCCCAGGTGCTTGAAACGGATAAAAATCGCAAAATTTTTGAATTCCAAGAAATGTACAGACAAAAGTCTAATTTTATTTATATAGATTCTAATTTCTAAAAGCGGCGCAATAGTAGTTTTTTTTTAATGAAAAGTCGTTAGTAATATTTTCATTTTCAACTTAATAAAATAGCAGTAAATTGTATCATCAAAGTACATTAAAATTTAGAGCATGGGATTATTGAAATTGTTTAAACAAGTTAGTTTTTTTTCTTTTTCTTTATAATCTGGTGAGAACCGTGATTTATAAGAACGGGCTTCAAATTAGATACCTTTAAAATTCACATGGTACGTTCATCTACATTAAGAAAATTTTGCGAAAATAGGCAATACCAGAGTCATGCTTAGTACGATCTTAGAGCAAACAATGTTCGCTTATTCATAACTTTAAATCATACAAAAATAGTTTGCACTTGTTTCTTTTCCTTTTGAGTTAACGTTAATATTGGAATAAATTCACTAATGCTACAGATGTTAGATGTATAGATTAAAACAAAACAGAAACATCTCTATCGTATCCAGAGGGAGAGGGGGGCTGAGAGAACTTTAGCCCGTAACAGGGAATAGACAAAGGACTAGACCGGGAACAGACGTTGTTTTCAACGTTGGACTTATTTGCAAATAATTAATAGTATCCTCGTTTAACAAACTTTCCAAGTTAGCCATTTTTTAAAAATCAAATTTGAAGTTGGATTTAATTTAATACAATAAATAAAAAAATTACTAAATTGAATATTTAAAAAAAAAAAACCTCTGCTTAAGTTGCTCTTCATTTATTAAATAAAAATTTAGATTAATGAAAATAGGTTCAGATGAGGGTAATTATTACAACTTTTACAAATTTAAACTTTGTTAATTTTTAACTCTTAATTACGGGGAAACTTTTGCTTCCATTAATTTTCGGAAGTTTTGACCTTTAAAGCATAGCTAGTAAAAATTTTGTTTCCGTAGAATTATTTTCTTAAAAGTTAAGTTGATGGTCGTAATCATCCAAACAAAATCACATGACTGAAAAAAATTGGAGGTAATTATGACCACCGTCAAGGGGTCATCAGTGTCGGATTGATAAATATTTTTGGGGAGGGAATAAATTTTGAAAGAAGATTATTTTACCCAAACAAAGTGTACAATAAAGCACAATTTTAGTCTAAATCAATGTAAAATTTTTTGGGAGGAGCTTATAAAAAAAAAAGATAATTTTGCCTATCCAAAGTGTATAATTAAGCAGAATATTACCTTTCAGCAATCTCTTTCTTTCTATTTTTTTTTTAGGGGGGGAGGTCGGAAATCCTCTAGCCCCTTCTCTGGATCCCCTACTGACAACAACTGGGTTTATCATAACTAGTTAATTTCTTTTGATACATACTCTTACAAATCCCCTCTCGCCCATTCTTCGAAACAGTGGGATACACACTGGGAAAAAACAATCTCCAAATTAGTTCTTACGCTCTATCTCAAATTAGTTCTGTTTCCAAAGCAACATCAATAGATTCACTCAGCAATGTTTCATCTTTTTTTAGAGTCCCCTTCTTTGCTTTAAAAATACTCTCAATATTGTGCGATTTTAACTTTTTTTTCGGCGGACCCATGGTAGTTTAAGAGAAATGAGAACTCGTAAAAAACTCGTGATGCTCTATGAGAGAACACATACGACTGATCACATCCAGTATTCCTACCGGTCAATAACATAAAAGTACTTTTCCCTACTAATTTCCAAGAAAATGTTACCCATCCGTGTACCCTCCCCCCCGCCACCCTCTGTCTGGCTCTGACTATTCATATACCCGAACCTATTATATGTAGGTCTGTGTTTTTATTCCTCTGAAGGAGATGGACGAATGTCTTTTGTGAGGGATCTTCGAGTGTTCGGACATGGCAGAAGGCCGAAATTTGAACTAACCACTCTTCTTGATACCAAACCGAAGAGCGACTGAATAGTTTGCGCGGTCTTTAAAAGAAATTCCGCAGATAAGAAGAATAAACCTATTGCTTTGGACAGACAGCAAGATTTGAAGACATCGTGTGAGGTTCTTCCTAGAGGACTCTGAAGGCCTTTGCCGATACCCAGAGACCGTCGCGGCTACAATGTATTTGAACGGGGAAATTTGACATGGTTAGGAAGCTGCGACTGGCGGCGATACATGGGGTGTCCTCTACCAAACAATAGATGTGGGGGGGACCACAAGTGTAAAAACCGCAATATTATCCACGGTCCCCAATTACCTATTGTCCGGAGTACCTCCCGCTTTCTTCCGAGTGCGAAAAATTTATTGCTTACAAGTGATAATTGGCCTAGCGACCCGCGACGGTCTCTGGGTATCTGCAGAGGCCTTGATACTGTATTGTCCAGTAGTCTTAAAAGAAAAAAAAAAAGAAGAAAAGAAAAGAAATGTACCCACCTCTCTCTCTCGAAGTGAGAGAAAAAGTTGCTTTAGGATGTTACTTCGGCTATCAGTTTTTTTTTTCTTTTTCACTGTTAAGCATTTTTAACGAAAATTACACAGTATTCCTCGGTCCCCCCCCCTAGTTCAAATATTGGGGGGACGTTTCCCCTGGTCCCCATAGCTTGCGATGCCCCTGTCTGAACATACGTGTTTTGAAAATAATAAAGGTCATTTGACACACACACACCTCCAGCTTCACTTTTTTCCTAAAGGAATTTTTTCTACAGCTTAAATCCAGAGGTAATTATTATTCTCTTAATAATGCAAAATTAATTCGAATTGACGTAAGCTTATCCAAGTTGTTCTTTTTACTTTAAAGTTGATTTTGTCTTCTTACAAATGCTTAGACACCTGTTTTCCGACTCTTCTCAACAAAGCTAACCACCATCCTTGGTGCAAACGTTCTACTTCTATCAGCGCCCGCTGACGTCATCTCTCTGCCCACTTTTCGTCTACGTTCAAGCCCCCAGGTCTTATAACATGAGATCATATGATTTAAAACTATACATGCACTTGCTCCGGTAAAGAGTAAGTCTTTCGTCATTGACTCAGTGGCGGATTTAAAGTAAACGAGGCTCTAGGCGTCATACGGTATGTATTCGGGGCTTCGAGATGGGTATCATATTTCCTTTACAAAATTTGATGAATAAATTCTGTTTTGCATACCTATTCTTATTCCCCTACTTCAATTTTTATATAGAAACTAACTGAAGCAACCGTCCTTCGCACAACTGATGCATATTTGTGAAACTATCCTGCCCTTTATGCAATTATATGTACCAGATTTTTTTAAATCTAACTACTAATGCAGTATTAAATGCGTAGCATATAAAATGACATTGATGTCAGTTGTGATTAAAAAATTATGAGCTGTATTTTTCGAATTACGGTTTGCCGTATTTTTCTTCCATATTTTGTAAAACTCTTTTTTGGGATTGAAATCCACAATAAAAGCGCCTACTAAAAATTTTTTTTTTAATTTTTTTTTTTTTTTTTTTACAATCTTCATCGGGCATATACTCTAAGCTTCACCTTTTTAACAAATGGTAGGATTTAGTAATTTCTGACCAAATATATAAAATATCGCCAGGCGGAATTCAGTTTTGGAGACTTTTTTGGAGCCAAACTTGAAGATAAATCGCTAAAAGTGCCAAACCTTGGCAACTTCTGACATTTTATTACCCTGCCGCTATCTGGCAACCTTTGAAAAATGATTCTCCGCATAGGAAAAAAATCCTAGTCATTTATAACTCAAGTGCTGAAGAAAGAAAAGGAAAAATGGTAGTGGCACCTGAAGGTGGTCGTACGGTATCTCCTCTACGCCCTCCGCCTGCAGTCCCTTCAAGGTGTGTATCAGCTGCAGCAGGACGAAACAGTAGTCCCGCAAATGGACGGGCTGGTGGCTGGCGGTGGGGTCGGCCGAAGACGCCCTGGCGAAGTCGCCGACGGTCGTGATCCGAGACCGATGCTGCAAGACGTAGACGGAGGCCGCTTCCGACCCCTGCAGGATGTAGTTGTCGGCGCTGACGAAGTTTCTGGGGACGTGGTCGCTGAAGGCGGCAAGCACCGGGTAACGCGTCTGGTTCCTGGCGTTTTGAGGCGTGGTCAGCTTCCGAGGTGCGACCTGATAAAAAAGGAAAAAGAAAACCAGTTTGAAAAGTTGGTATTTCTTCTTACAAATGCCGTTTTCCTGCTCTTCTCAAAAAAGTCAAACCCATGGAGTTACAGATAAGGAGAACAAACGCCATGCTATCAAAGTAGCCCAGGTTCAGTTGAGGATGGGGATGGATTGATTAGGAGTTTACTGATGCTGCCATCTAGTAGCAATAGTTGCAAATAATATGTCAAGATAACTTTCCATAAATTAGGAGTCGATGTATCGATTTTATTAATTACTAGCTGAAGTACCCGTCCTTGACGGGTTAGTGAATGCAAATTTCCAAAAAGTAAGAACTTTCGTCAGCTTTGTAGGAGTACACAGAATGGATGTAGTATGTTGCCAAAGTAAAGAAAGCGAAGTTATAATTTTATGTATTGTAAAACTATTACGTGTTAGAGAGTAACTAAGTAATATCATTTCATTCGCTTTAGTCGTAATTATGAGATGCGCGAACGAATATTGACGCATATTGAGATTTTGCGAAAATTATTTCAATATCTAATCAACATTTTTGAAAAATTGGAAGCCTAGAATTTAAGTTGAGTGACAACCTATCCTGTCACCTAATTTCGTTTCATTCCCTGTAGTCTTTATTTCGTGATGCTGGAACAAAATTTCAGCATTTTAAAACAATTTTCGCAAAATCTCAAAATGTAATCAAAATATTTTAAAATTTCAACGCCTATAAATTAAGATTAGCAACTATCTATCCTATCACTAAATTTCGTATCATTCATATTAGTCGTTATTACGTGATGTTTGAAGAAATATAAACGTATTTTGAGAGAATTTTAACAAAATCTCAAAATCTAATACAAATGTTTAAAAAATTGGACACCTGTAAATTATGTTCAGCAACCATCTATCATTTGACCAAATTTCATATCATTTGCTTTAGTCGTCATTACGTAATGCGGGAACAAAGATTCACTCAGTTTTAAACGATTTTCGCAAAATCTCCAAATCTGATCGATTTTTTTTAATTCGATGCTAATAGTTTAAGGTGAGTGACCATCTATCATTTCACCAAATATCATTTTTTCACCTTTGCAGTTATTACGTGATGTGCGAACATAAATTTACGCAGTTTGAAATGATTTTCGCAAAATCTCAAAATCCGATCAAGATTTTTTAAAAATTCGAAGCCTATGTTTTAAGTTGAGTGACCACCTATCATGACACCCAATTTCACATCATTCGCTTCAGGCGTTTTTACGTGATGCTTAAACTAAATTTCTTAAGATTGCTTAAAAAGCGTCAAAGACAGAATGACAGACAGACAAACTTTTTTTTGAGGGTCGCATCGGATTCCCGGGTGCTTGAAACGGCTAGAAATCGCAAAATTTTTGAATTAAGAAATGTACAGACTAAAGTCTAATTTTATTTATATAGATTTATATTTCGAAATTGAAAAAATATAATAACGCTTTTAAAAATATATAATCAAAGTTATGTATGCATATTTAAATAGTTTTTGTGGTAATCCTCAAAATTTTTGTAGCTATTTAAACTGCATTTTAAAGATTAATAAATAATTTTTTCTTTTAGTGCTTCATTACACCTCACTACCAACTTCCTTGTGACACTAGGAGAAGTTGATAGTTTTATTTAATTATTTTTGTGATTTCACTATTCCTGTTATATTATTTAAAGAAGAGGTTATAAAAAATGAGAAGTTTTGTTTTCTTATATTTCATGATAATAGCACAAGTAACAAAAATATAATGCTGTTAATTTGTTTGCGGCTTGAGTAATTTGAGAATATTTTTCCTATAATTCCTAGTGTCACAAGAAAGTTGGTGGTGAGGTGTATTGAAGCACTTAAAAAAAAAAAAAAAAATAGAATATATTTATTAATCTTAAAAATGCAGTTTAAATAGCTACAAAAACCTTGAGGATTACCACAAAAACTATTTAAATATGCATACATAAATTGATTATTTATTTTCAAAAGCGTTATTATATTTTATCAATTTCGAAATATAAATAAATCTTATAATAAAAATGAAATTCTGTTTGTTTGCTTGTTTGTGGATTTGAGTTGTATACAAATCCACAAAAATGGACCTATCAGACTGAAATTTTGCACAGATATGTAAAATAATATAGAATAAATCATAGTCCACTTTAAAACTTTGAAAGTCCACCCGTTCCCGGAATTTAAGAGATTTTTTATGTTCTCCACGCAAAAAGCTTTCCGTAATTGTAACCCCTGTAGTGAAAAAAGTGTGAAATAAGGATCGTGGTTGCCATGTGTGGCGATTTTGCCGAATAAGATGTTTTAAATTCTCAAAGTAAAAATAAAAGAATAATAAGGATTTTTTTTTGTTAGTTTATATTCGTAAGGTTATATTTTTTTAAATTATAATATCGTGTGCATGGGAAATCGGAGCAGGAATGAAATGTTTTATACGCAAAACAATAAGAATTGAAGATTTCCGAGGCTAATATGTTAAAATTTTTTAGTTTGGCGAAAAAATAAAATGGCTCAAATGCCGAGAAAGTGAGTTCTAGCGGTTTGCACAGATTTCGGCTTGGCGCAATTTACTGAGAGCTTAAGGAAACGGATTTTTGAAAAAAAGTGCAAAGTTTTTATTAGAATACAGCGTTAAATTTTAATGATCCGTGCGAAAATAATGCAGTTATTAAGCGATTTCAAGCGATCTATCTTCAGCATTCTCGCGATTTTGAGGAGGATTCTAACGC
The DNA here is from genome assembly GCA_038373885.1 of Cheiracanthium punctorium. NCBI lineage: Eukaryota > Metazoa > Arthropoda > Arachnida > Araneae > Cheiracanthiidae > Cheiracanthium > Cheiracanthium punctorium. Next base: position 1,465,373 of record JAWZYV010001774.1, read on the forward strand.
TTGGCGCTATTTATCGTAATTTAATCGTCTGCTATTTGGGTTATGAATACACCTGCGTATAAGTTTTTGAAATTTTCATTCAGTTGGAATTGTGCATTTTTCTGAGCAGCTTTTCTGCATCTAATGTATTACATCCAGAAAAAAGGATGTTAGAAATATCAATTTTAATTTTGTTTAATCACACTCATGAATAATGATACACTTTCCAACTTAATGAAAGAAGGAACGAAAATAGGGAAGACCCATGGATTATAACTCTTTTTATATATAGCACTTTAGTGCGTATTTAAAATCTGAAAGTGTGTCAGATTTTCTATGATTCTAGCGCTTGGCGCAATTTAATGAGAGGGCATTTTTAAAAACAAGCGTAGGTTATCTTATAAATAAAAATGAAATTCTGTTTGTCAATTTGTTGATTTGGGTAGTATACAATTCCACAAAAATGGACCTGTCAGCCTGAAATTTTACACAGATATGCAAAATAATATAGAATAAATGATAGTCCACTTTAAAACTTTGAAACTCCACTTAAAAACGTTTTCCTCCTGAATGGTTCTCTTAATTTCCGTTCCCGGAATTTAAGAGATTTTTTATGTTCTCCACGCAGAAAGCTTTACGTAATATTAACTCCTGTAGTGAAAAAAGTGTGAAATAAGCATCTTGGTTGCCATGTGTGGCGATTTTGCCGAATAAAATGTTTTAAATTCTTAAAGTAAAAATAAAAGAATAATAATGATTTTTTTAGTTTATTTTTTTAGGTTATTTTTTTAATTATAATATCGTGTGCGCATAAGAAATGAGAGCAGGAATGAAATGTTTTATACGCAAAACAATGAGGATCGAAGATATCCGAGACTAATAAGTAATTTTTTTTAGTTTGGCGAAAAAAAAAAATGGCTGATAGGCCGATTTTTAGAGAGTGAGTTCTAGCGGTTTGCACAGTTTTAGGCTTTTTGGCGCAATTTACTGAGAGCTTAAGGGAATAGCATTTTTGAAAACAAGTGTATAGGTTTTCTTAGAATAAAGCATTAAATTTTAACTATCCGCACAGAAATAATGCAGTTATTAGGGCATTTCAAGCGATGTAGCTTCAGAATTCTCGCCAATTGAGTACATTGATTTAACTTGGGGGAAATCCGCCAAATTTCCGAAAATTGAAATCTTCGCATTTAGTACATCGAGGTAACGATGAATAAAACATGTTATAGTTGATAATTTTAAAAATGCGGCTGTATTAAGGGATTCCACTTTTCAAATAAATGCCTGGCGGTCGAACCATTTCCCATTTTGATTGCTGCTAAGTCAATGCTTCGAATGATTCCCTGAAAAAACTCTTGCAAAATGGCGTATGGTAGCACTTTGGCGAGGCTTAGATTTGAAACTGGATTTTACTTGAGACTGGTATATACGTAAGACTGGTTATAGATAAAAATGAATGTTGGTATGTGTGTAGGAGGTTGAAAAACTCCAGCACCGTTTCACCGATCACCATGAAATTTGGTTCACTTAAGTCTTTTATCATGGAGAAGGTTTTTATGCTATCCGTTTTCCTCTAACTTTTCACTAGGTGGCGCAGCAGAACGTCGAATTCTATTCCGTTTAGCCGTTTAAAATGCGAATATCGTCCAACCAATTTCGATGAAATTTGGTGCACGCGAATATTAGAACACGGAGAATATTTTACACTATCCATTTGCTGTAACTTACCGCTAAATAGCGCTGCAACGCATCAACTTCTATACCGTTCGACTGATCGGCATAAAATTTTTTATACTTAAACATTTGAGAACGAAGAATATATTCTAACTGCGTTACTTTTGATGTTACTCACCACTAGATGGCACTGCAATGCATTATTATTTTAACTCGCCCCTAGATGACGCTGCAGCAGGACAAATTTTTGACCATTCAAACGGTGGCTATGAAAATCAGTATACATAGCTATTTGAACAATAAGAATATTTTCGCGTTATCCATTTTGCTATAACTCGCCACATGACGGCGCTGTAGCAAATCATTACTTTAATTAACCACTAGATGTCCCTGCAGTGTATCACTTCTTGACTGTGCGAATGATCGCTATGAAAATAGGTATACATAGATATTTGAACACGGGGAAGAGTTTGGCACGATCCATTTTCCTATAACTCGACACTAGATGTCGCGTCAACACATGAGCTTCAAGACTATTCAGCCGATCGTCATGAAAATTCGTATACATCGATATCTGAATGCGAAGAATATTTTTGCCGTATCCGTTTCGCTAAAACTCGCCACTAGATTGTGCTACGCCGCATCGCCTTCTGCACCGTAAAAACGAATGCCTTGAAATTCAGTATGCATGATTATTGAACACAATATAACGCGATATCCATTTTGCTATATCTCTTTATTACAATAAATAGTAATCACAACAAATATTAATATCAAAAAGTCCATTCATTCCCGTGCGAAGAACGGGTACTTCAGCTAGTAAATAATAAAGTTGATGCATCACTTCCTAATTTATGCACTAAGTTTTTGTGAGAACTATTGCCGCTAGATGGCAGCAACAGATAATCTCCTAATCAATCCATCCCATGCCCATCCTCAAGGTCCGTTTTCAGGAAAGGAATCCCATTGCCGATGTAGGTCCTTTCCAATCTAAGTCCATGGTCAAACCCCATCCTTGATGCAAACGTTATACACTATAATTCCCGCTGACGTTACCTCTCTGTCCACGTCGCTTCTAGGTACAACATGAGATCATATGATTTAAAATTGTGCATGCACTTACTCCCGTAAGGAGTAAGCTTTTCTTCATTGGCCGTTGTCAAATGAAGTCAACTTAGTATAAATGCTGACGATTTCTGAATTTCTGAATACTCGCCAAAAGCGGTCATTTTTATAGGATGATTCACCAAAAGCAGTGTTTTATACGTCCCAGAGTACTTATATGCCTGGTAATCATAGGCCCGACCCCTTGTACCATCCTTAGCATAAATAACCCGATGAGAAGCTGATCACTGGAATCGGAGAGCAAGCAGTGACTGCTCACCAGATTTTCATCGAATAGGAATTTTTTTTTAAAGTTAGACCACTGAGAAAGATGCGCGGTGAGATAATTTCATAGCTGCCGCTTAAGAAAAGAAATTGTTTGTTGTTTTCTCATCTACTGAACTGAATAGTTCCAAGCATGAATAAAAATTCGTCTGTTAAAGAGGATCAACATTTTTCTTCTCGATAATAAAACTTGATGAGTCGATCAATTTACAATGAGCAGTTTACGCCTGAGCAGAAAACATAGAAACTGCTGCTAGAGATGCTGGCTAATATTGACCAATTATGGCATGCATCATCAGACGTGGCTCATCTTTTTCGATAGTCGGCAATTTTAGCCAGTATAGCGGTGTGATTGTTTTGAAAAGTTCGCCGCATAGTATTTCGTTTTCCCCCTAAAGGCAAAGTCAGAAATCCTTTTTTTTTCTTTCTAATGCCCGGTCAGCGGTTCACTTTTTAAATTCTTTGAAATGCTCAGTACAGCAGTTTCATGTGACTTCATTTAAATATCAAATGACTTTGTAAGCAAGTATTTATGCAACTAAAGTGTATTTGAGAACACCTAGGCATGATTGTTTATTTCAGACTGCTCAAGAAAATTTTGTTTCGGAACAAAAAGATATTTGCATCTTTCCAAAACATACACGTTGTAATTTTACTTGTTTTCTCTCATAGGGGGGAGGGAGGAGTGCTACTTGAGAAATTCTCAGGCTGCTTCAGGAGCATACAGGCGAAATTTCAAGTCATTCAAATTTCTCATAGATTTGTACGTTAAAAAATCACAGAATGTAAATTTGCTTGTGCAGAGGTCTAGGGTTCTGTGTTTGCATTCTCAATCTACTGGTACACTTCAACCTGTAAATCTGTCAAGTTGCTAGAAAGTTTCACCTGCCACTGATCTCAAATCTTAACCTTTTCGCTCTTGAAACATCACTGAAAACACTGCAGCGGATAAGTCGCTCCTTTTGTGACCTGTGCTCCTACTAGAATGGAGGGGTCAAAATTAACCGATTTTTTTTTTTTAATGCATGCCCCGTTTAGTGTGATTTAGGATTCGCAGTGAGTCGCCAACGATTCTCGTGGATAGTACATTAACAGATCCTATGAAAGGTATGGGGTACTTATTGGCAACTATAGTTAAATGCACGAAGAAGTATGTAACAAATCTGATTATATAAAAAAAATACAGAATTCTACCTTTAAATTACTTCAACGTAACGTAAACTCTTCCCGTTGTAAAATAGTAAGGTTTGGCAATTTCTTTCCAAATACAGAAGATATTGTGAAAATAGATTCAGTTTTGGGAATTTATTTTTTTGGTGCCAAACTTCGATAAATTGCCAAAAGTGGCCGATATTGGCGACAGGTGACTTATAATTGTTTTTACGGCAACCCTTTTGGTAATGGTTTAAAAACATGATTTTCCGATTTCTTGAATGAAAATATCATCAGAACTTGAACAAATTAATATAGGACCACACATACAATACCCGCCCCCCCCCTTTCGAATAAAAAAGTATTATCAAAATTGACCCACATGGTAAAAAATTATCCCTGTACATATACATACCAAAAAAAAAAAAAAAAAAAAAACCTCGTCTGTTTGAGCCTCGTCAAGGGAGAGAATCCCTGAACCCCCCCCCCCTAATTATTTAGTTTCATTATTGCCATATTAAAACGATATTAATTGACTATGTCATTTTATCTCTCCTCTTTCGTGTATTTCGCCTGGTAACTCTGTGTTGAAATTTTTATGATTGTAACCTATTTATAGAAAAATACATGTCATGCATATTCTACAGCTTACGAAATATCGTAACAATAGATTAGAGCTGTTGTGAACTAATACTATGTAAATACATGTAAAATGATGTCGCATTTTTATGTCGCTTTTTTGGGACACATTTTGGGGGTGAGAGATAAAACGACATAGTCATTAAAAAAAAAAAAAAAGATTCCTACGAATCAGTAAACTCCTCCTTTTTTGAAGTTGATTAAAAACACGAAAACAAAGCGGATTTCATGCTTACGACAAGTGTGACTTTATCCTCGTTTTTGTACACTGCGTTATATATGGCCTTCTCCTGTATGATCTGGTACTGGTCTTCAGACTCTAGACAAAAGTCCCGCCACTTCAGGCAGTGCTCCAGGTTCTTGAAGTACTCCGTGCTCTCGTTCAAAGACTGTTTAAGAAAGGAAAACATTGTTTGAGCATTCAGAGTTAACATAATGTAGTATTTCTACAATACAAAAACAATGGCGGATCCAGAAAAAAAAAAACTTCAAGGGAAAGGCGATAAGTAGGGGATGAAATATTTCATCTCTCTCTCAATCCTTCCCCCTGACTTGTTTATTTTTAACAAAGAAAATTTAAAAAGGTGGTTATGATTTTGGATTATCTATCTGTCCATTTGTCGTCCGTATTCTTAACTAGTGACTCTCTAGTTTTTAAGGCTAGTAATTCTATATTTTATAAACTAGTAAAAGTTGTACTAGTTACTAGTACGGTTGGGGACCTGACGACTGCGCCATGGGTGCCGGCAGGAATTTTCCAGGGGAGGTGACACCAAGACATACATACAAACACACACACAGATACATACATACATACATACATATATACTTCACCTTTCAATTTGTCCACATAATCGTTTTTCTCTTTTTATTGGTTTCATATATGAATGTTTCCCTAAATCAAAACACTTATCATTTCATGGATATTTAGAATTTTGTATCTGCTTAGTGGATGCTACATACAAACACATGCATATATTTATAGGGTGTTTCAAGATTAGAGGAACAAAGTTCTTGGAAAGGCAGGTTACATCGGGGCCATCGCTAAGCAACGGGCCTGCTTATGAGTTGCCATCGCTAAAAATGATTTTATCATTGAGGCCTGTTTTCCCCAGTTACAGTATTCTATTTTATTATTCTAAGTATTATAAATGTTATATTATTTTATTATTTTAAAACAATTTTTTTATACTTTTGTCGTACTAAAGAACGTTACATGTAGGTAATCGTTTGGTGAATCTTGCGCCATTTTCTTTCATGAAAATTTATCCTAAAATTCGAACATTTTGCTCTGAATGTAAAGGTAAGTGAACGCTTATAATGTATTTAGAAATTCTAAATATATGTATGTAAATCATGTTTGGTGAATAATTATTCATGTGTTATTTATAAATAAATTATTTTAATCAGAAATCGTATTACTTGAGTAGTTTTTATTCATGTAAATAAGCATGACGTTGTGATACTATTTAGACAAGTTAAATTTGCCTGTTGAAAATGTTATTTATCAGTTATATATGCCTTGATTATGTGATTCAGACTTACATCTGGTACAGTTGCAGAAATACAGTAAATTATAAATTATTGATTTTTGCCCGTTTATACAGAAACTTCAAATGTAGTTAATATTTTGTACAAGCGTTCATTATGCTTGCTCAATTCCTAAGTTCGATTGAGAAAGCGACAAAAGAATAATATATACTACATGAAATGTCTTTATTAAAGAATAATTAATTCGGGGATCGCGCTATAGAGCGTATTTTATCAATATTCTCCAATATACAGTATATCCCGAAAACACTGAAATGCGCTTTAATACATCATTTGTTAAAGATTAATCTTGAATTGTTTAAAATAACGTAGGAAATACGACTATGTTCATGAAATATTCATTATAAAAATGTCTTTCTCATTTGTGTATTTAGTTATTTTAAAGTATATTAAATATCCACTTGTGAAACTAAAATAAGCAATCGTGAATCATGAGAGTAAGCGCTACTTTGTTTTTCCTTCAAATTATATGCATCTATTTTCTTTATGTAAATACACTGCTGGCCACCCAAATTGCAACACCAAGAAAAACAAGAGATATCACAACAAAATTTATTGTGTAGATAACATGTTGACCAAGTAACAAATGATTAAATTTACAGCATTCTATGAAGCGTGGTTCCTGCCAAAATCAGTACCCAGAGTAGCCGCCGTTGTTGGAGATCACAGCTGCCACACGCCTCGGCATTGATTCAAAGAGACTTTGAATGTGTTCTTGGGGTACAGCAGACCAAGCAGCTTCCACACGTTGCCAAAGTTGATCTGGTGTGACAGCTGGGGATGAACTCTGGGTCAGTCGTTGAGCAACCATGGACCACATGTTTTCTATCGGCGAAAGATCCGGAGAGCGCGCCGGCCAGGGAAGCAATTCAATCTGGTGATTGACGAAGAACCCTTGGACAATGCGTGCCACGTGTGGCCGTGCATTATCCTGCTGAAATATGGCTGTTGGCAAGCCCTGAAGGTAAGAAAGGACAACTGGCTCCAACACCTCGGAGATGTAGCGCTGGCTGGTTAAAGTACCGGCAATGCGTACTAGAGGAGTGCGAGAGAGATATCCGATACCGCCCCATACCATAATACCCGGTGCAGGACCAGTGTGACGGTGCATAATGCAGCTGTTCAGCATCCTCTCTCCACGGTGTCTCCAGACTCGAATCCGACCGTCGTGGTGTTGCATACAGAAGCGTGACTCGTCAGTAAAGAGAATTTCATTCCATTCTGTCGTCCACATCCTTCTTTCATCGCACCATTGGCGGCGGAGACGTCTGTGGTTCCGCGTCAGAGGTAGACAAAGCAACGGACGTCTTGCGGACAGACCATTCTGCTGTAAACGACGTCGAATGGTACGCGCAGACACTGGATGATGCGTTACAGACTGAATCTGCTGTGATATGGTTCGTGATGTGACTGAGCGGTCCGTCACTGCCATGCGTACAATCTGCCTGTCATCACGTGACGTGGTGCACTGAGGTCGATGCGGTCGATCACGTCTGTCCGTCGTACCCTCCTGCACCCAACGATCACATATCCGCATCACAGTTGTTTGGTTTCGTCCAATACGACGACCGATTTCCCTGAAAGATAACCCACAATCTCGGTATGCCACTATCCTTCCTCTGTCAAACTCGGATACTTGATCAAAAGATGATCGTTGTTTCCTACGAGGCATAATTTATCGTTTTTTTGAAAAAAAAGCAAGAAAAACACAATTGCTGTACTTGAAACCGTCGAAATCTCCAAGCCTTAAATAGCGCTTTGAGGTGGCGCCACAGGCGCGCTTGATGTGCGTCTGCGCTGAAATTCTAATCATTTGCATATCTCACCTCAGCTAATGCATGTTGTAAATTTCATATTATTTGCATGCTTCCTTCAGGGTGTTGCATTTACGATGGCCAGCAGTGTATGTATCATAGCAAACAAATTAATCATGAGTTCGTACTTGAATTAGTTACACAATTACTACTTAAAACTACATTAAATAACGTTTGAAAGCACTGGGAAGCTTGAGAAATGCCTGATGTATACGTGAAGACTCGGGCACCCGTAGGCCTCTTTGGATGGCTCATCAAAATACACGCGCAGTCCCGTTACTAATTGCGAAGGCCCCGGTTACATCAAGACGGTTCGGAATCGCATAGCGATGTGGGATCGGAAACGTCGCCTTCATATACCAGTTAATAAGTTAATATTTACTTATAATTACTTCAGAAGAAGAGTTCAAGTAATAGGGAACTTTGCGATGCGAACACGGCTTTTCAAAAACTAATGCATCTTTCACAGATTGCACTTGATAAAAATTGTTAATTCAGAATTTGTTTAAATTACATTGATGAAAGGAAGGTCAGACTGGCTGTGCCGACACAGCCAGCTGTCGTCAAAAAAGGGTCTCTAGATCTGTGGAACGCGATGAACGTTTCGATCGTCCGCCATCTTGCTGGTAGTTAAGTCGAGCGATGGCAACGGCTGCCCTTTTTTCAGCATTGGGAAAGGGTTGCCCCTCAAAGGGTTAAGAAATACATGCAGAAAGCACAAACAAACCGAATTATATATATACTAAGACAAACACAATCAACATGCTTGATGCCCATGTGACAACGCACTGACTTAGAAAAGCCAAACAAAGAAAGTGGATTGGAAATTTGTAAACTCTGGAATGCTCATCAGGTATCACACATGCAGACGTTTAGAAACAAAACAGCTATATATATAAAAAAGCTAATATCTCCACATGGAGCTTTGCTATGAAATCACGACGAAACTAGTGATGCTGTTAATGAGATGAGCAGTAAGTGTAGATTTCCAGGGTCTGAAAAGCTAATTTAATGTGACAATTGCGTGTAAGATTCAAAATATCATTCAGGCAATTTTTTACTACTGTTTTTAAGAAAAAAAATTACAATAATAATTTCACGTTAATTATATATTTTCAGATTCCGGGGGGTGCAAATGCATCCCTTTGTCCCGCCTCCCGGCAGCATATTACCAAACCTTACATTAATTCAGACCCGCATTTTCCGTCCGCCCACGGAACTAGGAATCGAGATCCCTGATTGGTTAGCTCACTGACGTCATGCCTGCCCACCGAATTCGAAAACTGGTGAGTCTGTACGGCAAAATACTTATGTATTAAAATGATTAATTATCATGAGATGAAATACCAGCGAAATAAAAATATAGGCAGCTTGCACTAGTTTTAGATGATATGCAATAAAAGAATATACGATTTAAATTACGAGTGCATTACGAATTTTATTTTAAACCTTATTTTCCATTGGTGCTGACATCTGTTATTATATAAGTAGACATATGACACGTTAAGTAACTTTTCATAGACGATTTTTCAGAAAATTATTTAAAAAAAAAATCTCTAGGCTGTTTTCGATGTGTGTCTATGAAGTTTAATTTAATTAAAATTATTATAAACTGAAATAAATATTGAATAATGCAATTATTCAATATACTATTTATTTAGTACAATTTTTTTTCCATAAAAGTAAAAGAAATTTTTTTTTTTTTGAAAAATTATGAATATCGTTTCTTGAATAATGGCATGCACTCTAAATATTAATAAATGACTTAAGTTACAACTAGATGCGTGAGATTTAATTAATTAATAAAAAAGGGAATTTAAATAATTCATTGCATTTTCTTTTTTTCTGCAGTTATTTAGTTGTAGTGTGGATATTAAAAAAAATTTACAATTTAAAAAACATTTAACCACTGTGTGTGTATTAAGTATAATGTTGGATAAAACCTGAACGTAAATTTTTAAAAAGTCGTAATGTAAATTAAAATAATTCAATCAGTGAAATATACTTTAAATCCAAATAATATATATTAATAAATGACTTAAGTTACAACTAGATGCGTGAGATTTAATTAATTAATAAAAAAGGGAATTTAAATAATTCATTGCATTTTCTTTTTTTCTGCAGTTATTTAGTTGTAGTGTGGATATTAAAAAAAATTTACAATTTAAAAAACATTTAACCACTGTGTGTGTATTAAGTATAATGTTGGATAAAACCTGAACGTAAATTTTTAAAAAGTCGTAATGTAAATTAAAATAATTCAATCAGTGAAATATACTTTAAATCCAACATTATACTTAATACACACACAGTGGTTAAATGTTTTTTTAAATTGTAAATTTTTTTAAATATCCACACTACAACTAAATAACTGCAGAAAAAAAGAAAATGCAATGAATTATTTAAATTCCCTTTTTTATTAATTAATTAAATCTCACGCATCTAGTTGTAACTTAAGTCATTTATTAATATTTAGAGTACATGCCATTATTCAAGAAACGATATTCATAATTTTTCAAAAAAAAAAAAATTCTTTTACTTTGATGGAAAAAAAATTGTACTAAATAAATAGTATATTGAATAATTGCATTATTCAATATTTATTTCAGTTTATAATAATTTTAATTAAATTAAACTTCATAGACACACATCGAAAACAGCCTAGAGATTTTTTTTTAAATAATTTTCTGAAAAATCGTCTATGAAAAGTTACTTAACGTGTCATATGTCTACTTATATAATAACAGATGTCAGCACCAGTGGAAAATAAGGTTTAAAATAAAATTCGTAATGCACTCGTAATTTAAATCGTATATTCTTTTATTGCATATCATCTAAAACTAGTGCAAGCTGCCTATATTTTTATTTCGCTGGTATTTCATCTCATGATAATTAATCATTTTAATACAAGTAAACAATAAAAGTATTTTGCCGTACAGACTCACCAGTTTTCGAATTCGGTGGGCAGGCAAGACGTCAGTGAGCTAGCCAATCAGGGATCTCGATTCCTAGTTCCGTGGGCGGACGGAAAATGCGGGTCTGAATGAATGTAAGGTTTGGTAATATGCCTCCCGGCACCCATGGAATGCGCGGGTCTGAGCACCTGTGACTCTGGGCCGCCATGTCCAAACTACGGAACAGATTAGTTTGGTCTGAGTTCAAATCCCGTCAGACCATGGATGCATGTGTTTGTTAAACACATGCATCCATTAGGTATTGTTATGTTAAGATTGTACTTTGAAATAAAAGACTAAATCATAGATCTTGATCAACTTTCTCTTCCTCTCCTAAATACCTTTGAGTACAGAAATAATACGTTGGTCAAAAGTTCCACTGAAAAACTTCTTTCGTTTTGTCACTATCATGACTGTCCCGTGCGACTCATTTCAAGTAGCTTCCACGGCACACACCCTTCCTGCCGAATCTTAGATACGCCTCTGGATAAATGGGCAATAAAATACATTATTACACACTGAACTGTTTTTTGTTTCATTTCCAGATATTTCATTTCCAGACAAGTTAATTCCTTTTCAAATTATATTAGGTTGTAACGAAAGTTTTCCGCCACTCCAAGTATTGCCTGCACAAGCAGTTCCCGTTGGTGTCTTTGCCAATATTTTGTAAAACGATTTTTGTTATTTGAAAGAAAAGACTTGTTTTAGAGAACTGTGTTGTGAAATCTGTAAAACAATATCGTTATGATTAAGTATAAGGTGTCTGAAATGGAACTACCACGCTACCAGATTGATCCATCATTTACTCTCAGTTCTGTCGCAAAAAGTCAGCTACAGAATGACACTGAATCATGTATACTGCTTAAGGTACTACTGTTGAATCATGACACTGTGAAGATTTGGTACCGAAAGTTCAAAAACGAGGAAAAGGATATTAAAGAAGCAGAGCGCTTTGGCCGGCCTATTCATGCTGATGAGTCAGTCCCGCCTACGACAATTTGTGGAAGAAGATAAAATATTCATCCACTCGAGAGCTAGCTAAAAGAGTTAGACTTTAGTGCCATGTTCATTAGTCGCACTAAGCATAAAAAACTTGACATAGAAGGTCAATAGTTGGGTACCGCGTGAGCTGACTCAAGCAAATCTGGCGGAAAACTTTCGTTACAACCTGATAGTATCTCCAATCAATTTACCTGACTAATGAGTACTGCAGTAACCTAAATCCAATATTTTATTGTAGACATATTATTTTGTAGTACTTGTTATTTTAATGCTTAGTGACATCTGCAATTCAGCAAATTATAAGTACGTAAAAAAGTTGATTTCCAAGTTCAAATTACCAAAAAATATGCAGTTTTTCTTAGTTATCTCAATATCCATTCAGCTGGACTTGTGTGGTTATGAAAGTCATGGCTTCAATTATGTGTAGAGACCAAAGCAAGGAATCAACGTGGTAAAGAAAACTAGAATATCTGATATCATGTCCGGAAAGTGCAAACAAGTTCAACATGGGTTAATTTTTTGTAGCTAAGAAGGGGGCGGGGGGGATATAAAGCATAACCTTCCTATCCCCTTATTTTGGAAAAAATCTGCGTGGCAACAGTCAGCTTTAACCAGGGATTGGAACCGTAATTTTTTTGGTTCTAGTTTTCGTTCCGGTTCAACTAATATGTATATATATATCCAAAAATAAGGGTTTTCGGTTCAGTTCCGAACGAATAATTTTATTTTATGCATATTCTTATTTGTACTAAATATATAATTCTATCATTAACAAAAATTGTAATTCTGTCAAAATTTAGAATTTATTCTTTTTTTGATTGGTACACTATTTGAATTGATACAATTAACCATCATGTATACGATACGAGAGGCGAGCAGAGAACAAACAGCACTGTTAAATATTATCAGTCTGATATTTTTAAGAAAAAATCATCTATACTTCCAGTTCATTCAACTGTAATAAAATCTGCCTTCTACAAGTAGTTTCATGCGATATTGAAACAAAAAAGTACTAATGAACATTAAAACAGGAAACCGAGAAGCAATGTACTGTCCGTTTTGGAAAGGCAGAGCGACAGCAAACAAGACCATTCTACTCGAAAAATGGGTGATAGGTTGAGATGGTTGCTTTTTGAAGCTCTATTTTGGCGTGCTGTTTTTTTTTTTTTTATGATGTTTCCCCATTTTACTTTATTTCAATTCGGAATTTCAGAAACTATTCTACTTATTGCTAGTTCAAATGTAAACAATCATTAACTTGCGCTCGCTCCTATTTTGATGAAATCGAATCAGATCTGACGCATGCGTAAATGGGAGGAAGGCTCTGAAAAACGAAACCAGACTGTGCAATGTGCATATAATGATAATAGTTACATGGTTGAAGTTAAATTATAAAATACTAGCTGCCTCCGGCGATCGCCATCTTAATAAATCTCGTTCGGAGAGAATCCTATTCCACACCGGCTTCCTTGGCACTGAAATCTCTCTGATTCTCTGAATGGAATTTAAAATTAAGATGGTTACAAACATGAGTGGCCCTAGGATAAGTGGCACCCCCTGCTAATGTTAAAAAGACGCCCTCCTTTTATGCTCTATTTAGTTTTTGAGTTCGAAATGACGCCCCTTCGAAGCCGGCGCAGAGATATGCGATGCTTACCGTGTCGGGCTGCCCCTGGTTACAAAAATAAGATGGTTAAATGATAAAAACCTACAAAAAGGAACAAATTATTTTCGTCCTATATTAATTCTGAAGAGCTTCTGGATATATTGGCCTTTATCAAAAAACGGAAAGGGAAAAAAAGGAAGAAAATCTGAAAAACTTTCAGTTTTTAAATACGCATTAACGTGCTATAAATTAAACGCGTATTATAATACACGGGTCTTCCCTATTTTCTTTCCTTATTCCATTAAGTTGGAAAGTATATCATTATTCATGAGTGTGATTAAACACAAATAAAATTGATATTTCTAACATCCTTTTCTGGATGTAATACATTAGAAATAGATAGGGAAAAGCTGCAGAGAAAAATACACAATTCGAACTGAATGAAAGTTTCAAAAACTTATTCAGATGTATTCATAATCCAAGTAGCAGAAGATAAAATGACGATAAATTGCGCCAAGCGCTAGAATTACATCTTCTCAAAATCGCATATAAACCATTTTATTTCTCGCCAAATTAAAAAGCTGCACATTTTAGTCTCGGAAAATTTCCAAATCCTATTTTTCTTTTGAGTATAAAACATTTCATTCCTGCTCTAATTTCACATGCACTCGATATTTTAATTTAAAAATAACCCTAATCTAAAAAAATCGTTATTCTTTAATTTTTGCTTCAAGAGTCTGAATCATTTAATAAACTTGCCAAATATGTCAACCTAGATATGTTTAATTCCCACTTTTTCTAATGCGTGGGTTACAGTTGCGAAATGGCGGAGAACAAAAATTAGTCTTTTGCGACACGTTTTTTATCGATATCTCCTAAAATAATTCGATTTTCGAAAAAATCGCTTCGAGGTATGTCGGGACCCGTCCTGGAGAATTTCCATACAAAATTTGGTAGGTCTAGGATCACCCGTCTAGGAGCTACGCGAGACACAGACAAATTAACTAACTAACATTTTACAGTTCGTTTTATTTATATAGATTGAGAAGTTGGTTACAGTAACAAAATGACTGAAGACGTATCGAACCGATATAAACCGATTTTTTTTTTTTCGGTTTCTTTCCGACCAAACTAACGGTCCGGAAAACGGAGTAACTTTTTTCCGGGTTTTGGTTCAGTTCCGGTTCGAAGCCCTGGTTTTAGCATTTAAAACTAATAAGTTCGACAATATCAACTCAAATTAGGAGACAGGATTTATGGGACAAGCACAATAGACAAGGGACAAGAAGTTGCTGACAGCGCTCTCGGAAAGTGTTGTGGATCTCTACTTACCGTGGTGATGAGTTCTGCTAAAGATTCGTAGTTGGCTGCGGCGATGGCTGCGTAACTCGTCTGCAGGTCCAGCCAGGGCCTCCCGCAAGACACAGGTTCAGAAGCGGGTTTCGCTTTCGTCGGTATCGTTGTTCCTGGGCTCTTCTTCACTTCAGTCTGTTTAGATGTCTTTACCTGGAAAGATCATGAAATAACATGATCACATCTCAAGAAAACGGAATCAGAAATAGCTTTAAATCTGTACTTTAGTATCTATCTGTATAATTTTCTCTCGCCGGCAAGAGCGCGGTAATGCTGTTTTATCTTTCAATCACGTCATCTTCGCTCAATGACCACAATCGGATGAATGATATACATCTATGGGTAGTTTATGGGTAATCTGCCTGTGGGGTCTTTTTACAGGGAAAACGTAGTTCTGTTAAAGTTTTAGTAAAGTTCCACAAGTATATTTTGTAAGAAGTAATTTGTTCTAAAATTCCTATGCATATAAATATAGCAATGCAAATACGTAGATATTCGTGGTAGGAGGTAAGAATAAGGCCGTATTTATAAAAAGACACTAGCTGTATAGGAATAGAATCAGGGATGGATGCAAAACGAGACGAGATAAGAGATTTAGAGCTTTTTCGCGAGACGATACAAACACTTTATCGTTACAATATAGGATTTTGAAGCACAGTGCTGTAATGGTCAGCCCGTGTGTTGCCTTCCACAGGCCTGGATCTCGATTCCCAGGCTGGGAAAGGCTGACTCAACCTTTTTCATCTCTTGAGTGGGTCGATAAAATGGGGGCCAAACTTGCTTGGAGCCTACGGGGAGCTTCGCATCAGCCTGACTACCTCGCCTTGGAATATGCTTCCGCAATCCAGAGCCAACGATCCCAAAGACCCGAAAAGCGTGTATGGGCGGAGCGTAGGTCTTGTTCCAAAGTAGTCTGTTGCGCTAATACTTTGTTAATATAAGGATTTGAGAGACGGGACAAAGCTTTTCCGCTTACGAGATTAAACAGGTATACTTTTTGCATCGCGTCCATTCCAAGAAAGAATTCCAGTGAAATGTCAGGAAAATTGTCCTGTTTTCTCATCTGAAAATGCCCTTTTTGATAAATCACCTCCTACCCCTTCTGAAAAGAAATGTGAATATTGACTCGGCGGATACGTGGTCATCCCTCGAATTCCCTCTCCCACCCCCCAAAAAAAGCAACCTCGAGGTGAAGAAAGAGCGTGTAGTGGTTGATGGTTACCTCCGCATCGTCTAGGTAGGTGTAGTGGTCCTCTTCCTCCTCTTCCGGCATGGCGGGCAGCGTTTCGTATACGTCTTCGCCCTTCGTCGTCCTCAGTGGCCCTATCTCACCCTCTCTGGGGGTCGCAGAGAAGGCGGATGGACGCTGCGGCTTCTTCGGGGTCAGCAAGGAGCGGATGTCACCTGGTGGTCAAGAACAAACACTTCAAAACAGCGGACACAACTATATTACATTGATTAAAGAAATGTACCCGTTGCGCACCACGTTGATTTTAGCATTAACCCTTTAACGCGTAGTGTTCCCGCTCTGGGAACACTAAACTCTGATGTTTTGACTGTTGCTAGTCACGAAGAATAGATTTGATTTCCATGAAAACAGTTGCGGGTGACATGGCTCCACGAGAATCCTTTACTTTTTAGCACATTATTTCCCGTAAAAAAATCTGATGTGTACAACACATGACTTCCTTGCACGTCTATTAAATCAAAAATATTTTCGACGCACTTCCTCTAAACTTATTTGTTTGAAAGAGATAAAATATCAGTAATAGTAAAGTTTAGCGATTTCTAGCCAAATATTTCGATATCGCCAAGCTGAGTTCAGTTTGAAAGATTTCTTTCTGACACTTTATTTGGCGATATTTCACCAAAAGCCAACAAGCTTGCGATAGTTTGCGAGATTTTGGGGATAGCCAAAGTAGTCACTGACCACAGAATTTCAATGAATTGAATGCATCCATACACCTCAATGTATTTAAAGTCATTTGGCAAACCCTGTAAATAAATTCCCAATCGATTGCTGTCAAAAAATATATTGAAAACAGTTAGATATTACAATAGTTCTAAATACAAAAGTTTAAAATTCTACGGGTTAAAGTTTTAGAGTTATACAAAATACGAAATAATTTTTGGCGCCAAATTTGGCGATATTTCGGCAAAACTCGCCAAGGTCGACGACAGACGGCGAGATTTTGGGCATGGACCACACAATGACTGTCTACAGTTGTATCATATTGAAGATGTCCTTAGACATTAAAGTAATGAAATTCTTTTCGGTGGTCCTGTAAGTAAACTCTCCAGTAGATTGGAACCAAAAATCGAGATGCACAACTAGATGTTACAACAATCTTATATATGAAATTTCATAATAGTTTTTGAGATTTGAGAGTTAAATACGCACACACGTACACCAAAAGTCGCCAAGCTTGGCGACTTTTGTAGTAGTTCTAGAGGGAGGCACGTGACCATGGTCGGATCATTACCTAACTTATGTGGTAGGACGGTATTGTGCTTGAAATGGATGAATCTCCTAAAATTGCCATTGACCGTAATGTATTGGAAATCTTTTGAGTGTTCCTGTAGCACAACTATAAATGATAAAGACACTTTTTTTAATGTAGAAATTCATTTTGTAACTCTTAACAGCATATATCACTTCTGAGCGTTTGAAATAACCCAATACCTCTAAAAAACGCCTTGATGAATTTCGGCCCATTGAGCGTAATGCATTTCGAATGTTTTGGGAGGTCCTGTAGATAAAATATCCAGTCGAATGGAACCAAAAGGGGAGGTGCACAACTAGATGTTACAACTATCCAAAATATGAAGTTTCGACATTCTGCGCCTAATAGTTTTTGAGATATGCGAGTTTAATGAATTTCGGCCCATAGAGCGTAATGTATTTCGAATCTTTTGGGCGGCCCTGTACATAAACTATCCATTCGATTGCGACC
Organism: Cheiracanthium punctorium; assembly: GCA_038373885.1. Lineage (NCBI taxonomy): Eukaryota > Metazoa > Arthropoda > Arachnida > Araneae > Cheiracanthiidae > Cheiracanthium > Cheiracanthium punctorium. The sequence continues at coordinate 1,483,440 of JAWZYV010001774.1, forward strand.
AAAAGGGGAGGTGCACAACTACATCATAGAACAATCCTAAATATCAAATCTCAACATTCTACGACCATTAGTTTTTGAGATATGCGAGTTACATACATACGTACGTACGAACAGACGGCATGGAAAAACTGGCCACAATAGACTCGCCGCTGGTCAAAATGAGTTGCAGGCGCGTTTATAGGATCGTGCATGCTAGCTTACGATGAGATGCATCGAAAAAATTTTTAAAATTAAATTTAGAGGTAGTCGTAATCTTTTTTTTCGTCGAAATTTGGACCCCAAAATTTTTCGGGATCACATTACTTCCTTATACTGCGTACAAGGAAGTAAAAATGGTCACGATTATTTTTAACAGCATTGACATCTGCTGAAAAATGGAAGAATGTGAGAACAGCTGGATAGATTGCCCAAGGCTGAAAAAAGGGCAGCCGTTGCCATCGCTCGACTTAACTACCAGCAAGATGGCGGACGATCGAAACGTTCATCGCGTTCATCACCTGTCTGTGCCCGCGCACAGCCAGCTGTCGTCAAAAAAGGGTCTCTAGATCTGTGGCACGCGATGAACGTTTCGATCGTCCGCCATCTTGCTGGTAGTTAAGTCGAGCGATGGCAACGGCTGCCCTTTTTTCATCATTGGGAAAAGGTTGCGCCTGAAAGGGTTAAAGACTCTCAAAACCAGTAAATAGCTAGTGATTTCGAAGGAAAACTATTGCCATTTAGTGGATGAAGGAAAACAGAAAAATGAATGTATGATACAGCTCACATTACCAAATCAGCGTAGAGTAATAACCCTGTAACGTGAATGTGCTTAAATCGAATAATGACGTACGCATGTACGTCATGGTTTTAGGTCACAAGAATTTCATGACGTAGGCATGTGCGCAAGGAGTTAATTCAAAAAATTGAAAAAGAAATCTGAAAGGAACACTCAAATTCACTGACGAAGAAATCAAATGTTTGAATAGGATAACCAAAGAGCTAATTACAGTGATTAATGCAGTAACGTATTCATCATTTAGTTCTAAAACATATGCAAGTTTCTAGCATTAAAATGTCATCACGGTGTTCCCCTTTAAAATAATACACCGTAAAGCAGTAAAGTATAAAATATAGATAAAATCAACTTCAACATAAATATCTGATAGGCAAAGGGACATCTATGAAAAAAGCGCCGTCTGTTGTAGTGAAAACACATTTGCTTTAATTAAACGTTTTTTCCCACACCGCCAGAAACTTCAATTGGGTGTTCTGGAGACAATGCTTTCGCTGAATATTTACAGCGGAAAGGACGCTTGCCCCAATCATGAAGCTATAGAGCGTATTTGTCTTTCTTTCTTTTTCTTTTTTCAGTTTTTTCGAAGCTGACTCGTTTTCTTTAAAATCCCAAGGACCTAGTGATTACCACACCAAAGTAATTCCTTGGAACCCACTAATTTAACAGTTTACAACGATGCCTGGTTCGATGTGTGTTATCTGTAAGACGATATCGGGCACATCCATATTATATTACTAAAAGGCAAAATATTTCCATTCTTACCCAAATTGGCATACTCTTTGTCCGAGTGGTTTTGCTCATGAAGTTCTTGCGCTGAAGAACCGCTGCAATGACTTCTGGACTTGGACTCCGGGACCTGAGTTAATACAGAGAAGAAATATCACAACAACGGCAATAAAATTTGTAACGAACATGCACAGCAGAATAACCCACCATAATTGAAAGGGAGATGTGGGATTTTAAATTTCCCAGGCACTCCCCAGACAACACGTACTTATCTCAGAATAACCCTCCCTGTTCGTGAATACAATCAGTGAATTAACATTTTGTAGGCAGTATGGTCGCTAAAGTCCGTTATAATTTCTGATCTGAGTCATAAAAGTGGAGTCTAGGTATAGTAGAGCTGCCATGCAAGAAAATCGCTTACAGCGCCACTTGGTGGTTAACCCCTTAAGCGGTTTTCCCGTACAGTGTACGTGCTACCCAAAATTGGCCTCAACTGGTTTGCCCGTATAGCGTACGGGCATCGATATTTTCTCCTTTCCTTTTCTGATTTGCCCGTATATTTCATTATTGTGAAGAGACTATTTAGTATTAATATTTTTGAATAGATGGCGTGGCTTGTCAATGTAACTGAAATGCTTTTCATCCGGGTTTTTCTTCCTAGCGAGAGAGCGGGAATATTTCAAAATATGCCTTTTTTGGAAGCATTTCGGTAAAAAAATTAGGGTTAAATTAGGAGTTAATATTCTTATCTCATAAAAGGTACGAAATAGGATTAAAAAGTCAATCTCAAAGTTATTCAGCATCACAGATAGAAGAGCACATTGATGTTAAAAATTGAAGGCGTAAAACCATATTACTGATGCTTTTGCTAGCATGTCTCCAGCCATATTGTACAACTTCCAGCGGGAATTCCAACCAGCGTCTAGATGTGCATTGTAGAAGATGAAAAACACTTTTAGGATGAAGGATAAATGAGCTCAATGTCAGGTAAGTGCAGTTTTGGAAAATTGGACAAATCTTTTGAAAATGCCTTCCACCCGTAGCATTATTGGGCAAATTAAAGTGACTTTTCTTACTAAATTGATTATTCTGAATAACTTTGTAATTGACTTTTTCCCCGAGATAAGAAGGCTAACTCCAAATTTAGCTCTTAGATGGCGCTGCAAATGGTTTCTTTGAGAAGTGCATGGCAACTTTACCATACCTAGACTTTACTTTTATGGCTATAGCTCTTGCCGCTCAGAAGTTATTGCGGTGACAACGGACTTTAGCAGACACACTATATATTTAAAAAAATAAGGTTTGAAGAGTTTTCCATCGTGACATTACGAGATTATACGAGAGTTATAACGAGGATTCAGAGTCATTTATTATTTTACGAGATTTTAGTGACATTTTTTATACTAATATATTTTAGTGACATTCGTTACACTAATAGAGTTTAGTGACATTCGTTATGACAAGATGTTGTTGACATTCATTAGGTCATGAGATTCAATTGCAATGGAATCCAATTTGGGCGGACGATCTTCTTACCTTGGGCGGGGGCGGCCTGGCCGGAGAGGAGGTGTTGCTGCTCGCCTTAGTAGCGGATCTCGGATGACTGTGAGGTGGAGGAGGCGGAGGGGGAGGATGCATGGCTTTGCACTTGGGCGGCGGGGGCGGCTTGGGGGGCGGCACGCGCTCAACTTGAGTTGGGCTAGAGCCGGTTGAGGTCGTTGTCCGGTTTGGAAGGGCAGAGCAAGATGGGGTTCGCACAAGGGCAGGCTGAAAAGAGAAGAAGCAGCATCTATTGAATGACGAATCACATACTTATTCCATAAAGCGTGCAATTTACTTATAAAAAGTTCGGAAACTTTCATATTTTTAATACGCAGGAAATCGATATAGTATATAAGCGTCGTCCATATTTGTTTTTCTTGTTTCATTGTCATTGAAAGTGCATCATAATCCATGAGTGAGCCGTATTTGCCATCCTTGATTCCTTCTGTTGGGAAGTGTATTATAATTCATGGCCTGGATGTATTTGTCGTTTGTTTTGCAGAACTAATTACAGAATAAAAAAAAAGCTTTTGAAATATATTTTGAACTTTGAAGAGTGAAACTCAAAATTATCCACATATATTACCAGCCTAGAATGAATAGCACTCTAGTGCTATTAATTTTTATGATTAACCTTTGTGGATGACGTATGTCGCTTGCTACGCAGTAATCTTCTCGTTAATCGTGCATTCGCACAGGTCTCACTTTTTCTCAGTAGTCAAGAGTCTGGCTGAGAAATCCCTCGTATAACTTTTGATTAGCCGTAGGATGTTGACATTTCATATTTGGAACTCTGTCTCTCGTAAACATCTGTTTGTACACCTCTCTTTTGGAGTGCATTCGACTGGGTATGGAACTACTCGAATTTAAGGCATTCGAGATAATCGACTTTGAAAAATCCATTCAGACATATGTCATTCGAATAGCACACGCCATTTGAAATCTGGAATGGAAATTGCGATTACTGTTCGAATAGTGAAATCTTGATTATTATTCGAAAAGTGTGAAATCGCGATTAATATTCGAATAATGAAACTGCAAATCGAATAATAAAAATCGCGAATATTCACTATTCAATTAACCGATTATTGATTCTATTCCAACAGTAGTAATCGATTATAGAAATCATTCGAATAGAACATCACTATGGGCAGGGTCAACATAGCTATCTTGAGCCTCAAAAACAAAGAAAATGGCAAGAAATACGACTGTATTTTTTGTTCACGCTTAAGAAAAGTAATCTTTTTTTTTTTTTTTTTTTTTTAAATCGGCAGATCGCAAGCACAAAAAATACATTTTCGTTTAACTTTGTTATTTTTATTTATGTATTTTTTAATTATTTTTACTGTGGATATCATTTTGTCACAAAGTATTGCATCGCCTTGTTCCAACTATGAAATATCTCGGATGAAACCCAAATAATCTACAAAGTTATTCCAAACTTGGATTATGGAAGTTTACTGTATCTGGAAACATATTTGCGCCAGTTCTCGTTTTAGAAGATATGTTCATTTGAATTTTGGTGTTCAGTATCGTATATGAAATACTTAAGGGAAGGTTGTGCGCCTTTGAATCTGTCTCTCGGTATCATATTTGAATTAATTTTAGTTTGGGAAGGTTGTGTTCATTTGAGTCTCTATATCTCGGTATCATATTTGAACCACTTATGGTTAGGGAAGATTGTGTTTATTTCAAGTTCAACATCTCGATATCATTTAAGCAGTTTTGGTTGTTGTTTGCTTGATATTTATAACCTAATACCTGTAATTATCTTTGCATCAGATCATCCATCAACAGGCACACACACCAGTATCAGACAATTTGAATGTGTAGAGTGATGGATTGCCGACCTACTTCAAAGGACATAAAACTGAAATCACGGAAGCATTACTGCGTCTGTCGATCGTGATGTTGCGTGGAAATCGGCAGAAGTATTTTATGCTGTACGACATCATGCCTTCGTAACGAAACTCCTTTGCACGCAGTTTGATATCATAAATAGAAATGGGAGGTCATGCATTCTTATGCAGGGCAATAATATACACAGAGACCACAATTTTAATTTTAGCTTTTTCTACTAGTATTATATTTATGAAGATCAGTCATAGGGAATCGTTTCAAATTATTTATGAAAACCTATGTTCCGCAAATTGAACTCGACCCGTAAGGCAAACCCAAATATAATATTGGCCAGCGGTCAATAAACCGTTATGGGGGATGAATATAACTGGTACCGGTAGCCAAACAATACTCAACTAATTTATTAATTATCATTATCATCTATATATTTTGCTTGAGCAATTTGGGCATATTCTGTTCATTGTCTTTATCTTTAGAAAACGACGATAGGCAGACTGAAATTCTACTGTCGAATAATAAAACAAGGTACCGTACACCCAGTAAACATTTTTTAACAAAACAGTTATAGTGCTAAGAATTTTTGGAAAAATCCGCGGTTCCAAAGTTTAATTTCGTCCACGATTCATGTTCTGCTCGTTAAATAATCAAAGTCTGCCTTTTGTTGCTGCATACCAGTCGGATAGTTAAAGTGCGAGTTATGAATCTTTAAAATTTCCATTGGATAACATTAGGGTTGAGAGATTTCTTGACTATAGTATAAGAGCCATTGCCAAAATGAGTTGAGTTTGGGGAAATTATTGTTCTAGCTAAATGTCACCAAGCTTGGCGATATTTGTAGAAATTTTGAGGGGAAACGACTAACGTCATTTGATATTTAGCTAATCATTCAGTAGCATACAATTTAAATGAATTAAAATTTGTGGTGACTTTTCGTATGGAAAAAAAATCATGTAATGTATGTTCAGATAAAAAGAAATTACTATATGGTGTGTTTGTAGCTTTTTTTACGAACTCCCATGGATGCTATTGTTAAACCTTAAATGAAATGTACAGGAGATCCACAAGTGAAAGACCCTGTCTAAAGCCGAAACTAAGTCATTAGAAAATAGGGAAGTTTTGTGGATCGCTTAACAGACATTGGATTCTGTTTTAGAGACCAAAAAATGTTCCAAGTATCACCATCAGATGGCATATTTATTTGAAAACTTTTAACAAAAGTATGTAGTGTCAATGTTTGGAATTTTTTATATCGGTAAAAGGTAAAACAGATTCCCTTGTTTTGCTGTGTGATACACAAAATTTCCCAATTTTCTGATAACTGCTTTCGGCTGTAGACAATTTTGCATAGCTGTCTTTTAATTGTGGACATCCTGTATATTCAGAAATAAGACATTAAATGTTAGTAAATGTTTCGCAACCAATACGCTCGACGATAACTTGACGATCCTGCTTAAATAAATACTAATTTAAAGAAAAAAAGTACACTTACCCTATTTTTCTTTCTCTCCGCAACAGTGCCAGCTTTCCTCACAGGGACAGTGTCCATCCTCCTGCATTCCAGGAGGGCGATGCCGGACTGGTCATCACCGGACAGCTGGGGCAGCGCCGACAGACTCCTAGCGCGGCTGGAGACGCCCTTGAACATGAACTTCCCCGGATGGGTGGACACAATCATTTTGTGCTCCTCCGTCGGTGTGCTGTCGCAACTGGTCGGCAAGTCTTCACTCGTCAGATCCATCGGGTGCACGATCTCCAGGGACAGTCTGTTGCGGTCGAACGTCTGCTTCTTCCAGGCTTTTGGATTCACTACCTCCTTGCCGGACGGGCTGAAGGTTCCACTGTCTTTGTTCCTCTTCAGGAGCTTCTTGAGGGAGAATTTAGTCTTCTTTTGCTTCGCGGGGGTCTCTTGAAGGACGTCCGGAAGGGTGGACAGTCTGGAGGCGCAGGATATGGCACTGGCTTTCTTGATGGTGGAGAAATTTTCCTGCGGAGAAGAAGCTGGTGTGCTGTGGACGCTGTGCCTGGCTTTCAACTCTGGAGGAGACACGGGCGCTGGCGGGCAAGGGGGTTTGTTTGCCTTCGCTTCCGAGTCTCTGCGGGCCAGCTCGAGCTCTAGAGCAAGAGCTGCTAGTTTCGACTGGCGGTTGTTGATGGCCTCTGGTGACTTTTCGTAATCCGACTGGTCGTCGAAGTCTCTGAATTCTTTGTCTGGCAAAATTTGTTCTTTGTCGCCATTTTCTGTCAAGTTGTCTTCGGGAACTTTCATGGATTGAAGCTCCTTAACATCTATTTCGCTGGAAGGAGAATTTTGAAGATTGCTGCACGAGCCAGTGTGAGCACTCTCATATTTTACTGGTTTCGCCGCTGATTTTGTATCTACGATAGATGTGTCCTTACTTTTAGGAACTGGATTCCTCTTCACCTCGATGACATCTGGAGGTGGTAGCATGTTTGGCATCGATATCGATTTAGAACCGAGTTTGGCCGTTAGATTATCCTTCGGAGAATTTGTAGGAGATATTTTTTCAGAATCTGAAGCAAGAATTTTTTTAGGAATTTCATGGTTATTCTCAGTTTGTAAGTTATCACGTTTGTCTTCCCTTATCGTTACTGTCGGAGATTTGTTTTGTATTGCACTGGATGGACTTTGTTTAGATTTTGGGCTGCTTTTAGACTGATGCGATTGCTTGTTATCCTTTTCAGGTGAAATTTCCTTTTGCGATTTTTGCTGAATATTGTGATCTTTTGTGTTCATATGTGTGCTTAAGTCTTCGCGTTGTTGTAGCACAGCAATTTCTTCCTTCCTATAGAGATCGACTTCTTGTTCGTTCTCTTTACCCTGCTTACTTTCTGCGGACGATGGAGGAACTCTTGTACTTCGCAATTTGTAAGGGGTTCTGTCAGTAGTATCGTGGGTATCGGAATCGTCTGATAAATTAGACACATCTCCAGACGTAGATGAACCGGCATCGTACTTCTTATCGATATCCATTTCGTTCATCCGTGGTGTGGACAAAGCGTACGTACCATGGAGGAAGGACGATTTTGGCAAGGGCCTCGATTCTTCCGTGTCGTGAAACGACTCGGAATCTGTGGAGTCCCCAGTCGTATGCCTGCACGTCGAGTAGTCAGAGTCCGAACTCTGTTCGAAACTGGCGTTGCTCCTGTTGAGCTCGGAGACGAAAGAGTAAGTCCTCGTGTTGAGCGGAGTGAAGTCGTCTATTTTATTACAGCTCGCGTTGTTGTCCCTCTTGCAGTTCTGAACCTTGACGGTGTGGGCCACAAGCGGCTTTTCGTTGTTGTTCTTGAGAACCGCCTCTTCCAGCACCAGAGACTTGCCGTGGCCGTTCAGGTACGACTTGATCTCGGTGCTCGACGGGAAGAAGTACTGGTTGAGCTTCTTCTCTGTCTTCGTCGACTGGATGTCGTTGTAGGTGAGGATGCTGATGGACTTGTCGGTGCTCTTGACCGGGTTGCTGTTGTTGTTGTTGTTGTTGTTGATGGCGTTGAGCTTCTCCTCCTCCTTCTTGGAGCTGTCTCCCGACAGGAGGTTCTTGTTGAAGGAGTTGAACTCCGTGTTGTTCTTGGTCAGCCGGGTAATTTTCCTGTCTTCGTCGGTGTCGTCCAGCAAGTCGAAGTCTATGGATCCGTCGTCCGAGCCCATCTCCCAGGGCGAGGTGTCGGAGTCGTAATCGTTTCCCCCGTAGCCGATGACCAGCGCCTCTTCCGCAGAGAAATCGACGCTAGGGCGGCTGAAAGAAAAAGAAAAGGATGCATAAATCATGCCAAACGCATCAATTATAAAACACTTTCCAACACACTTGTCTGTTTTTTGAACTCAGTTAAATAAGGTACTTCTTTCAATAACCGCCATTGGATGAAAAAAATAGTTAACCCTTTGAGGCACAACCCTTTCCCAACGCTCGACTTAACTACCAGCAAGATGGCGGACGATCGAAACGTTCATCGCGTGCCACAGATCTAGAGACCCTTTTTTTGACGACAGCTGGCTGTGCGCGGGCACAGACAGGTGATGAACGCGATGAACGTTTCGATCGTCCGCCATCTTGCTGGTAGTTAAGTCGAGCGATGGCAACGGCTGCCCTTTTTTCAGCATTGGGCAATCTATCCAGCTGGTCTCGCGTTCTTCCATCTTTCGGCAGATGTCAGTGCTGCTAAAAATAATCGTGACCATTTTTTGACGGGAAATGTAAGTGCTAAAAGTAAAGGATTCTCGTGGAGCGATGTCACCCGCAACTATTTTTATAGAAATCAAATCGATTCTTCGTGACTGGCAACAGTCAAAACGTCAGAGTTTGGCGTTCCCGGAGCGGACACACTGCGCGTTAAAGGGTTAAACCGATAGTTTACTGCAGACAAATTTATCGGTTTAATTTTTTTTTCAGATCTATTTTCGGCATCATACTCGGCGATGTACAGCGAAAAGTTGTCGAATTTGAAGATCATTTTAGACATAAACTCAAAAATACGATAAAACTATGTAATTTTGTGAAACCCTATAAAAGAGCTGTCATGTCCATCGTTTTCTGTGCAGAGTAATCTGTTATAAACGTAAATTAATATGCTCATTTTATTGTACATTAAAATGGGTGCATCTTACTAAATTGCCATAGACCATAATTTATCGGAGTTCTTTTGTGCGTTTTTGTCATATAGAGCTGTAAGGTTTTGTCAAAAGATACGTTTGAAACCAATAACATGTACAGATTTCGTAGCAATGGACAAATTGTTTAGAGCAAGAACGGACAGATTGACAAATCAAAATCATAAACACTTTTCAACTTTGTTCAAAAATCTTAATGGAAAATTTTTATACTGCACAAAAACACACAAAAGCAAATTTTAATTAATAAAAGTTCCTTTGCTCTTAATTAAAAACAAAAGACTTTTGAATAATACATCTGTGCCGTTAATAATGTTTTAAAATGGATGTACAGCTATGGGGGAAAAAAAAAAGGCTCGTTTGCCCTTTATTTGACCGTTATTTGTCTTACTAATTTACATATAGCAATCGTTTACGGGTAACGAACACTTCAATTTTCTACGCTTTATTTTGATAATACAGAGTGTCCCATAAATATTGGTATAAAATTTCAGTGGAGATAGAGCTTATGAAAAGGAATCAGAACCACGTAGCAATGTGGTATCAAAAGCCCCGTTTTCACTTACATGTTAATAATTACTCTTTGAAAAATATCGAAGTGTTCGTCTAATTTCTAAATCAAGTTCCATAAACAATGGACCTGTCTCCAAAAATTTCATCCATGAAATGAAATAGAATTTTTAAACTATCAAATTTAGTCATGTATTTTCTGTGAAAGACAAATTAGCTTGTGAAGAACAGTGGTCGGAAAGTTCACTATTACTCCAGCACTTGTCCCAAAGTGATTATTAACAACTACAAGAAGACGACGTGTCCGATGGAAGTCGCCATCGGGCTGAGAGGAAACAGAAGAGAGCGACATGGGGTCCTTGTCAAGCAGGCAGTAAAAAGTCTCGATAATTCGGAGTGCACGGGACCGGGCTTGCCTCGAACTATCGAAAATTAGAATTATCGAAATTATAAAATTTAATAAGCAAATAAATGGGAATAAAGCAATTTTTGTGTCCCGCAGTGGTCTGGGTGCTAAACTCTGTTCCCGTAAGAACACGGCAAGGAAGCAGCATCCGGCTTGGCCAGTGCTTGGGAGTGTCAACTCCCTCTCGGCTCGACGGCTGTGGGACCGTGTACGCTGAGGGGAGCTGGTGCACGTAAAATCCGTCGTGGCTCCAATGTCCTCCAAGTTGTTAAACGATACCCCTGGGGGTGCCGATTTCAGGGTGTTGATCTCTCCTCAGGAATTGGTTCAAAATGAGGGGACCACTGGGTTAAAGTCGGACTTCCTACCACTGGGGCCCACTAAAATGGAAGGCGCCCCCCACTGCCCATCGCCTGCCTTTCTGGGGGGGGGGATCTGGCACCGCATGCAGTTGCCAGAGGGCATAAGCAACAACAACAACAAGCAATTTTCATAAGTTGACTGCATATTTAAATGAAAAATGCACTTACAGATTATTACACTACTGATGATAAGAACGGGTTAATTTTATCAGAAAATAATAGACAAACATTTTTTGTATTAACACATTGACACGTTTCCGTGCAGCAATATCGCGCCATCGCCTAAAGCAGCATGTCAACACTGCACGGAAATGTCTGTGAGGCCATCCATAGGAAAAATACAGCCGTTTTCTTTGGGAGGGGGATTTCTGATGGGGCTTCCGGGTGCGCCAAGTATTTGAATTTTTTAGTGCGAAAAAATTCTTTCGCGTTTTTCGTGTGTGTTGGTCATTATTTGGGAGCTAAACTTATTTTTTTCACTAACTCGCATTTATGGAAAACTCGAATAATCGAGATTCGAATTCGCGAGTCTCTACTCTATCTACTTTCCTTTCGCAGGCTTATAATTGAAAGCTCATCATATGGCAGACACTCCGTGGATTCCACTGAAGATTTGAACTCTCGTAGCATTAAACATTATGAAATCACCTATCCAGGTCTCGAGCATATAGCAGATATAAGTGATAGAGAAGGCTTTGGTAATCCTAACTTGAAGCACTTATCTCATCAGTTGACGTGTGGCATGATCTTAAAATCACCTCATTAGTGTAAGGGACACATTTTACTAATTGATTTTTTTTTCTTTTTTGTACGGGGGACTCGTATAAAAATTTAAAAAGTGTAACGACTTTTCGAAAAATAGCAAGTGGAATTTTTTAAACGTAGTCGTTTTCCCACCGTATTTTGATTTTTTTCATTTGACACTGCCCACTTATCTCTGATAAAAAAAGAGTTAAAGCATGTTTTACCACCTTTTACGGGATACCCTGTATGTACAGTACATGCATACATACATAACTTTTCATACATATACTGGCACATTTTTACACAATCGGAATGATCCGGGATACGTTTTCCAGGACATCTGTTTAAAAACGGGTCGGTATATATCTTTTAGCACTGACAATCCGGTGTCATATAGGTTAACACCAGAAAGGACCCTAAAAAGGATTGTGTGTGTGATGGAAGGAAACGCTTGTCCGTGGAGTGGAACAGTTGTAAAATATATATTCCTGCTGTCATATCGTGAACTCTATGGTCACACCTTGTAATTCCCACGTAAGTAGCCAAGGGTAGCGGTAGATTTGTGTTGCCGAACGGAAGTGTATTTTTCCGTCTTGTTTTTTTGTATCCACTGTGGTCGTTGTTAACTGGCTGCCGTTTGCCATCACGCAACAGGCTTTATGCCAGTATTTACCGCATTATTTCAAAGTCACGATATACGCCATAGGTGGATGCAAGTGAGTAATTTTTTAGGTTGATTCGAGTTGAGAAGTCTTTTCTCCATTCAAGGCAGAAAATTATTTTCGTATGGATAATTTGAAATGCATGTGTGGAATCAAGGCCGCCCGCTTAGGGCTCAAGTATTTATTGTTATAAGGGGATTTTTGTATTTATGTTAAGGGAATCTTCCCAGGACTGCAAACTCTTTAGAACAGTACCTTCTCGTTGTATTGAGCATTCGAATATATTACGCTTTTTTTATATACTTAGCTTTGTTTTCTGTGTTTACTGTTTTGCTTTTGCAAATTCTCAGGATCACAAAAATTCAACGATCTATGCAAGCGCTGCATATAAGTGAATTGCAATTGATTATGATTAATTTTTGCTCCTTCATTTTTGCTAAAAAGCTTTCCTGAGAAATCAAAGCAGCTAACGATGGATTCATCAGGAAATGTAAAGTTATGAATGTCATTATAAGTGAATTTGTTTCATGTTTAAATACATGCGTATTTGAACATAAATTTAATTCACTCATACAAAATTTAAGAATAGGGAATTCATGCTTCTCTGTTTTTATTGTATAGTTATTCCTTTTTACTGTACTTACACTACTAATTTTGTTACGGTTAAACTGAATACGTCCACGTCCATGAAAGTAAAATTTTTACCATACCATTCATCCTCCAGATATATTGTGCTTTTTTTGTGTCTTCTGACAAGCGCGAAATAACTAGAAACTACTGTACTAGAAAAATGTAAAAAAATATCCATAATAAAGATGCTCATAGAGTCAACAGTTTAAGACTCTGGCTCCCTTTCAAGCACATCCACGGTGGCAATTGTCTTATATATGTAAGAAGTCACATAAATTACTCACCGGATAGCAGAATGAAATCGAAATGGGATTTTTTGACAGTATAAAGAAATTTCTTACATCGACATATTCTTTAAATCCCGGATTTTAATTCGTTCTCTTTTTACGAGTGACAATAAATGAACTTGTTTGCTTAAAGATAAAATGGTGTGGAACTAACTGGGAATTGTTTTGTACAGGGGTCGTGTAAAAATTTAAATTTTGTTTTCATTTATATTTAACCGCCAGTAAATTTTAATCGATAGCATAAAATTCTGCACCTTTTTTATGTAACTTTGTAATTTATTGTATTGTCGATGATTAACATTTAAGAAACAAAAGCTTATGTCTGTATTTTCGGGACACCCAGCATATAAAATAGAAACAAAAATAGTACATACTTTAAAAAACCAAAAATCCACCCATTCCATCAATTTACGTAGCATCCTTCCATGCGAAGAACGGGTACTCCTCCTTCCCTACATAAGCACACGGAGCAGTTGCACACACCTTTTCCAACAGGAACCACGAAGGCACTACTTTTTTATTTTTTTAACAGCCACAACTACTGAGTAGGTGCACTCACTACACTACACACACACACACCTGCAGCAGGATAAGGAAAATGCAAAAGACTTCAGAGTGGCAGTAAAAACTCACCTCTTGTACTTCTTCTCCGACGAGTTGGAGTCGGTCTTGACGAGTATCCCGCGGTTGCTGTTCCCACCGGGCGGTGGATCCTGGTGGCTCATCTTGTGGGTGGATTGCGGGGTCTGGGACGCGAAGTCCCGACGGGACACCTTGTCGTACAAGGAGTCGTTGAGCCGCCACTTGAGGCTCGTCGAGATGCCCCGGCTCTGCGAAGAAATGAAATAAGTGTGAGGGACGGATGTACAAAATGTAGAATAGAGCCAGCCCTCAAATGAGCAGGCAGATAGTTAATGAGCCCGTAGCGGCGCGATAGAAGTGGGTGAGCACAAGACGTACAGGGTTGCCAGATGAGAAGCTGCATTTTATAACTAAGATTTGATAAAAGATGAACTAAACATTTTTACTACTAAAGGTTGAGTAATTTTTATCTCCACAAGTATGATTTTTTTAATTTAAAAAGAAGTAAACCAGCTTTAAATTAGTAATTCTTCATCTTAAGGACAATAAGAATTGAAGAGTTTCATTATTTTGTCATTGAACCCCTATAATCAGACTTGTCTAAATGAAAGAGATGCTCCGAGGCTTGTCGGGGGCATCTTGGGGGAGGGGGTTTTGAGGAAGCACCCACAGAAAAAAATCACGCAGATGTGGAGCATCCACAAATATTTTTAGACACAATTTTAGTTACTTTTGTAGAAAAAACTCTTATTAGAATTCGGAAAAAAAAGCCCGTCAATTTTCAATAGAAAATGCTCTTTTATGAAATTTCTGTAATAAGATCCGAATTTTTGTCTATTGCGTCACTGATAGACATAAGATGATGTCCAGGTACAAATAGTAATTCAAAATAACAGATTTAAAATACAAAAAAAAATATTAATTTACCTTTTGTAAAAGTTTTTACTTCCACTTGTATGTTAAAAATGTAAAGCTATTGGAGGAAATATCTACGGAGATTTCTCAAAAAAAAAAAAAGCATGTCTAATTATCCGTCCCCCCCCCTCTCCCTTAAAAAATTATTATTTTTGCTATAGCGCCCAGACAAGTGTTAAGAAGTTGGCTCTTCTGACCCCTTTCCATTGAAAAAAGGATCATCGAAATTGATCCGCGTGATAACAGTTATTGCTGAACATACATTAAAAAAAAAACTCCGATAAATTGATAACTTCCTGATTTTTTAACTATAAATAACTTTACGTGATCTGTTAAATATACCTCTCGGATGCAAGTTAATTTCAATAAAATCAAATATAGTAGCTCCGGAAGTTCGAAAGAAATTTCTAAAACTAACCTGAAGGGCTAGAATAAGCCCCATCTGGCAACCCTGCAAGGGTAATTGATATAGAGTGGAGGATGGCGTAGTTATCACTTAAGACAAGGAGAACTTAATTAGTTAAGTTAAACAATTAGCCGTATAAGGGACGTTAATGCAATGTTCCTTTAACACAGTAGAAGAAAATCTTTCACAGCACTATAATGAATTTTCAGTTTTATTTCGTGGAAGGGGCCAGGCTGTTTATGAAATGACAACCGATCGACGGTACCAGACTTTTTCTGTTAAACGAGCAAGTGATCGAACAAATGAATATTCTGACGTTATAAGGCAGTCGTCACTATAAACGAGTTCAAATTTAATATATGATTAACATTTAACGTTCGTTTATGTTAGTGTCCAATCTTAGCTCCAGAGGGTGTTTGAATGCCTCGATGTGGCTTGGAGTTCATCTGACGCATTTAAAATACTCCTAATACTAAAATATTTCAAACTAAAGAATGAAAGAATGGTTTTGGAAAAGAAAAAGAAAGATATCGGCCCCATTGTAGGAGAGAGAAAAAAAAATCTTGCACATAAACAACTATAATACAAAAGTAAACAATGAATCATAACTTGAGGATAAAGACGGGGGCCTTAGAACCGTGGTAGACTATTTACTTTTGTAAGACAGAAGTGCAGCAGTATTTACGTGATACCTTGGGTTATCAATGAGATTATCAGGTAGGAATCGGACAGTTTTTTTAGAGCACGGTGAGTAATCCAATAGAATAGGAATTCTAGTTCTTTCTCAAACGCACAGAATCTTTCTTTTTTTTTCTTTGTGTGTATTTGAAGTATACGTAATACAAAAATTTCTTTTCAATCACTGCCCTGAAAGCGTATGAACTGAGAGAATCATTGTGCGTGAGTTATCAATTGATATGTTTCGATAAGTTTTCGATTAAAAATATTTTAATAAAAGCATACCTTAAATGTGAAAAAAATAACTCATAAAAAATAACTACTCATAGTCTAAATACACTGGAATTTTTTGTGTGCTTCTATAAAAGTGCTGTACATGGTGTAATGGTCTAAAGCAGTAGTTCCCAACCGTGGGGCGCGTCCCCCTTGGGGGCGCACAGCGCTTGCAGGGGGCGCGCGAGAAAAACAAGCAAACAGCAAGTGATAATGGATGTTTAAAAAAATAATAATCTTATTTTTGCTCCAAAACATATCTATTTTTGCTTAAAATGTGTATCCAAACTTTACCGATAACATTATTTTGTAGAAAAGGCGACTCAGTGTTCATTGTTGAGGAATAAAAAACTGTATGTATGCAGAGGAATGGGAGGGGGAAGCGGCCATCATAAATTAGCCTTTGTTGGGGGAGCACAATGTTAAAAGGTTGGGAACCACACGTCTAAAGGATTATGATATCAGTTTGAATAGGTTGCATAGGAGAGTTGCACATACATATGTGTAGCGTATATAAATTTCACTGTAATGGTACAGTTAGAAATTGGCTCCTCTGAGGTCTGAGTCCCCATCCTTCTAATAAAAGTGTGAGCGATCACTCTGAAATAGTGAAATGGCGTAAAAACATCCAACCTCTATCAGAGTAAAGTCTTTAATCTTTTATGATGTAAAAACTTATGAATGCTCACCGCGATGAAGTGAATATGGCTTCTCCCCAAAGTGTAATTACTTCAAAAGGAGTCAGTTTTCACAAACTCAGGTATCGAATCTAGTAATATCACTTCTTAGGGGGGATTTTCACTTTTTTGTTTCCATGTGCAGAAGACTTTTCAAGGGAGGGCTTAGACACGAGCTTAGAATGCATCTGTGGTATTATTGACAATTGTCTACGCGACGGATCTAGGCCGAGGGGGGGGTACTCTATCTGGAGGACTTTCTAAGGGGTCCTAACACGTATTTACGCAAAGTTTCGGAGAAAATCACGGAAAACTCCGAACCGCTAGGTTTAGACGCAACCTGCATTTGAACCAAACACCTTCCGTCTCCCAGTTGAGAGTGCACAACTGCTCGGCCACTGGTGCGGCGACACGAGCTTAGACCCCCTACCAGTTATGCCACTGGCTAGAGATGTGTGAACAGACAGTCAAACGAAAATCCTAAAACAACAGCTCCAGTTTATAAAAATCGAAACTTGGCTCCTCGCAATGTATTTCAGTGGGAAAAACCCGATTTTCAACATTCAAAAAAGGCATTACCCCTCTCAGTGGCGTAGAAAGAAATTTTTCATGAAGGGGGGGGGTTTACGACTACTGCAACTCACATATATGTATACGTGTGTGTGGTAAGGGAGTGAAGAATATACATTTTGTATGATAAAAAATTCCTCATCGGGGGGTTGTGACCCCCCCCCCTATCCCCCCTCCCCTTGGCTACGCCCCTGACCCCTGTCGTCTCGTAAAATAAAATTATGCTTACTAAATCATTAAAACAAATATTTAAAGTTTAAAATTAAAGTATGAGATATGAATTATAACGTAGTGCTTTGTTTCGGAATTGCAAGTAGTACATGTTTATGCAATCATATAGCGTGACAAGGGAGGAAATGGCGGGGTATGGTGAAGTGGGACACTTTGTGCAAAAAGAACGAGCGCAGTTGAATAACTCACCTGGTAGAGGGACGCAGCCTGTGGCACATATCTGGGCATGGCGAGTTTCTCGCAGACATTGTTACGCCTGGCGGTGCCGTGGTCCGAGTGGTCCTCCAGCGACTTGAAGCAGTTGGAGCAGAGGTCGCTCCGCCAGGCGTTCTGGACGAACGTCCGGCAAATCACCGACATCTCACAGGGCTGCTGAAACAAATACAAAAACGAAAAATGGCCTCAGTATACACTCTATATTGGTGTAAAAGGGAACAGACAGCTTTTAAATACAGTTTACTCGACAGCACATGTCATTGAAAAATGAAAGTCAAACAAAGCGTGCTTTTTAAGCACAAAATATTGTACAATGCAATCGTCGACTGACAGACTGCTCAACTCTCAAAAAGTATAGCCGTTGCCATCCCTCGATTAAACTACCGGCAACATGGCGGTCGAACGAATCCCCAATCGCGTTGCGCTTGGGCCAGCTGTGAAGCTCTTTGACTCTGCGGCAGGCAATTTTCGATTCGACCGACATCTTGTTGGTAGTCAAATTGAGGGATGTCAACGACTGCACTCGTTCAGCGTTGGGGATATTTGGACAGTGCATATCCATTGTTCTTCTATATCGATGAGTGCAATACAGTTGTCCATCGACACTCTGCACTTCTAATTTCGCGGCTTCGTTCTTAGTTTTGTGTGTATGTAATTATATAACAATAATATGATGCTTTTAATGCCTAAAATGCCTTATTTTGTTCGATATATTGTATAATAAAAGTGTGATAGTGACTAAGAGGTGTTATTTCTTACGTCTAGAGACTTTAATATTGTTTAAAAAAATATTTAAGTGGTAAACAATGCTCAAACTATGAAAATATTCAATTCATAAATAAAAAATTCTACTTCGCGGAAATTCACCTATGTGATTAGAGTCTTGAACTGATTAACCGGGGAAATACGGTAGAGGAACGCAGTCCAAAGTAAGAGGGTGTCCTGGTAAACGATGGCCGACATGGATGTATGTGTATTCAGGGGCGCACACAAGACAGGGATCTAGGGGGTCTGGACCCCACCCAAAAGAGTTATTAACTTCGTTTCGTTAAACCATCATGTAGCTTTTGACATTTTAAGATGCTATATGACTTTATTAAATTCTCATTTTTAGCAGTTAAAATAAGTAAATAAAAACAAATTTCAAAAGCATGCAAGTATATATTAAAGTGCGGGGAGTCTATCATAGGTAGTCACGAGAAACAATTTTGTTCCGTATTTTTTAAGGTGGTGTACATGGTGTCACAACTTAATGAGTTGGATCCCCTACAAGAGAAAATCCTGTGTGCGCCACTGTGTGCATTTAAGATTATCCGTTCTATTTGCTTTCTTAAATAAATTAGAAATCGTTAGCTAGAAAGGTAAAGGGATTTGAGTTTATCGAAACTCGCAAGAATGTTTATCAAACTAATATAATATCCTTGATAAGCACGTCCCGCACTGAAAATTTGTCGTTTTACTTACACTATATATCCGAACTGTATATAAAAAAATGTGCAGCAAAATCTGACGGAATAGTAGCAAATTTTTTTTTCAGTGTAAAGACACCTGAGTACTAGGTGTCATGTCCGGGATTCTCTATCCTTTGGACATCTCTCAAACGACTCTCAAGACATCCAGAGAATCAGCAGATATTCAAACTGCCTGTTGTATATTTTTTATGACATTTGTGGTGGCATTGTAGGGTGTTTGAACAAAATAAAGGCGTAAGTGCGACATTTTCTTTTTTTGAAAAAACTCGTAAACGGACTCTCACCAGGATAGTCTTTCTTTGGCCGAGACTCAGATGTGAATCTGGCAGACGTTTAAAGATATTCCAAGCCAAAAGATTTCACCAAGCTTGACATCCAGGAGTGCAGATTTAAGGCATAAACTCAAGCATTCAAATTTCTTGGGAGTAAGCGATATTCGAACATCGTGGTAAAGATCCTTGCCTTGGGGTTTCATCAAGTTAGATTTTTCAGTTTGAAGCATGTGTGAAGGTCAATATTTGATCAACTATCGTCAAGCTTTCTCGAAATGTTGTTGTTGTTGTTGTTGTTGCTAATGCCCTCTGGCATTAGCCCAGTCCCGCAGTGGACTGGGCGCTAAACTCCGTTCCCATAAGAACACGGCAAGTGAAGCAGCATCTGGCTTGGCCAGTGCTTGGGAGGGACTTCCCCCTCTCGGCCCGTCCGCTGTGTTACCGTGTACGCTAATGGGAGCTGGTGCACGTAAAATCCGTCGTGGCTCCAAAGTCCTTCAAGTTGTTAAACGATACCTCTGGGGGTGCCGATTTCAGGGGTTGGTCCCTCCTCTGGAATTGGTTCAAAATTACAGGACCCCGAGATAAGACGGACTTCTCCCTCTGGGGCTCATTGAAATGGAAGCCGCTCCTTCGGCCCATCGCCTACCTATATAGGGGGATCTGTCGAAATGTATTAGCGAGATTAGCTTGCTCGAAATACTGATTGCTTTAGGTTGCACTGGATATAATTTTTCAAGTTTTAAGTGGATTAGAGTTGACAAAAAGTGAAGAATTCTCAGAATTCGTGCCCAAAGCTTATACAACTCAGAGAACAACTACTACTTAGGAGTTGCTCAGCAAACCGTTCCAGTATCCCTTAAAAGTAATAGGAGAGATTTCTTTAAAAGAAAATGTCATTAAAGAAAGTGGAACACCTTTGCTCCAGGTGATCTATAGTCGAAACCGGCTATAACAAACTTCAAGGAACCAAAGGTTTTGTTCGCTATATTCAAACCGTTAAGATGGACCAAAATATTCGTTCGTTATGTGCGTGAGTTCGTTATAACGGGGCTCGATTGGATTCCAATCTTTTCGCGCGAATAGTCCTAGGATGAAGAAAACCAAAATATCAAGTTTACGGACAAAACCTCCATAAACCAAGCTATTGGCTCCGCACAAGTATTATAACCACGCGAGATCGGCAAATGTGTTTGCTCAGGCTCCTCCGCGAATTGCCTTTTACAGTCGTGACACCGCACACAAAGCGTCCAATTAAGACGTCACGGAACAGCTGAAACCACACGACGACGCTCGATGCAATGGGCTACGACGAAGGACTCTGCGTTGTCACGTGGGGTTAAAAAAGTATAAATAAATAAAACAAGGAATTTTATACAGTAGAACCTCGATCTATGGTTTTTCAAGGGGTGCGTAGAAAAAAACGATGCATGCGGGAAAACGACGAATGCGGGTTAAAGTCAAAATACGATGAAAATAATGTTTATGAACGCACACGATGTATACAGTTTACCAAAAACACTAAATTTGTAACCAAACCGAAAAAGAAACAAATTGGAGTTGTAGAAAATTAAGTGATATTTATTTCTAAAAAATCGGTAATTTTATACTGGGTTTTTCCTTAATTTTTTTAATTAAACGAAAATTTTAAAGATTTACAATATTTTTATTGTAAATCTTTAAATTTTCCATGTTTTCATGTTTGTACATAAAAGTTCATACAATTTCAAATAATGTAATTGCGTCCGATAAACTTAGCATTAGTGTAGGCTCAGTGTCATCGACATGAACATTATTCTCCACTTCTTCGCCATTACTTTATTTTTTGCATCACCACACATTTCTTCCATTCTTAAGATACGTCTATATTGAAGGAAATATAATCACTAAATTTCACACCACATGCTCTGCTTCATGTGACAACACCATCATCAACCCAAGAAATCATACCAGAAAATATTTAAGTTTGTTTGCCATATGGATCCCTCTGAATTTCAATTTCACTTCGGTCAGGAGAAATATTTTACAACGATGAAAGCGGGAAAAGGATTTTTTGACGAACGATGAAAACGGGTTTCGTTGACGTTATTTAAATACAACTTGTGCAGGGACCATAGAAATAAAACGATCAGTACGGAAAAACGATGAATGCGGGAACGATAGATCGGGGTTCCACTGTATTTGTCAAAGTTAGAATGTATATATTTCGTAACAAAGTCGACAGGCTGCCAGTTCAAAAACGCAAAATCTATTTCACGGCCTTTGAACTTAATTGAAATGAACAAAAAAGTTTCAGAATGTCTCTTTAAATGCTGTAATAGACACCAGTGGCGGATCCTGATTAGTGGCTAGGGAGCCCAAACCTCCCCAAAATACATTTCTTAAGAAAAGAGTAAAAAAAAAAAAATCTTAAAATAGTTTTAACAAATTATTACCTACTTGAGAATGTTTTCTGAAGGTTTCATAAAACGGATCGTTTCGTATAGTGTTATAATACAGCTTGTGAAACAACATCCGAAAAATATTCAAATCCCTGACATTACTAATTTATTTTTAGAACAGTCTTTCTAACCATGTTTTATATCCACTTTAAAACCAGAATCTTTATTAACCAAGAGATCCTACAATACACAGGCCGACGCATGGCCGCCATTTTTGTGCCACTGTTTGTCAGTTTTATCGCGTTTATTGCCCTTTTGGCGCTTTTGAAAAGAAGACAAGTCGCCAATTTTTGTCCAGATTCCTAAGCATCTCTCTCTACAGCAGCAATATCAGTTGAACAGTTCAGTATCAAACTTTCTTCTGTTGATTTCAGTAGGAAAATTGATACAGGGTCTCCCATAGATTTTACTGGAATGATTCGAGCAGTTGAAAACTGAACACCCACACAGTTTTGCTGACAAAATGTTGCGCGTTTTACAACATTACCACAACATAAATACCTGCTTAAATATCTGGTTAGTGCTTTGTGCAATTTCATTCATACAAGAATTCCCTTCACATTTCATTACAGGATCGGTGACAGTAAAAAATTAAATAAATGAACAAGAACGAAAATATTAGAAATAAATATTCATAAAACAAACCTGATATTAAAAAAAATGATCAAACAGAAAGAAAAACACCCGTACAAAAAAGAAAAAAAATTATGTTCACAACTTCACTTCATTCTATGAAAACTCCTCAAATAAAGATTTTTATTGCAAAGTTTAAACGCCAAAATATAATAGCAATAAATTGCTAAAAAAGTTAGTTTTGAAATTTTTAGTATTTTGCTTGATTTCGAGCTTAAAAGCCATTTTTTTTCCCCAATGACTTTTCAATGATCTGCTTTTCTTTTGGTTAGAATAAGTAATAAATAGTAACTACTAAATAATAAATAGTAACTACTTATCACACAAGGCAAGTCTTTTCTTTTTTTTTTTTTTTTTCTTTTTCTAACTGGGAGCACAGTCTAAAACTAACTAGTTTAGAAATTGTCCCTTTGAACAAACAGTTTAAAGTATCCAGTCTATTTAACTGAATTAAACCCCACCTAAATAAACACTGTGATATCAAATAATCTCCTAGGTAACTGCTAAATGGGTGACATTGGGAACGTAATTCAAGTTCTCCTGTAAGAATAAGCAAGCGTATTTGCAAGTCATTACACCATATTCTAAGATTAGATGTGACCTGCTTACTAAACATGTTTTATGGGAATCAACTGCTAAAGAGCTCACATTTTAAGTAGGTTTTTTTTTATGATTAACAGGGGGGGGGGGATCTACAGAATACTTTTTAACCATGAAAACTTTAAATCCTTTTAAGTTCATAAATTTGTATATTCTGTGGCTTATTTGAGGTTTAGTCGAATATAATCTAAAAGAAAGTATGTTCACATGATGATTAAACATACACACACACATTTATATATATATATATATATATATATATATATATATATGTATATTCCTCATAGTTGTCATAGAGGAGAATAATTGCATTAAACTAGCCAAAAGATCACAATGTGTGGTGCAGAATATATCTACAAGAAAATTTTTACAAATTAAGATTAAACAAATTATATAGGCATTGGTTTCTCCTCCTTTTTTTTTTCTCTTAAAGAAAAACAAAGAGTGAAATTGTGAACTGTTAAGCGGTATCTCGAAAAATATTTTGTTGATTTAATTTATATCCGTGTTTTTCAGCTCTTTTACACTTGCAGACAGGAGAATGCAGGAAAAGTATTTCGCAAACTAACGTCAAGAAAAAAATGAGGGTATTTCAAAAATTAGTATTGAAATAATTGAAATATATGTATGTATATATATATATGTGTGTGTGTGTGTGTGTGTACGTATTTTTTCCCTTTCCTTACGCATGTTGTTTATAAAGTTAGGCTTATATTTGCGGTAATTAGTTGAGAGGTTTAATAAACTTACATTAAAAAAGTACATTAAAAAAAATTAAGAAAGTACATTAAAAAAAAATCCTACATGGATCTGTGGATAAGAAATACTTGTTCATAAATTTTGTTGAGGGGAAAAAATCTGTCAAAAAAATTAATATTTCATAATGTTACTGTTACAATGCGTGCTAGGTAAAAAAATGTTTTTGTGTGTATGCAGCCCTGACTTTTATGGACTATATCCCCCCCCCCCGCTCCCATCTTTATAGTTATATAAAAAAATATGTAACTAGACAAGCCAGGGGCATAGCCAGAAATTTTTCATGGGGGGGATTACGACTACTACAACTCATATATATGTATACGTGGGTGTGACAATGTAGTGAAGAATATACATTTTGTATGGCAAAAAATTCCTGATGGGGGGGTTATGACACCCCTAACCCCCCCCCCCCCCCCTTGGCTACGCCCCTGAGACAAGCTGAAGTACATGTGCGACTTAAAAATTTAGATTCAGCAACCTAACTGTGGGCTACAAAAGTGATGGACAGCTTGTGTAACGCGCTATTTTATCGTTTAGAAACTTTTTCCTTTACGTCGATTGTACAGTGATACTAAAGTGTCAAAATTCATAAAATGGGAGTTTTTTGACTGCACATAAAAGGTATTTTGCGGATCCAATGAAATTTAGTTAAAACTCGCACCCTTTTTTTTTTTTTTTTTGGTTAAAACTCAAACAACAATTTTGTCATATCATCAATAAAATTTTCATTGATTTTACAAAATATTTTGATATTTCAAGTAACTTATTTCGTGTAAATAGTGCCAATCACATTTTTGTTGAGTTAGCAAAGTACTTTGTCGATCCAAATAAATTATATTTTAAAAACAGTACTGGTAAATATAAAAACAAATCCCATTTTCTTTAATAAACAAAATTTGCTTAATTCAAAGTAATAATCATAATACAATATTATTGTTTTGTCTGTAGTTAAGTGCAATTTGATATGAAAGATAATAAAAAAACAATCCTAACGATAGTAACATGAAATCATGTTCACATTTCAAGCTGAACATGGTTGTAAAACATAATTACGGAGTCTTTTATTTAAGCAGCATTGAATGAAGAACTAAAACATCTCAATTTCTACCGGCATTGTCGATTAAAAAAATGAAACTGTCAACCACTGAATAAAAATTTTTTAATTCTGTGTCAGTAATGACATATTAATTCTGATTGCTATACATTTGGGTGTCACAAATGACCCATTTTTTTTTCTCTCTTTATATCTACTACAAACGTCCATCAAAATAACAAGAAGCTAGAACTGGATCATTCCATATTATGACAGGTTACTATGGAGGAGGAAAATCAAGGCCACCCTATCGGCCCACATAGATGCATAAAGGAGAATTTCTGCATTCTTGTACCACCTCTTGATAAAAAAATAAATAAGTAAGTGAAATTAAGGCATCAGAACATCCATCCTGTATCTGAGACAAGTGTTTAAAAGGGGGGGGAACTAGGCAGAAGGTAAAATGTTCTTTTCCTTTTACCCTTTCTCCATGTTTAACCCTTTGAGGCGCAACCCTCTCCCAATGCTGAAAAAAGGGCAGCCGTTGCCATCGCTCGACTTAACTACCAGCAAGATGGCGGACGATCGAAACGTTCATCGGTGCCACAGATCTAGAGACCCTTTTTTGACGACAGCTGGCTGTCCTTTTTTCAGCATTGGGCAATCTATCCAGCTGTTCTCACATTCTTCCATTTTTCAGCAGATGTCAATGCTGTTAAAAATAATCGTGTAAATCGTAAAAATCGTAAAAAAATAACCATTTTTTTTACGGGAAATGACGTGCTGAAACGTAAAGGATTCTCGTGGAGCTATGTCACCCGCAACTATTTTATTGAAATCAAATCTATTCTTCGTGACTGGCAAACGTCAGAGTTTGGTGTTCCCAGTGTCCCAATTTCGTGTTCAAGTTTGGTGTTCCCAGCGCGGGAACACTGAGCGTTAAAGAGTTAACAGAGGAAAAATAGATCAGTGAAGCTAAGAGAGGTTTGATTGGAATTCAATATGCAGCGAAGGGAAATATGTTTTGATCAGAGTTCTTGAAACAGCATGCGCTACCGTTGAATGATGTCCATTCAAATTTCTTGCTTTTGATATTGCTGTAGATTTTATACAGTGATTTCAAAGTAAGTAAACTTGTGTGCATGTATGATGGGAAAAAAAACAAAAAACTTTTGAATGTATTTATTCTGCATTGGCTTAAGGCCACACTTTTTGGGTTTAAAGAAATATACATGAAATAGATTTTGTGAACGTTTCAGAAAGCAAATGGATGAAGTGAAATACACGTGAAAAAGAATTACGAATGTTTCTTTATAAATTATATTCTAAATTCTTATGTGTATGTATTATGTGTGAATGAAGGAGAGGTATAGAGGACTTATAAAACACTGAGAAACAAATTATTGAACATAGAATAGGATAAACTATCGACTATTTGCTTTGAAGATTATCTGTGATTCACTCGGAATATTCAGTATCTTGAGGAACAAGAGATGAGATCCCTTTGTGACAAAATAATTTTAATTACATATAGAGAAGAAAGGCTATTTTGGAGTAGTCGGGAATATGGAATATCGAGATTTCGGCTTTGTTAGGTGCTGTTATCACATGAAAATACCATGAGCTGCTCACGAAATATTCTTATTTTATAATGCGTTGAGAGTTGGCCGCTTATTGTTCTACCACTCACTACAGGACAAAGTGTGTTTTGTTGTTTTCGGGAGTTTTGCAGATTCGTTTTCAAGCATTTTAACCTACTAATACATACGTATTTATGTTACGCATAATGTTCAGTATAAGAATTGTAGTTGTAATGTGGTTGTTTACCAATAATTATAATTCTTATAAACTAGCATAAAAATATTTTAAAGTGAGCCTAGTAAATATTTTTGTTCAGAAATGAAGTCCCCCGGTTTGGAAAGTTTAATATACAGATTCCCTACAATACATAAAGTTGTTAAAAATGCGTTTATTCGTGCACTTTTTCAGCTATGGATTATCTACGAAATTCGGTTATCAGCAATTGCCAGTAGTATATACAGTAAAATCTCTCGTCTCAAGTTGTGCCTGTGTGCACACCACCATAACCAAGACAACTCCCTAAATCGGACACTTTTCTCGGGAATGCACCATTGGTTAAAATATTGAAATATACCTTTTCAGAAGTGGTAAGTTGGATAGCTCTGAAAATTCGATACTTTTTATTTGAACCGTAAGTGTCCAACTTTCAGGGATTTCACTGTAGCACAAAGCTGGCTTACGAGAAAGCCATTTAAGGCCCCTCTCCAGTCTCTTACAGCGAAACGATCACCGCAGTGCTTTTTCATAGAGAAAACTGCTTTTATAAATTCACAGTTTTAGAACTTACTATTGAATATTTTTCGACCATTCTTTCTTCCACCCTTTATTTCAAAAACATTCATCTAGTAATTTTACTCAGAAAAGAGTCTCTAATGCAGTTAGAAGGACAGTAATTAAAATGGAACAATTGTTTTAACAGCATTAGAGAAACTTTGTATACCGAAATAGAATAACTGTTCTTCTCATTGCATTGGAGGCATTTTGTGTCGTAAAATTACCAGATGGATATTTTCAGAATAAGGGGTGGGTTGGGTAAAGAATGGTTGTCGTTGTCAGAAATTCACAAGTTCGTTCAAAAACCTTGAATTTTGTAAAGTCAGCATTCTCCGTAGAACAGAACTGTGGTGATCGTTTCCCCGGAGAGACGGGAGGAGAACCTTAAATGGATTTCTGGTAAGTGAGTTTTGTAATAAGTGAAACGCCCGAAAGTTGAAAACTCACGGTTCAATCAAAACGTTCCAGTTTAGAAAGTTGCCTTAAAAGTTCTGAAAACTGAAACTTTTTGATCGGACCGTAAGTGTACAAGGGGGTTTGATTGTAATACAAAACTGCCTTACCAGAAATCCATTTAAAGCTCTCCTCCAGTCTCTCCGAGGAAACGATCACCACAGTTTTTTTCTATGGAGAAAACTGCCTTTACCAGCGTGTCCAACGTATAATGTGTTCAACGTATAGAGGTATATTTCAGTATTATAGCCACGTTCCGTTCCCCAGAAGTGTCCGATTTAGGGAGTTACCCAAGTTATGGAGGTGTCCAACTTCAGAGGTTTTACCGTATATACTACAGAAAACTCTCAATTGTCTGCTAGGTTGGGTAGTACGTCGGTCGCTGATAATCGAATTACGCAGATAATCCGCAAAATGGCTGAAAAAGCGCACAAACCAACACGAAATTTCTTTTAAACAACTATATTTGTAGCCGGTACATTAACGTTCCTAAGCCGGGGTCAGGGCGCTTGCTAGGGGGGGGGGTTCCTCCCTCCTCCCCAAAGACTTGCAAAATTCTATTAACCTTTTACAGACCGAATTCAGATCCAGGCATATTTTAAATTAGAGTTTCGCATATAGGGGATAGGGGTGTAACAAGATAGCTCAGTAAAAATTTAGAAAAACGGCTATTTTTATTATTTTTTGTGCAGTTTCCCACTAATGATACAAATGCAACTCCTATTTCAAAAATTCAAGTCATCTTTTAGCTATATTGGCTAATCCTTTAGAGTCAATATTGATACAATTTTTCAATACATATTTTTTTTCTTTTTGATGTTCCGAATTGGGAACATTGGCCAGTAAAAGGTTAAACTTGGCAAAATTACATACCTTGTTGGCAAACTTGGTGAAAACTATAAATCACTTTTTATTTGCGGTACACTTGGCAAAATTAAGCAAACCCAGTTGGCAAAAGTAAAATGATGGGAATATAGTTGATATAATAATAATAATAATAATAATAATAATACAATAATAATAATAATAAAAGTTGGTAAAAACCGATATCTCACTTAGAAGTTAATCGTCATCTCCCCCCCCCCTTAAAAAAGTCTCAGCAATTGCTCTGGCCGGGGTACTCCAAACAAAAGCGTTTGTTGGCTCACATTTGAATATTTTATACTAGTTTATATGAATTATAATTAATAGTTTACATAATAATTGAATTCATATATACTTAGATAATAATTAAATACCAAACTCATCATTTTACTTGAAATTTTAACATTAGCAAAATATTGTGTTCTGACTACTATTCACACACAAGCAAAGACCATTTAAGAGCATTTTTCAAGACATAAAAGAAAACAATCCTTCGAACGAGAAAAATGTAACAGTCACGCGTCATAAAAAAAGTAGTTCATGCTGAATTGAAGGTTACAGAATGAAGTTAAAGCATATGTCTTTATTAATGAGAATTAAACGACTCCGAGTGGAGTCTGTTTAACCATATGAAAATCCGATTTAGCTGTATTTAGTTCTTTGTTACGAGGAAAAGGATAAAATGCCTTGCTTATTGTAGTAACCTTGAATATTCGTGGGATGATTTTTGGAAAAGTAATTTGATATAATAAAATAAAATGCTAAACGGCAAAAATGGGAACCGTGCACTGAGATAAAAACCGGTTTGAAACCATTTAACTGTGAAACATGAATGAATGAGAGGTAAGCCTATCTTCGTAATCAGGACACACACAAATAAATAAATAAATAAATAAATAAATAAAAGAATGTAACACAATAAGGAAAGCAAATTTTGTTTTCTTTAACCCTTTAACGCGCAGTGATCCCGCTCTGGGAACACCAAAATCTGACATTTTGACTGTTGTCAGTCACGGAGAATAGATTTGATTTCTATAAAAATAGTTGCGAGTGACATAGCTCCACGAGAATCCTTTACTTTTTATTTAGCACGTCATTTCCCGTAGCAAAAATTGTCACGATTATTTTTAACAGCACTGACAACTGCTGAAAAATGGAAGAATGCGAGAACAGCTGGATAGATTGCCCAATGCCGAAAAAAGGGCAGCCGTTGCCATCGCTCGACTTAACTACCAGCAAGATGGCGGGCAATCGAAACGTTCATCGCGTGCCACAGATCTAGAGACCCTTTTTTGACGCAGCTGGCTGTGCACGTTTCGATCATCCGCCATCTTGCTGGTAATTGCTGGAGAAAAAGAATTTTCGTGGAGCGATGTCACCCGCAACTATTTTTATAGAAATCAAATCTATTCTTCGTGACTGGCAACAGTCAGAACGTCAGAGTTTGGTGTTCCCAGACACCACACTGCGCATTAAAGGGTTAAGCCACCACACCACCTGGGCGGCTGTTCCCGTAATGTTATTTAATTGGGAAAACCCCGATTTTCTCTCGACATTCGAAAAAAGTATTAAATGCAAGTTTTAGGATGATCGTAATGGATCAGTTTGGCCAAGCAAACCTTCGACTTTGATTTTCCAGCGGCATCTATATGTATTGATTAAGGATAATTAAAGCAGATGTTTCCAATACACTTTTTCTGGATTGAATACAATAAGACGACAGGAGAATCTGCTCAGAAAGGATGTGCAGTAGGCTGTCATTCTGAGGACGTCACTGAAATGTCACGTCTAAATGCTCTATATGAATGACTGAAATGCGTCATTTCCACAGTGTTAAACTAATACTTTTATGGAAATTGATACTCGCAGGATTTCGCAGCAATCCTGGCTGGCCCAGATGATACGCCGCTGGCAGCTGCTGAAATTTGTTGTGGAGAGAAACAACTTTCCTCTTTATGCGCTTTAACAAGACGCCCAGAGGGTTAAATTATTGGATATAGTGCGGAACACGCAGATCTGTACCAAACCACACTGCACTATAAAATTATAATCACGTCAAACATTTGGTATATCTTTTAAAAATCTTTCTGCACAAACTCCTCTCTCCTCGGCAAACGAGATGCTTCATATAATTTTTCCATTCCCAATTATCTCTGCGACATTTTTTAAAAAAACCATTTATATTCATTTACCTTCCTACTGAATTCATCAAACTCGCACTCCAATAAAAATTTAATGGGACAAGGTCGATCATTTCAGGGTCGAAAACCAAACCAGGAGAGGGAAGAAAGAAAAAAAAAAAAAACTATCTGCCAGGGTCGACATGGCAGAGGACTGATTTTCAGGGTCGACTGACAAACAAAAACAGAAAACGAGGCAAAGGATATCGATGTTCTCGCGTGAAAAGCGAATACAGACTTTTACCATCGCATTCTAGCTGTAAAAGAGCCCCCTGGCAGATCCAATGGTATCTTTTGTGTTGCGGTTTTTTAACAATTTAAACAAGCAAATGAGTGAAAGCAGAGAGTTTGAATTATCCGGAGTTATGCATTGTTATCGTGTATCGGGTATAAAGGACTTTTAATAACAAGAGAAGGTTGTTTCCCTCAATCATAGGTGTTGCCACCAGCCGGCTGTGATTACTGAGCAGCAGAAAAAGGGGACTAGACAAAGTGTTTTCTTCTCCATCGTTAATTCAGATTTTGTTGTTGTTGTTTCTGATGCCCCTTGACAACCGCAACGGCGGTGCCTGATCCCCCCTACCCGAAGGGAGGCGGTGCGCCTTCCATTTTTAGGGGCCCAGTGGGAGGAAGAACGATTTAGCCCGTGGTCCCCTAATTTTGAACCCATTCCAGAGGAGGGACTAACCCCCTGAAATCGGCACCCCCAGACGTATCGTTTAACAACCTGGAGGACATCGGTGCCTCGACAGATTTTACGTGCAAAAGCTCCCATTAGCGTACAGGGTCCCACAGTAGTCGAGTCGAGAGGAAGTTGACCCTCCCAAGCACTGGCCAAGCCGGATGCTGCTTCACTTGCCGTGTTCTAATGGGAACGGAGTTTAGCGCCCAGACCATTGCGGGAAAATTCAGATTCTTATATGTATCAACGATTTCAAACACGTTGATCGTCAAACGCTTTGGAGAACAAACTTACTATATACTAAACGAATTTTTAATCTGGCATGCTTAACGAGTAGTAAATCTATGGACAATTATTAAAAAAAAAAATACTTACGTAGCTTCCCTTTCGTCCAAGAACTGGGTGGCACAAGACTTGATCTCTGTGTCCTTCGTTGCTTCCATGCATTGATCTTTCGATGTTTCTGTATGGCCCAGCTTGCGTAATCGTATCAGGTCTTTCAAAGACCCTCGAAAAGGAAGCAATGACGGGCACACAGAGGAAACTGTTTCTGCCATGTCTTTTAGCCCAACCATGGGCGAGTGGATAAGACGCTCAAAAAAGTACACTGCTGAAGTGTCAAGTCCAGCTTTCTAGCCTAGCCTATCGCGCGGCTATCGATCTAATGGTATGGAGTTTTGGTTGGTTTTCTTTAGATGTAAAGTGAATACGCATTAGAACCCCCTTAAAAAGGCCTTCGACCAAGCCCCCCCCATCCTTGGCAGACAGCTCTTGCGTAGCTTTAGCATAACAACACAAAAACAAACACTCTTCCACGTCTTTGTGACGAATGTTACAAGAAATGAGGCTAGAATACAGACTAGAAATATTTAATTTTAAAGCACATGTGATGTAATATGCATTAATTAAAAAAAAAAAAAAACATTGAGAGGCGGGGGAGACATACATTCCCGCGAACACTCATAGATTTGAACGGTCATAGTTTCAATTACGTGCATGGCAGTGCAGTTAAAATAGGTTTTCATGAATATTGGAGACAAAGGCTTTTGTTCATAGAAATAAAGTCATATATGCACGTGATTCAAGTATTTCAGAATCGAAAAGAAAATTAACCCGAAGTAATATTTTATTGCCTTTTCCAAATTCTTTTATTAAGATGTGATGAACTGTTTTAATTTTTCAGTTCATTTTCTTTACACTAGGAAGGAAATAAATTTAACGGTTCAATCTAGGCAGTTCGCCTATAGCGCATGATTATCTAGCTACGATCCTGTCAGCAGCATACTAATATAGTGGTTAATTTCTTCTCAAAAACGCTATTACTCGGAAAGTTTGCCAATTCATCTTCTAACAAATCCAGCTTTACTCGACCGCTGCTCCCCTTCCCTAAATTTTTCAGTGTTTTTCTTACTATCTTCCCTTTACAAATCTGACCACTGGGCACCTTTTACTCTAACGAACCCCCAGGAGCTATGCTTGCCCGGTTTTAAAAACGTAGACCCCCCCCCCTCCACTTCTTTTCATTCTACATGCTGCTTCTCGTTTGTTTTCTTGTGCCACTAACCGGGTTAAGATGATTTCAAGGCCTCTTCCGGGTCATCTCTGAAGAAAACGTTTTTGCAAACAAACTCCTCTCTCCCATTTCTCTGACCTTTCTATAAGTTAGGTGAAATCGGAACCAAAACAATGATGCTTTCCCCTCTAACCCGTTTTTCAGAGATATCGTCCTTAGTTGTGAGGAAGAAACAAAACAAAACAAACAAACAAACAAAATC
Source organism: Cheiracanthium punctorium (assembly GCA_038373885.1). Lineage (NCBI taxonomy): Eukaryota > Metazoa > Arthropoda > Arachnida > Araneae > Cheiracanthiidae > Cheiracanthium > Cheiracanthium punctorium. The sequence continues at coordinate 1,516,635 of JAWZYV010001774.1, forward strand.
GATGTCTACAAAGATTTGTGACCCAGATTCCGACCCAAAGTGTTTAATGATCGTGCTAAATGCTCATATTGTTCCCTACCAGAAAGGTCATCGGAGGGCTTAAGGGGTGTATATGCGGAATGCAAATTGCGTCTGAAGAATTGCCTGAAGAAGACAGTCGTTGTGTGGGTCACCACGGCATTTAACCCTTTGAGCGTCGAGGGAAAATGTTTTAAAAATGTGATTTGAGTTTTGATTGATTTTTTTTTTTGAAAATGTGATTTGAGTTTCCGCTGCACAACGAGTTTAGGCACTTGCTTACCTGAAAGATTCTAAGGAGATTAACCCAGGTTTTTAATCGGTCTGCTTCCATATTTGAAAAGACGCAGGATGAAGATCTTATTACTGTGGTGTGTTGCATGGCTTTTGAAGGTTCCGATGAGACCCAGGTTTGCTATTAGTGATAAATAGTGCTACACTTTTACCTACCATTAAGTAGAGGGGCATAGCTACTGGGGGGGGGGGTCGAGATATCTCCCATATGCGTGAAATTTCCGGATTATTTGTCATAATCTTTTAGATTTATTTCGTCGTGCATAAATTTCGTTCATTAGTAAAGACTGATATTTCATATCACCCCGCCTAGGGTTTCCAGGTCGCCAAACCAAATAGCCGGACAGACCAGCCAGTTTGGCCGGACATTTGGGTAGAAAGGCCGGAGAGCCTACAATATTGAGGATTTTGTCTCAGTATTAATAGGTACGCCAAAAAAAGTGTATGTAAAATCAAGCTTTTTTGATTATTACCATGAATCTTGTTAAATTCTAATGAAATATAAATAACATCTAATGCCAAATCAGTTCAACTACTTTATTACTAATCAGCCAAAGTCACCAGTAAAAAGCCTAACAAAAGCCGGATACCGTTAAGTTTGGTCGGACACGCAATCAAAAAGCCCAACTATGCCAGGCTTTATCCGGACGCCTGGGAACGCTAACCCCGCCGAAAAAATTTCCCGGGTACGACCGTGGTACAGTACATAGAAATAACCTATATAAATTTTGAAGTAATCCATGCACATTTATGCCACCAGTTAGGCTATGGGCGGACAAACAAACGGAAATAGTAAACACTTTTTAACGATGTTGAAAAGTGTTAAAAAGATTCGCCCGTTTGAAAAAGTTGTGCCCATGCTACTGAATTCGAGTAATTTTAAGAATTTTTTTTAATTGAATAAAATTAACTAAAATTAAGAGAAAATCCCCTCTCAATACAACATTCAAAGATTCGAATTTGAGATATAGTTTATGCTTATGATACCAGTGTTTCTTAGAAGCAAGAATTGAGTGTACTGCATCAGTAAAAAATGGGATTCAATGGACGGAATCGGAAGGCTAAAAGTTGTGTCCCACATTCCGACCGAAGTGTGATTATCGTGCTGAACGCGGGAAGTAAGGGGTTAAGGGAATAGCACATACGCCACATTGTTCTTATAGAAGGGTCATCGGATGGAAGAAGAGATCACGGAATGCGAAAATACTATCGGAAGAATATCAGAAGAAGACAGTCGTGTTCATCTTAAGTGGTGGTAGTTGCCGCAGGATTTAAACCAAACATTAGAACAATCGCCGGAGGTTGCAAAACTGAAGCATGCTGTTTCTTTTTACCGTCGCTCGAAGAATGCAATACAGAGGAGTTCAGGCTCATCTTTAAAAGCCTGAGCCTGCTTGACCCCGCAATACAGTCAAATTATATTACGTTTCTTTGACACGCCTCTCTTAAGCTGTCGTTCGGTAGCATATTTATATTCTGATGACAGGTATCATTCAAGTGACGCTTGCACCGGTGATGAGGCTAAGGCAGAGCTACAGAACCAGTAATAAGAGTAATAACACTACTTCCAGAAACGCGGAGAAACATTCTCATAAAACTACCATAGAATGGGTAAGTAAATCTCTGAAAAAAAACTGTAGATTACCTGTAAGTTTTTGGAGAAACGCGAAGAAATCTCAATCATGCACATGCATTTGGTTTCGCGCACATGTCGCACTCAATCACGCACATGCAAGGTTTTCTGTTGCACTCGGACTTTAAAGGCTCAGGCTCTAGTGTTGAACATGACTGGTTTCTTACGAAATAAATATCTAGTAACAGATGGGACTGATTAGTCTGACAGTGGAGGACTTCGTCAAATTGATGGTCGAAGCAACCTTTGGATTTGAAAATTTAAATGAGATTTCCCCCCCACAAGAGTTGCAAGGATTGAGCATGATTATTTTTTAAATCTGTTACAAAATTTTGTTTCTATTTTTCTTTATCCTCCGTTCTTAAAATAAAATAAAAATTAAAATGAGACCGAAAATTTGTGAATTTTGAAAAATAAGAGTCATCCAACAAAACTTCTCCGATTTTCTGAAACACTCTCAAATCTGTGTTTGGTACATATTTCGGTAATTATTTTAATTTTTCTGAAATTTTAATCAGTGCGATTGTTTTCTTTAATAAGATAATCGAGATCGTATAAATTATGAATATAATTGGATATCAGAGTTCAAAATTAAACTAAAGAAAAAAGTCCATTTTAAGGATTTTTTGTTACAATAGTTATCACATTTTTCAGTTTTGCTGGTTAAATTCTTGATTTTTATTAAGTTAAATACCATATGAAAGCACTACAAGAAAAATATTTTAGGACTTTTGTTTGTTTGAATTCCCTTTGGATACACTCTACATCTTTTGAATCGGGATTCCACAAAACTGTAGAATGAGTTACCACCGAATTACCCTTCAAGTATTCTTTGTCCTTGGATTTGTCTGCAAAATTTTAACAAAGAAGATGTCAAAGGAAAGTAAATTGCGGGATTTCGTGTATTTACGGAGAAACACGGCTTCTAAGATGCACCCATGATTCACCCTGTAATCCGCTCAAAAGCCTGCGAAAGTAGATGACTATCTCGATACGGTCTGGTGATACTCAGATTTAAACTTAAAAGAGAGACAGAGAGAGAGAGAGAGAGAGAAAGAAAGATAAATATCTCACTATAAAGAAAAGTTGTAGTCAAACTTGACAAGTTACTGATCTGTCAAATATGAAAGTAATTCTAACTTTGTCACACACATAAAAAAAAGTTATAATGAATTAATTTTTTCATCTAAAAAAGTGCAAATGCTAAATAGTAAGACATTAAAGCAAATATTGACCCCTAGACTCTAATCTACGAGATTCATTTTGCATTTCCCTGTTAAACAGTTGTAAATGTTACCCTTTTAGAAGAAATTGTGGTTGAAGTAGACAAACATTTTATCTTGAATAAGAAAAGAAAAAAAAAAAAAAAGAAAGATAATCTAAATTATTGCGTATGAGAGAAAGAAATGTCTTATTTTTATATATGTCAATATTTTGTGTAGCCAAAACTACTGAAGCTAATAATACGAAATTTGGCACGCATGTCAGTTGTCAGAGTCTAGGTTCTAGATTGGAGAGCATTTTCCAAAATTCGTAATTTATGAGGTAATAGGGGCCGAAGATGTTCTCACATATCCTGCGTGATCTCAAAGAAGAAAAGTAATATCCATAAAATTTGCTGTAAAGTAAAACAGAGCACTCATGAATACCTAAAAATCGACTTCAGAACATTTCGAATAGAAACGTCCAAGGAGGGTAGACGTGAAAAAAGGGGGAGGGTGGCCATTTTTCTTGAAAAAAAATAATATCTATAAAATTCTCGCTTTAAAATTTAACAAATAGGAGTCCTATGCTTAAGCCCAGCTTGTTTGCAATTCAATACTTGTTGAAAATTTACTAGTTTGAATGTTATTTAAACAAAGTCACATTAATTTCCGGTATACCTATACTTTCAGAATTTGAATATTCTTATAAATAAAAATGAAATTCTGTTTGTTTGTTTGTTTGTTTGTTTATTTGTTTGTTTGTTTGTGGATTTGAGTTGTATACAAATCCACAAAAATGGACATATCAGCCTGAAATTTTGCACAGATATGTAAAATAATATAGAATAAATCATAGTACACTTTAAAACTTTGAAAGTCCACCCGTTCCCGGAATTTAAGAGATTTTTTATGTTCTCCACGCAAAAAGCTTTCCGTAATTGTAACCCCTGTAGTGAAAAAAGTGTGAAATAAGGATCGTGGTTGCCATGTCTGGCGATTTTGCCGAATAAGATGTTTTAAATTCTCAAAGTAAAAATAAAAGAATAATAATGATTTTTTTTTGTTAGTTTATATTCGTAAGGTTATTTTTTTTTAAATTATAATATCGCGTGCATGGGAAATCGGAGCAGGAATGAAATGTTTTATACGCAAAACAATAAGAATTGAAGATTTCCGAGGCTAATAGGTAATTTTTTTTAGTTTGGCGAAAAAATAAAATGGCTCAAATGCCGATTTTAAGAAAGTGAGTTCTAGCGGTTTGCACAGATTTCGGCTTGGCGCAATTTATTGAGAGCTTAAGGAAATAGATTTTTGAAAACAAGTGTAAAGGTTTTATTAGAATACAGCGTTAAATTTTAATGATCCGTGAAGAAATAATGCAGTTGTCAAGGGATTTCAAGCGATCTATCTCCAGAATTCTCGCCAAATGAGTACATTGATTTAAGTTGGGGGAATTCCGCCAAATTTCAGAAAATTGAAATCTTCTCATTTACTACATCGGAGTAACGATTAATAAAACACGTTATAGTTGATAATTTTAAAAATATCGGCTGTATTAAGGATTCCACTTTTGAAATAAAGGCTTGCTTTACTTTTTCGCGGTCGAACCATTTTCCATATTGATTGTTGCTAAGTCAATGCTTCGAATGATTTCCTGAAAAAACGCTTGCACAATGGCGTATGTTGGCACTTTGGCGAGGCTTAGATTTGAAACTGGATTTTATTTGAGACTGGGATATATAATGACACTGGTTATAGATAAAAATGAATGTTGGTATGTGTGTATGAGGTTGAAAAACTCTAGCACCGTTGCACCATGAAATTTGGTTCACCAAAGTCTTTTATCACTGAGAAGCTTTTTATGGTATCCGTTTTCCTCTAACTTGCCACTAGGTGGCGCAGCAGAACGTCGAATTCTATTCTGTTTAGCCGTTTACTATGCGAATATCGTCGAACCGATTTCGATGAAATTTGGTACTCGCGGATATTAGAACACGGAGAATATTTTTCACTATCCATTTTGCTGTAACTTGCCGCTAAATGGCGCTGCAACGCATCAACTTCTATACCGTTCGACCGACCGGCATAAAATTTCTTATACTTACACATTTCAGCACGAAGAATATATTCTAACTGTGTTCCTTTTGATGTTACACACCACTAGATGGCACTGCAATGCATTATTATTTTAACTCGCCACTAGATGACGCTGCAGCAGGCCAAATTCTTGACCATTCAAACGGTCGCTATGAAAATCAGTATACATAGCTATTTGAACAATGAGAATATTTTGGCGTTATCCATTTTGCTATAACTTGCCACTTGACGGCACTGTAGCAAATCATTACTTTAATTAACCACTAGATCGCGCTGCAGTGCATCACTTCTTGACTGTGCAACTGATCGCTATGAAAATAGGTATACATAGATATTTGAACACGGGGAAGAGTTTGGCGCTATCCATTTTCCTATATAATTTGCCACTAGATGTCGCGTCAACACATGAACTTCACAGGGCTGTCCAGCCGTTCGTCCTGAAATTTCGTATTCATCGATATCTGAATGCGAAGAATATTTCCGCCGTATCCGTTTTGCTAAAACTCGCCACTAGATTGCGCTACGCCGCATGACCTCCTGCACCGTACAAACGATTGCCTTGAAATTCGGTATGCATGGTTATTGAACACAATATAAAGCGATATCCATTTTGCTATATCTCTTTATTACAATAAATAGTAATCACCACAAATCGTAATATCAAAAAGTCCATTCATTCCCGTGCGAAGAACGGGTACTTCAGCTAGTGTGTTATAAATTCCAAGTATATGAAGGTTTATTCGAAAAGTACGATTATCGGTACACATTTTCGGACATAAAAAAGGACGAAGATATTAAAACATACTTCATTTTATGTGATTTTAGAAAAGTAGAATGACAGTAGAATTTAATTTCATTCAATTTGGAAAAAATGCTGAAAAGTATGCAGAACGCAATACTGTTAAACACATTTTCGAGCCTTTAAATTAAAAGCGCTAGTGCTTAAAAAAAAAGAAGCCTTCGGCTCCCGACAATTGGCTCCAGTTTGTTTCATAAGAGTTAGCAATGCCTGGCCTAGTTAACTCGGTTTGGCAGGATTACGCTTAAATGAAAGCGTGGGTGCGCTTCAATCAGCAGTGCGCATCTCCAAAGCGATATCTACCGCCATTAACAAACAAAAGACATTCTGCCCGCAGAAATTTTCTTTTAAGCGATTCAGTATTTTTCCTCCCTTTTGTCTTTTTACGAGGCTGTTGGGAATGTTTCCACAGCAGAATAGGTGCATTTGTACAGGGGCATACAGAGTGGCTCAGAGCCAGCACTTGCTTGTTACTGGCTGTAAGAAATTAAAAATGCATTCCGTTTTGTAGATATAAAGAAACAACTGTTTTACGATAAAGGATCGTTTATTAATCAACTTTTTGAGACCCTTGAGTAGGGACGTACCTAGGAAGTGGACCAGGAGTTCAGACCTCCCTCCGAAATTTATAATTGTGTTAAGAAAATAATAATTATGAAGTTTTTTGTAAAAAAATTCTGCCTTTTTTGCTGTTTGGACCACCTCCGAAATTTTTGGACCCTCCCCGAAATTTGTTTCTGGGCACGGTCTAGCATTTGAACGGTTGAAACTTAAAATTTATTTATTAAACTCTAGTTTAACTGAAATATTCTCATTTACTTTAAGTTATTTTTCAACGTTAAAAGAATTAGTATTTAGAGTTGTCCCCCTCCCCTCACCATGTGCTTTGATCAAAATTTATTGATTTTCGTAGTGTTAAGAACTTTTTCAACTAAATAGCACAAGCAAAATTTTTTTTCTGTTTCATTTTTTTTCTCATTCTTAGTTTTTACATCAGGTTTAACCTATTTGATGTCGTCTCTGAGAAGACATTGCTGGACGCGGTTAAATGCTGATGTGGAGAAGTGAAATCGACTACTGGCGGGGAATCTTCTTTGTACCTCTTTCCCAACGATGGGAGTGAACAATATCAGTTCTAGGGGCGATTAAAACCATATAACTTCCCCACCATCTCGCCACACGCACATAGTTTATGTTTCACCTCTATCCTGACTTTTTAGTTATTTTACAGCTGATTTTCTGATTGAGCGATGAAAAAACTTCACATTTTCTCAAACCCTTCTCCAACACCCTGAAAAGTTGATGGTAGCTTTGCAATGATGATGGGATCAATCATCAGAAGGGACTAAAAGGAGGGCTGAACACTCCCCTACAAAAGTGATGCTATAAAAGTTAAAGTTCCTTAAAAATAGAAAATTGCCACTGAATTCAAGAGCTAAAGTATTGTAGGGCCGTAAAATTCGGAGGTATAACAAACACTGAAAAAAGCTGAATTTTTCACAAAAAGACCTCACCATTATTATTTTGCTAACAAAATTGTAAATTTCGGTGGGGAGGGGGGACCAGAACCCCTGGTCCACCCCCCTGGGTACGGCCCTGAAGTATAGTATTTTTAAAATCCAATTTATTACGAACTTAAACATCCAATTTATTCAGAACTCAAACAGTATATTTATTTGGGATATGTAAACACTTTAAAAAAACCCACAGATATTATATTTGTAAGGGACCAAAATAATTTTGACATTCCCTCTCTTTTATGAAATTTTATGTCTTTCATTCAACTCCCCCCCCCCTCTTGTTATGGCTAATTCTTGGTTGCGCCACCGTTTCCAGCAAACGAATCAAGCTGTCGGGAAAGGGAAAAAAACATGTCTGCATTGATTTCATTCAAATTAAAAGCGAAAAGAAACTATTAGGATGAAGAGACGCCTTCGAGTTGCGGTTTCTGCAACGGTTGCTGCTTCTCCCACCGCGTGTCACTCATTTCGCATTAGCACTGGTGCCTGTCCAACGCCCCTATACTGGAAAGATACGCCCGGTTGCCATCGACCACAACGCAAGAAGATGATAGTTCCATTACTCCTTCAACAACCTTAACTGTGAGAGAATTATTATTATTATTATTTTATTTTGTGGCAGCCTTGAACCGCTACGCACCGACGAGTGAAGAACTTTTTTTTTTTTGTGTGTGTGTGTGTGTGTGCGGGGTAGAGTACTGATATTGTGCTGAAGAAGGGAAGGGGGAGGTCATGGGTGGCGGGTAATTTTAAGGTGCACTGAGACGTAAATACTGAGGAAAAATCAGTGAATATCGGTAGGCAAGAAAGGGTTCCGTGCAGCAGATCTCTATCGGTGTGCAGTGTGCATAAACTGGTTCTCCCAAACGACGGACAGTCAGATTTGGGAACCTTGTCGATTTTTAACTTATAATCCCAACAGTAGTACGTTACTGGGCAACATTGTTAATGGACTTTTTGGAGTTCATTGTCCACTAACACGTATGTGCTTGGTTCCCAGTAAAAGAAGGCGGACAATCAGATTTAGTGACCTTGCTGATTTTCATGTTCATAAGCATAGAACTACCATGTTACTGGCAGGAACGATAACGTACTTCTTGAGTTCATTATGCACTGCATGTAGGTACGTAAAATCGCATCAGGATACACCTATTTAAGCAACTGGGTTGCCGTCGATAAAGAAATCTACTGTATAATGCGAATTATAGTTTATCTTAACTGAAATAATAAATCATATTCCAAAAAACTCTCATAATAACAGCCACAAAATCCTCAACACATGATTAAGCAATGAAGTCTCGGTGTGTATTCAAGCTAGCCATCTGAAAGGCATCTTCAGGCACATACCTCCGAATGCCTAGCCGTAATTCAGTTTTGATGATGTTTGTGTGATTATGGCAACACTACGCTAGGGTGATCTGCCAAGGATGGGGTGCCTTGGTAGGATAACTTTCTAAGGGATTCTAACTCATATTCAAGTTACATCTGCAGACAACCTACCAAAACTCCAGACCGTTAGATCGACAGAAGAGCGATGGGACTCGAACCCGGGACCTTCACACTTCGGCCTTCCACCATTTTCAGCGACATAACCACTGTGCCATGGTGAGGCCTCATAACATATCAAAATCTATTTTCTTTTTATGTACTCATCTTTCTGTTTCCTTGAATTATTAGTGCATTGGCACGTAACATTGGGAGAGGGGGGGGCAAAATGTTTCCTATTGTAGAAATATTTTGTCAAGAAAATTCAGAATATCCCTATTTGAAAATAATATTATCAAATTTGCCCTTAGTAAGTTACGCCATGCGTTAGAGGTAAATTTATCGAAATCCTTCAGAATCAGCGAAGCAATTACTTTCAGAGTTTAATCATGCTATAATTGCAAAGCTTCGGCCACCAAATAGAAGAATTTGAGGACACAATGCAAAATATAATATAGGTATACGTAGGAAAATTTCATACAACCATTTGTGTGCATCAGATCACAATGTAGTCTAAGTTAATAAAATATGCCCACAAACCTTGAACTAATCTCACAGACAGAAAAATCCAATGACGCTTTTTAAATTTGCAATTCATAGTTCAAACGAAATTGAAATCTAAGAATAAATTACTTTATGTACTTCACATGGAAAACTAAATATAACAAATTAATCAATAAGATATCTAGTGAGAAGAATCTAAGTCAATTGTTTTACAAAGAACACAAAGAAGATCTTCTAATGCTCAGTCTCTTTTCTGTTTAGCTGTTTCTTGATTCTAAAGTTTTGAGGATTCAATAGAAAACCTCTTCTTTTACTATAATAAGTAAATTTATAATGCTTTAATTCATATCGCAGTCATCATATCTCAATTAATAGTATTCTATGTTCGAACAGTGGCGGCCCGTGGTCCAAACTGTTAGTGCAGCCGGAAGCATATGAGTTCCCCCCCCTTCCTCCGGACAGGAATGGAAAATCTTTGTTACTGAATTCGAAAGCTGACGGATTAAGCCCTCACCGAGGAAAAAAAAAAGAAATTACATAAAAAATGTAAGAGATCCTATTTTACTTCCATAAAATGGACTTAAATTTTAACCAGTCGCTCTTATACTCAAAATTGCGTTAATCCGTGTCTGATTCGAAGTTTCCTTAGAATTTTCTTTTGTAATAACTTGAAAAGAAAAGAAAAAAAAATAAAACTTATTTATTTTTATAAGTCAAATCAATCCTCCTTTCTTTTAAACTTGCAAATCGGTCAGTAATGCCCTCATAAAAAGGCGTTGTTTTAATTCAGATATCAATAATTTTAAAAGCTCTTTAAAATTTCCCATGTTTAAAGAATTTTCTCGCTCGCCATGTCCTCTAAATTCCAGTTCTTGCTTACTTAAAAACAATACTGCTTTGATGGGTAATTGTCCATTCATAAGCGTCTATTCAGGCTTAAGAGTTTTCCGAACATATATTCTCCTTACACCCTCCCCTCACTTCTCGAGCCAATCAGTTCGTCGAATTCACTAGTGCAGCAAAAGTCATAAAACTTCTTTTCGGCAGAGTCTTAGCTAAAACACACTATGCCATCCTAAGCCGGAGAAAGTGCTTACGTAGTCGTTACCATGGCAACGCTGCTGCCAATTTTCTTATCAGCGCTCTAGGCTGAACCAAAGATTTTCCCAATTGAATTGCGGGAAGATTAAAGTGCTTTTTTTCTGAATGAGCGATCCGGCCACAATACGGTTTTTTTTTTTTTTTTTTGAATTTTTTAATTTACCGTAGGAATTCCATAATTCTAATCTGAATTTAGGAAAATTAGTAAAATAAATTATTTTAAAGTATGTGCTGATAATTTCAAGTGCAGCCCGGCTGTACTTGCTGTATCCCACGAGCCGCCACTGTGTTCGAACAGTCTATCGTGTGGTATTTCTTCAAGGATTACACTCTAACTATTTGCGTCACTGTCTTGTAGATGAGCAACATTTCCAGTTATCTTTGTGATACTGAGTTTTTTTTATGAAGAATTTTTAAATATAGCGTTCTCAAAAGATGGTGCTACTAAATTTCACGATTTTATGCTACATAATAGTGACTTGGTAGAACGAAAACTTTAATTCGGGCATTTACCTTCTGAGAGCGGAGATTCTTGCGATCTCCAGTGATGAAACTAGCAATTATTAAAATAATTTTGGTGTTGTCGAGCTTCTGTCAAGTTTTATTAGTTAGAGTGTAGTATGGGACAGATATGTATTTCGCTTTTGGTATCAAGAAACGTAAATTTATTTGTTTCACAAGATAAACTGAAAGCCTATTATGTTAAATGAATTTTTTAATGTATTTTTTTTTTTTTGCCTTTTCTTTGATGTTTTTATCAGAAAAAATTACATATATCACAACTAAGCTATCTTTCCAAAAATTTTTGTTTTACAGAGGACTGAACTGTAAGTCTTTTTTTATAAACTTATTGTTTATTTGTGTGTTATGGTAAGCCTACACGAGGATCATTGCGGGGATGCCTTGGTCGGAGATATTTTTAAGGGGTTCTAACGCATATTCACGTTACATCTGGAGAAAAACAACCAAAACTCCAAACCGTTAGATCGACAGCCGCACGGTAGGCCCGAATAATCAACTTCTTGATCATAAAATGTTTATCGGGGGTAAAAACAAACAAAATTTGATTTTCTTTTTTTTTTACATGGAATAAATCTGTTATAAAAAAGAAATTACTACACAATCTTGAATAGCGTTTTATGGTAAAATATTCCCTTCCCACTTTATAAAGTTTTTACCACATTTACTCTCTTTAGTATATGAAATTCTGCCCATGAAGTCAGAGATAAGATCAAATAATTATCTCTGATTGTCTTGAATTACCTATTACACCTGCTCTGATGTAGTTGCATACTGTAGTGAAGTGTCTAAGGAAGTTTGATACCTTTCCAGATAGGGTAAAAAATTCCATTAGCATTTGATTATAACTGCAAATGTATTCAACAGTCTGAAATCGGCACTTACAATTCAGCACATGACGTCTCTATCTTCGATTTCCAGTCTTCATATCAAAAGGAGGAAAAAAACACAGAACACACACGAATGCAAATCTCAGGACAAAACTGCAAGCTGCAAGCGAAATTCGCGTAAGGATAATAAAGAGCGTTCAGGCAAGCTTCCTGGAAAAATGTCTTGTCTGTAAGTCTGTTTTTTTAAAGACGTAGTGCTTCATCGGACTTTTAAAAACTAAACCTTCAGTCTGCAAGCCTGCTAAAATTGCATTTAGTCGGTTGTAAGAATCTGTAAATCCGTAATTCTTAGGAATTTTAAAACGTATTAGTTCGTTAAACCCCGTTATATCCGTGATAGAGACGGATATTGGCTTGGAGTAAGAGTGCCATGCATAATTCTGGAAATCTGAAGACGGAAAAAAAAATCTTTTAACTTTCGTAAATTGCTTATGGAACTAGTGAAACCTGCCTTAAAATGAATCTTTATTAATGCTGCTTTTAGAAGGAAGGGCTTTGGCTTCGGCAGCATAGTGCAAAGAGGGGGGCACTTGCCCTCCTGGATTCTTGAATGTCGTTTTCCCCTGCTTTTTTGTTCTTTCCAACATAGTAACCATATATTGAAGGAGTCTCCACCCCCTTTGGGAAGGATTCTGCCGACGCCCATCAGGAGTGGGGGACTACATTCTATACATGGCCTTTGATCGTTTTAGAAACAATGTTAGAGACTTAAAAAAGTTCAAAATGTTTCTTCAGTAACTATGTTATGCGCTCTTCATAAGCAGCAAAACTGTGCATGTCGTACACAGTTTCCAGTAATTTTCTGGAGTACAGAATTCCCATTGCAAATGCGCTAGTCCAGGTCCATCATCCATCTATGAAAATCTTGAAAAATACTGCACATAAGATTTGTTTTCCTGGAAGTAAAACAACTCTTGTAAATTGCTGCGGCTTGTGAAAAGACATTATGGAGTTTTTCAGCGTCTCTCTCTGACATCCATTACTTGATTATTCTTCTTCTTCTTTTTAAGAAAAAGCTAAAAGGTTTTATGATAGGCCTTCACAATTTTATTTTTTGAAAATCCCGTACGAATCAGTCATTTATTTAAACTTCAGTTACGTAAATTCATAGGCTAACTTATTAAGGGCAAGAAGGGAGAAGTATCCCCCTAAAATTTAAGAAAGTTCAGATATCACCTATTGGAAACTAGTATTTTCTACAATAGGAAGCATATTGCCCCCTCCCCCCTAATGTTACATGACAACGTACGTCAAATCTCATATTTGTTTATTTTAAAAAAATCATGAACTTTACACATATGTTCTTGATTATTATTTAAAAAAAAAACTAGTATCGTTAATAGCCCCCTGTTTTCCTCACGAAACTCATTGAACTAACATTCTCGCTATTAATTCTTTTCTTTCCTTTTTTTTTTCTTCTGAGGGCATTCAGCGACGCTTCTCGACTGCTTCTCCACTTGGAGATTCTCATTCACGGGAATCATCAGCGACTTTCGCGGATCAATTAAGCGATCCGATTTCGAGTGATCCGACTCCGTAATCGAACCGAAAGAGGTTACCACATTTCTCCGATCGTCGTCGCGTGGACTTGTATAATTTGGTTGCATGCAGGTCATCATAACGCAGAGGTCTCGGTTTCAGCGAAAAGAAAAAAGTCACGCTCTGCGACGCAATGTATATGCACATCACCTGAGCCACGGTTCAACTAATGAACAAAAAACAAAACAAAAAAACAATCATGAATGAACGGATGGCAAGGGGCAGCAGAGGAAAAAGTTTTGGAAGAGGAAAAACGCCACGTAAAGGTTAAGGGGGAAAGCGATGCGGTGGTTTTTTTCAGTGACCCTTTTTTTCCTCAATTTGCCCGATTTGATTGGCTGATGTGAGTTCATCAGCGGGTGATTCGAGTCGATAGGTCTGATTAGGAAAAATTTACCTAAAGTCCACGGCGATTTGGGTATCAACACTCAACACTGCATGTAAAAGCAAAGGGAAAATTAGGGATGGACGCGAGACCATGAGAGACGAGAAAAAGCCCAGGTCGTATCGTCTCGCACTTTCACATCGAAGTATCATCTTGAACCCTAAGGTGTCGTCTTGCGGTCTCGTATCGCACTTAGGGGTATCATCTCTCGGTCTCGTCTCGAGTTCGTGGGTATCATCTCGCGGTCTCGTCTCGCGTCCGTAGGTATCGTCTTGCGCGAGACCGGTCCCGCATATTGTCTAACGCTCAATGCCTTTATTTTAACTTTGTTGGATGAAGTAAGTAATGTACAGTCGTCTCACGTTTATCGCGATTTCGCATATTGTCTTCATGTCAATGGCGGATCTAGATATTTATTTTTATTTATTTATTTATTTTTTGGCGGTCTGGGGGTTTGGGAAAAACATGAATTCCATCAGAATTGCATGAAATGTGCCATTGTCAGATAAGAAAGGCATTTTATCTAGTGTAAATACATATCTCTAAGACGGGACACGCGACCCCTTGCGCCTTCACTTTGGATGAGCCCTATTGCTTCATATTTACTTCCGGGTGCGAAGTATCAAAATGTAATTGCATGCAAGGGAATCTCTTTGCAAATTATAAAAAGCTTATAATTATAACAAAAGACTTTTTAGTGCATTTTTTGTTTCGTCTCACACCCATCGCTAAAATTTGGGAGGATCAATCTTGGAACGCCGGAGTCCTGCAATTCATACGTTCATTTCCAGGCAACAATAAGGTGAATAAAAAATTATAGACTCACCAGAATATAATAATGTACGATTACCAATCTGTACATGAATCAAAGCACAGTGGAATTAATGTAAGAAAACAAGCAACACTCACCTAAAAGAGAAAAAAGAAAAGTCAGAATTGCAATAGAACAAATAGATTATCAAATGATCAGGCATTTCGAGGAACCCCAGCAGCCAACCTAGTAATTATGTTTGAGTGACACAAACAAACTCCTCGAAATATAGAAGTCCGATTTTAAACATCAGAAAACAGTACCCAGTTCAAGTTGTTGAATGGTTGTAATGGATTTAGTTGGTTAAGTATTCTGAATTTCCAGATGCACCATGTTTACAAGTGTTTAAAGATAATTTCAGGTGATATCTTAACACATTTCTCTCGTTTAATATCCATAGCTGCCAACGCTTCTGATTTTATCGGACGATTTTCCACCGCAATTTTAAAATAGTTTTATAATTCATTAAAAAATTTGGACTTAATTTAACATTAGACTTTCGGTAAAAATTAGTGATGGAAAATCTTCCGATAAAATCGGAAGAGTTGGCAGCTGTGAATATCAATAAAAATATATTGGTAGAATTTGGGCAGAAAGATGCGTAGTCGGCTGTCAAAATGCACCAAAAATACATAATAAATACATCCTAGATGAACAGAACATTGCATTATAAAATACGTCAAACATATGTCAAGTACTTTTATTCCTTAAACATTGATTATAAATTAAGGAACATTAATATCAATATTTAAGGAATAAAAGCCTAGGTCCGTGGTTTTGGACACCCTGTATATATGCGTATTGGAAAGTGTATTAAATTATAACATAAATATACATAGAATAGAGTATAAATAATAATTTTTACTTTTAGTAACTAGTTCTTTCTTAAAAAGCAGGAAATCTAACACAACCATACCATTCCTTTAACTATTTTTTGCTGAACCGAATTGTAGGGGTGCACATGTGAACTCCCTCCGAAAAAAAAAAGATAAAGGTCTCCCCTCCCAAAACAAATACTATCTTTGAAGCATTGTATCAGTTTCTAGGCTATAAGAAGAAGGAAACTACGCTATAAAAAGAAGAAGGAATAATAAAAATAATTTAAAAAAGGGAGAAGAGCAATTTTATAGTTTTCTGTCTGAAATGAAATGAGTCTGAAACTTTCTTTTAGACAGACTAGGGGCCAAAGCCTCTAGAGTCGCTACGCTCGCATTTCGTATGAGGCATTCGGCCCCTAAAAAGACTTCGTAAAAAAGACATAATTTCAACAAACAAAACCCAAAGGTTGGATAAGATAGAATGTTACCAAGCTACACATTGCTTGGTTCTTGCATGTTGCTTGGAACATAAAAATTTAAACCTCGCACTATTTGTAATTATGTGAAACCCATAGGACGCCTTGCGTATTAGCCAATTATGGAGAATTTTCATAATTTGGCGACTTGCGTATATGTATAGTTAATAATTAGCTCCAAGAAAACAGTAATTCATATGTTTTCTTTGATAAAAACTACGAAACAGGTAGGATAGCTTGCCACCAATGGTACCTTTTCATTATTTGGCGATTTACACATGCTCACAACCTATAATTACTGTTCATTTAAGGTTACCGGAAAACCGTTATCCATATAATCGTTTGCAGATTGGCGTACTTAGCACCACGAATAATACCATCTCGTCGCGCTAGCAAATATCCAAAGTGCACTATAACTACTATAATGGCATAGTTAACGCCGCCAAATATTTCTACTGGTAGCAAATAATCCAGCTGGACCGAACCGGCTTTAAAATAATCGGCATTTTAATTATTTTTCAATTTCAAGATATTAGATATTCTGTTTTGGAAAAACGAATAATCGCTAATTCTAAACTCCTGTTGTCTAAGCGAACTTACTATTTGAAAATTGTCAACTTTGTGTAACACATTTTGAGTTACTTATTTCATATAGTTTTTATTTTGGCGTAAAATGGGTGTATTTCTACTTCATGTTTGACAATTTCACGTGATACTACATACTTGGAAACGCTTTGTTGCAAAAGAATGAATGATTTTATGCCAAATCTGGCAACCATTCTGTTTATTTTTTCAGTTTTTTATTAATATCTTCTAAAATAATTCGATTTTCGAAATTTAAGTCAGCTTAACAGGTTCCTCGGAATTTTTCGAATCTGTGGGCACCTTAGTCGAAACTTAAATCCCCACGGTTTAGGAGGAGATAGGTAAACAAGCTTTGACAGCGACAGCGGCCTTTACTTTTTTTTAGAATAGAGAGAAAACCTTAAGTTTACACTGGAAATCTCAAAAAATAACGGAAAATAGTATTTTGAATTGATTTCACTCCATCCCTTTCACACTTTAAAAAAATTATCTCATTATCATAATATAAATAATGACTTTTTCAAAATTACTGTTAAATGTTTTATTTCTTTATTTACATGCATAGTATATCACGGTTATTTTATAAGCATGAATATGTTTAAAATTTTCATTTTTCTGTATTTGTTTTCTTTTTTTTTCCTTCTTGATTTAGAATAAACACTCTCTTGAAAATTAATTTCTGTCACTCTCTGTCTTTTTTCTTTTTTCTGAGCAGTCAAAATATTCTTTATTGTATAACTTTATGCTCTGAATTCTCCTTCAATAATATTGAAAATTGTAAGCTTATGGCTGAATACAATTTTTAACAATCAGTTTTTTTCCTTCATTTATAAACGAGGTAGTTCCCCATCTTGAAATTCTAATTAAACTCCATTGGCAACTAATACTTTGCATTATAAATGCATACAACAACTTTTGCTTTCACTTATATTTAATTCTATTAAAACGCTATCCCGTATGATAGAAATTCTCACAAAGAGATCATAACAAAATTAATTAAAACGCTCTGTTATATTCCCCATTACATTGGAATCAGTAGCGCACCGAATTTTAGTTCATCTGAATAACTCTTTTGTATATTCATAAATTAACAATTTTGAATATTCTCCAGTCATTGTACGCTTATATTGAGCTGAAGTGTAAGTTACATCGCCATTTACAATTAATTCTAAAACCATTTTATTAAAATGATTTTAAGAACATGTTCCCCATTGTTATTGTAATTGCATCCAAGCGATTATGTATAGATTGTGAACGAAATCTAATTAGTAAATGGCTTGATACGTGCGTTCGTTAGGTATACAATTTATTTTCTTCCTAATCCGATGCCACAAGCCTTTTCGAAATAATTCAGAGCTGAAATGTGTCTTTACGGGTGGGTGATTTTTGACGTAATTTTCGGAAGCAAAACAAATATTGAAAGAGAAAAAGAAAGTTTTAAAAGGTAAAGCGACTTGTGAAAAGGTACAAATGGGCTTTTTGAAGATAATTACGTGCCACTTTTATAAAACAAAGAAAGTTCTATTTATTTTAGTAAGTGTTGGCTGCTTATTAAAATATGCGCCTTCGTAAAACGGAGTAGAAAGATTTTGAAACAATATTCTCCATAGTCCATAGAATGCAGGTGTTGGTTCACCTGAAACAAAATTTGCTGAACATAATATTTTACATGCATGCACTTCTATTAAACACGGCATTTAAATAATCTGTCAAACCTGGTATTTTGATGATATGATTAATTTTAATAGAATTTAAAAAATTTTCTTTTTATGTTTCAAAATAAAATCAGTATATCCATGTCTAATTTTTAAATAGAAGATCCCTAGTTATTGATTTTATTTATTTATTTATTTATTTATTTCGTAATCGATTAAAATAGTATATTTACGACGATTAGTATGTTTCAACAATTAAAACGTTAGAGCTAAATCTGTTTAGATTTATTTGATGTTATGGTTAAGGCAAAGCTACATGTAGATTATCTGCTTAACGATAGGAAATCGTCCAACACTCCAAACCTTTAGATCGAAAACCTCACAGTAGCTTAAAACCCTGGACCTACACACTTCGGCCATCTACCATGTTATGTGTTCTATGCACTAGGCCACGGTGGGGTCCCAATCTGTTACGAAATGATAATACAAAGCTACAAAACTCAGGATTTTTTATGCAAGCTTGATTAGTGAGCAAGCAATAAAATCGACAGCGATATTTACATCGTCAGAAAATAAAAGTGATTTTCCCAGAAATTTCTCGGTCTCTAAATTTTCGCTCTAATGCTTAGCTCACTGATTACAAGTAAAATTCTACAAATCTAAAGATATAACGGAATTGTTTAAGTGTATAGTACATTCTTGATAGTCTGGCGGTTGGTTAGTCCGGAAAGTTCAATAATCCGGCTCTCTTGGGAAACAGAAGACTGTCTTCCGACCAGCCAACCACCGAGGATGTAAACAAGCGTGCTCGCTCTTGTGCTTCTCTCCCTCTTTCGTCACTTTTCTATAGTTTATTTTGCAGTTTACTAAAGTATTTTTAGTGTAGTTATCTAGTGTACTATACAATGTTGAACAAACGAAAGTACATGACTTTGTGTCTGAAACAAGAGATCTTGATAATCCAGAATTTTTCAATAATCCGGCGGTAGTCCAGTGTCATGGATGTCGGATTATCAAGATTGTACTCTATTCGATTGATGTCCATTACAGCAAATATGAAAGGCTTATAAAATTTTCATATGCCGTAACCACGTTTTTAATTTTTCATCAACCTGAGAATCATCATCATCATCATTATTATCAATCAAATATATAATGAGCATTTAGTTTTCTCAGGGAGGAAGTGTTGCATTCGAAATCTTTCAGTTACTGGAACAGTTGGTTTGTCACAGTCATTTAATTCATTAAAAACAAAAGACTGAAAAAAAAATTATAAAAACCATGATGCGATTCTCACGGTATGCGGAGCAACGGGCTCCGTGTTTCTGGAGTGGCGTATTTTTAGACGCAAACTGGACGGGCCATTGTTAACACCGTTATTCGTTTTCACACCATTCCGTGCTGTGAGTGCGGTTGATTGCGATTGTTTCAGGGATAAAATAAAAACACAGGCTAAATTGTTATTCATCTGCAAAAACACACCAACCAACCGGCCAACAGGTCGTTGCCCATGGATGGATGCATCGTCTGCCGCGTAAACTTTCGCGGGCGGAAAACCCGTCAATGGTTTTCCGCCGACGAAAGAGGAAGCGCCGGCAAAACGTGTAATGAAAACGGGCGGGGGAGGCCCATCTGGAATTTTTGTCCTTTTTCTTGCGTAAATTGGCGGCACGAGCGGTGTTAGGCTTGACCCGGCTCACATTAGGGAGATGTCATTTTTTTATTTATTTATTTATTTTTTTTTTTAGTACAGCAAACGTTTTCATTGTACGGAGAGCCTGAGCTTCATTTAACGTTCTCTTTTTTAGGGGCGATTTGCAACAGTTAGGGGTCGCGTTTTCAGCTGTCCACCCCTGAAATATTAAAATTGTATAGTTTGAAAATAGCTTTTTTACTATACAACAAAAATGGATTTTACTACAAGTAAATTTCAGGATCTTTATTGTTATCTTCCAAGAGGAGATGAAATTGTTCCTTTCTTCCCCCTTTTTTTTTATGAAATACAAAGGTTCAAAGAAGTCTTTCTGTAAATGCCAGGTTTTTAAGCCACTTACTGAATTCAGGAAAACAATTTAAATCTTAAGTTCGTCATTTTGCCCCACTTTCCCCTAACAGCAACCGGTGTCGTACGCAGATTTGACACATCTATTTTAAGTTTTCAGTATTGCAGTACAAAAGTCTTTATGCAGTCGATAGAATGAACCCCATTTTCAACTTTCTACTCCATAAAAAAAAATTGATTACTTATACATTCTTTTGAAATTATGTACTGCACTATCAGAGATTGGCAGCTTTTTCACTTTGAATTCACAGTGAAAACATAATTTTTTAGCATAACAGCCGTTGATCGAGTTACTTTTGCCCTGATGTATTATTTGCTACCAAACATACAAACAAACAAACAAAGAAAAAAAACAAGATAAAATCATGCATATAACAAGCTTAATGCTCCAGGTTCATATACTAGCAGGCTCATGCTCATGAATTAATATTCAGTATGAGGTATTTTCTTCGTGACGAAATCCTTGTGTTTTGATTCACGAGCAGGTTGTTCTGCCAGGTCCTAGCACTTTATGTTTACGGCGGTGGTTCTCAAGCTTTTTTTATTTGTAAAACACTTCAAAAATTAAAAAGAAATTGGCGAATCCCTTGTGCAATCGTTGTGTAGTAATGTATTACTTTCACGAGCCTCTTTATACATCTCGCGAACCCCAGGGTGTTTGAGAACCAGGGCCCTTTCTAGAGGAGGGGAAGGGGGAGACTGCCCCCCTTCCCCTCCTTTAGCAAGGCCCTTTAGCCCTAACACTCGAAAATTCTGTTAAACTTGGCAAAATTAAATACCTAGTTGGAATGCTTTGGTTAAAAAAAAAAAAAAAAAAAAAAATTACGAAAACCATAATTTACTTTCTATTTCTGGTACACTTGGCAAAATTACACAAACAAATATAGTTGATAAAAAATAAATAAGCTAGTAAAAACCGATAGTTGTGCTAGTAATATAGTCGATAAAAAAATAAATAAGCAGGTAGACACCGATATTTGTCTTGGCAATTTATCCACGCCCCTAAAAATAATCTTAGCATTGGCCCTGTTGAGAACCATTGGTTTACGGGAATGGTTGACGAAGTTTTTCTTCCTCCGAACCCCTTAAAGGATTCGGCTAACATCTTGTGTAGTTGTTGTATACTAGTATATTATTCTCACGAACCCCCTTTTACACCATACGAAACCCTAGAGGTTCACAAAACACCGGTTGGGAAACGATGGCAAATCAAAATGGTACTTTTAACAATGCATTGCATCAGCCCTTATACTTATCCACAAGTGAATTTGATTTAAATGAGTTCGTGATTTGTAAAGTTAGTCAATAAAGGTAACAGTTAAATTTTAGCGGTAAATTTCTGCGGGGGAAAATTCTGTTTCGACGAAATTACGTTCAAGTCGCAGTGTGATTGCATTTGTTGAGCACATAGGCGTAACTTACTAAGGGCAAGAGAGGGCAATTGCTTCCCCCTATAAAATTCAGATTTCATCTATTCGAAAATAGTATTTTCTACAATAGGAAACATTTTATCCCTCCCCCCAATGTTACATGCCAATTTACACCAATGGTTGAGCAGATTTTTGGCTTGGAATGCTTTGTCCTGCTTTAAACCATACTCATCGCTGAGGATTAAAAAATCAATCCATCAGCAATAACATTATGCAAAGAACAAACCTAATCATAAGATTTTGAGCTCAACAAAAAGGATGAGCAAAAATCTATGTGAATGAGGTCTTTCATGGAATGCAACCTTGAAAATTTACGCATAAGTAGTCCATTCGATTTATAAAAACGTACACTATGAAAATACGGTGTTGTTTTGTGTCTTTTTCTAAAAAGTGAAAGCATCAGGAAAAGGACCAAATATTTGTGTAATTTAAATTCGCTTATGCAGATTACATCAACGTACAATAGTTGGCTGCAGAAGGTCCCGGGTTCAAATTTCGATCGAGCTTCCAAAATGGAGGTACATCAGCAACGTGGTTAAATAATATCATATGGATCAAATGATTTTGCAAGTAAACACTCTAAGGCGAAGCTTAACAATTTATCGGATTATTGAATAAAAAGCACGGCAGAAAAAATTAACAAACAAGCAATTATCTTTGCCGAATACGTCGGCAACAAACCTTAACAGTGTTGCCATTCTATAGCTAGTAAAACAGATAAATCTCGTTTAGAGAGTCGCAGCGGTGTTCTCTATTGATTAACAGAATATTGAGAGTGATTAAGGCTTCTATTGGTGCATTAAAGTCATTATACTTATCTTTGCAAAGATTTTTTTCCATATAATTATTATTGCAGTAACGTTTTACTGCTCCCTCGTGAAAGTATTTCGAAAAGATTATCAAAAATTAGATTTCCAGGATTTCCAGCCTGGGGATTAAGTTCCAAATCTTCAAATAATCTATAATACGATGGGAAACAAAATTCAGTTGGAATATGTATATATATATATATATATATATATATATATATATATATATATATTCCATTCGGTTTCGAGTGGAAAGTGGCAACGACTTTTGAATAGTGGCATTCATCCGCTAGGCTGAAGCATAGTAACGCCATTTTGCGAAATATCTCAGTGCATCGCCAAGTAGGAAATTTGAAGCAGAAATTAAAAAGAGAATAGCAGGAAAAGGATAAACAAAGATGTAGAGATCGCGTGCCAGACGTTCTGTTCTTTATTCTGTCAATACGTGACTTGGAACAAGGTGTCATTTGACAATGCTGCTTGTGACAGGCAGGTTACGCAGACTTCAGCGACGTGACATTCGAAATGGACACTATAACTTAATATCAACCGAGAAAGAAAAAGGCGCGGGAGGGATTAGCATAGCTGCATTGCGAGATGCAGCATAAATTATGTTGTTGGAGAGAAATTTGCATTTTCTTAGATTAAGTTGTAGAAGATTTCGTTCCAAATTTAGAATCTGAATTTAGGAGAGGTAAGTAAGGGGTACCATCGGGAAATAACTCCCGTTGCAGAAAAAAGAAGATAAAAAAAATTGTTTTATACGTTCTTTTTAATTTGCAACATTGAAAGGTATTACAAAAATTACCCATACTCAAAACAAGCTGGTGTTAATTAAAACTTTGTGAAATAACACATATAAAAGGTACTTATCGTTCTGTTGTATACGTGTTTCGGACGAAAAAATTTCGTCCTCCATCAGCAATAGTCCACTTAAAGCAGAACGATAAGTACCCTTTTATGTGTGCCATAAACAAAGTTTTAATTATTTCAAAGGAAAGCATGCTACATACGACTGCTGCTACAGTAAATATACTGTATTTAAAAATTGCAATTAATTACAATCACTTGTAAATTTTGCCAAGAACTTAGAAACGATCATTGTATGTATGGGTTCAAACTTATTTTTCAAAAGACCATCAAATGGAAAAGAAAATTAAAACAGTCCCGGAGCCCGGTATCGGGCTTGAGCTCACCTCATCTCTAAGGACTACCTCAATTTGCTGAATACATTTAGCCAATATGTTGTTGATTAATAATTATTTAATTATGCAGAAGTTATCGTCCGTAAGAAGGTTGTAGATTATGTTGAACGATAAAATAGCTTCAAAGGTTACTTTTTTAAAACCCGAAAGGCAATAACTAAAACGAAACTTTAATTAGAATTAAAGTTCATCCTCGTTACTGAGTCATTTTATGAAGAATGAAAAAAGCACAGCAAATAACCACCAAAGTGTTACAATAGCACAGCCTGTATCACAGATAACAAATGCTTGTAAAACGGGATGTTCTTTACTTTTTTTATTATTATTCGCGCAGGTATTGAATAATTAGGTTATTACCTTATTGGTTATCCAGTTCTTATTCGGTTCAAGAACGTGAACTTTGACCATTTTCAAATGGAAAGCATCGAATGTATTTACGTTACATGTCCAAACAAAAACGGGATGGACATTTTAAACAAGTAGCTCCTTTCTAAAGATTGCACTTGGCAAACTTATCTCATACTACTTCTCTATTTTAAATAAGCAAACAGAAACTAGGTTAATAAGATTTTAAGCTTCTCAGACGGTTATGGAACATTCTTAACGATTTACGTCATTGGGAGGATTCCCGATTCTCACAAGGTTACTCATTCCAGATTTTTCTTAAAATGTAAATTTTACCGATACAATGTTACCTTTTGCTTTTTTTTAAAAATAACGAATACTTTTTTTTCATCCCTTAACTATTTGACTTAATTAGAAATGAAAATGAAGTTATTTTCAATCTTCATCAAGATCGGACAGTCGCGTTGATTGAGATATTCATACTGGAGAGAACCGCCTCAAATGGGTTTGCGTTTGATATCCTTAACAAAAATTGGATGAGTTTAACCCTTTTACCGAATTTCAATTTAATCTGTTTACTGTCATCGTCATAGAGACACAACGATGAAGATTTACATTTGTGCTCACTGTGAACAAGGTTTCTAGTAGATTTCAGCTGAATTCCGATTATTTAAATGATGACTTTGCTTTAGACTAAGATCTGCTGGGATAACTTTAACCCTTTCAGACCCTATGTCCACAACTGAGGGCACAAAAATTACCCATACTAGGACCCATACTCTCTTTCTATATCTCACACAGGATGGATGTTTTAATTTGTGCACAGAAAGAAAAACCAATTGCCAGAAAACATTTAATAACGAGGATTATTAATATCCTTTCTTTAACTAAATTTAATCTCTGTTATCTAGTCCGGTAGCAGATCGGTCGATTAAACTATGTTCCGATTAGAAACACCTTAAGTGAAGCGCAGCACAGGCTTTGCCAGTGCTTCGGGGGGAGGGGGGTGAACTCTTCTCTCAAACAAGTCTGATCTCCCATTTCAAGCGATACCACTAGGGCTGACGATCCAGGTACTAGGTTTCTCATCTGGAATTGGTTGAAAATTAGAAGACCACTCATAGGGGTCAACGTTGGTCTTCGTACTAGAATCCCCTGCCATAGTAAAAGGGCTAACATCTCTTGTCATCGCAGTAGTCAAGCCTACAAGTAGGACTCTGACCTGGCCATTAGAAAGAAAAAAATCTACAGGATGGATGCCCTAATTGGTGCACATGAAGGAAAAGCAATCTTCCTGGAAAATTCAATAACAGGATTTTATAATTACAAATTTAATTTCTATTATCCAAAGAAAAATTATTTAATTGAAGTTGAAATTATTTAATCAGGTCAGAAAGGATTAAACTTTTTCACAGAAAATCATGCAACAGGAGGAGATTAATATTCGCTGACCGTCTTCAATGTCTGGTGGAATTTCAGGAACGTGCCGAAATATCAAATTCTATTGTATATCTTGTCGATTTAATCCAACCTTGTTACCGCCCAGCATCTACTTTCTCTGTCCATTATATCATGCGGATGCGATAGGGCCCCACAGCGGATACGGCTGGCATCGAATGCCTGTGTTTAGACCATATCACATCCATGGGAGAGAGATGGGCTGCTCCATTACACAATGACATGTCATATAACAATGACATTTGTGAAGGGGGGATAGAGGGGGAAAAATGGGTTAAACATGACCGCTGGGATATCTGTAAGCACGTACAAGTAGGTTGGGAGTTTGTATACTCAGAACTAGGAAATCGGGGTTAATTAAAACCGATGATTAGGAGGTGAACTTTAAAGCATAATTAATTTCTTGAACTTATAATGATGCATTTTTGAGGTTTACGTCAATAGTAAACTAACAGTTTCGGCAAGCAGTTGAATTAAATACCGTAGATTAATGTGATAAGGAATGAGGACAGGGTTTAATTTCATTTGAAGGTCAAAATGACGAATTGAAAAAAAAAAAAAAAGTAGTTGGCCGCTAGTATAAAGAAAATTATACTCCTTGAAAACTACTTAACCACAAATTATCACCCATTAAGCACTGAGCTTTTTAATTTAGAGTTATTTCACTATCAGACAGTGGCTTTGCTTGGTTTAAAATGAAAATGCCTAATGACATGAGGAATAAAACATTCCATAAAAAAGAAACTGGAAAAATATTTTTACAGGTAAAGTAATGCGTTTATTTTTGAAGTTTCCTGAGACTATTTCAATTTTTCCGCTGTATACCGTTTTTGAAGTACTGTATTAAATTACCAATAAGCGATGATGTGGTAGTTCCACTTTACCATTTTCAAATCGTAAGTGAAATCGACCACTATTTTGATGTCACAAGTTTAAAAAATTGCATCAGCAATTTTTTGTCAATAATAGTAATATAACAGTGTCAATAATAGTAATATAACAGATTCTGATAAAAAATTACATTTCCAGCAAAACAAATTTGCAATGCAGATTCTACGATGAGCTGAAAATAAATTCTTGGATATCACACAGATAAAGAGAGAGAATATAAAGTAATATGAATTTGACAAGTGGCTATCTAACTACGGAAAACTACGTCATTTCGCCGTTCGTTCCTCAACTTGCAACTAAAAGCTTCACATTAAAAGCAGCGCGAAGCATCAGAATACGATAACGCAGCTGTTGAACAGCATAGATCAAAAGTTCAGTCATAAAGCATTTTTGAGGAGCAAAGAAACATACGTACATTAAACATTAATTCATTTATTAAAAAAAAAGCCTACAAATATAGAAACATTATAGTATAACTGTTATCGTTTATTGAACTTTTCAATACATTTATCGGAATGACATTAACAGACATATTGTCACATCTTCTGAAATGTGTATACTTTAGTCTATTATTTGGATAGCGTAACTCCCCCCCCCCTTCTCGTAATACATTTACCATACACTCAAACTTCCTCATGCTAAAGGAATCGTGTCAAAGAGATGACGGGTATCATCCAAGAACATTCAAGCCAACGAGTGACAAAAACTTGGAAGACACAATGGAATTGACAGACAAAAATAAATACTCCATTGATACCATATCAAATGTTTAGGCCTGAGAATATGAATTCGAACAATGACACAACATACACCTACACGTAGGAATCGTGACGTCTTCGCCTGCCATAGCGAGAACAATACCATGGAAGATGTTTGGTTAAGTAAACGCACTTGCATTTAAAACAGTAACGTCTTGCTGACGGATCGACCCATCAATAAGCGAATTTAGCAGCCAGACGTTTTAAGTTTTCAAGTGAAATGGCAACACAATCTGCCATCGAGATATGATTGACGTTAAGCAGGATAATAACATGTCGATTTCGTTCGTTTGATGACTGAGTCAATTTAAGAAATTCGATGAAAAAAGGAAAGCCTATGATGCGTTTTAATCACTACTGATGGGAATAGCGATCCACATGATATATTCGATACTAATCTTCGGTTTTCTATTCTCACTCTTCATTACAAAGTAACGCACCGATTGCTGCGAACGTAGAAATAAAAATAAAATAATGACATTCAAAGCAAACGAACGACGTACATTGCGAAAAGAGACGTAAAAGGTAATCGTGATTTATGAATGAAAATGGTAGGAAATAAGTATACTCAAACGTACTGGATTAATACTGAAATTGTTTGTACGCTACAAACTAGCCATTTCTATTGTTAAATTTTCTGTTTTTTCATGTAAAGTGCTACCTAGTGGATATTTCTTTTTTAAATAATTTTTATTTTCCAAAATTCTTTGCTTGCATCTTATGTGTAGTCTATAGACTAAATTTGGTTACAATTAGTCTGCCTGTTTCAGCTGTGGATCCCTGTTTATAGAGGAAGTTTATTTATAAACTACCCAGTTATATATATACATGGTTTCGTCAATCAAAGAATCAAGTTCGCCAGTCTTAAAAATACCATGTTAATGTTAATATACAGCTCAGTGTTTCTGGTAAAAAGGGTTTTGGATGACTCTTTTCCATATCTTTTCTTGTTTGTCATTGAAAAATGGAAAACTGAAATGCAATCAAAGGCAAAACGGCATTTTAAAAAAATCAGCTATTTATAACAAAACTTTCCTTTTAGCTCATTACCTGTTTTATAAATCAGCTTTGAAGTTAGCTTGTAGGACATTCGGATGACAACACTCTAATTGACACGTGAAGAAAGCGCGAACGGCATTCGGCGAGTTTCTCCTAAATCGATTTGCATAAAGGATAAAGTACAGGTTTCCTTTTAAGATGGAAGAGTTTTGTGTTATTGTCGTTAATCAAGGTAATATGAAGTTTTTATTTATTTATTTATTTATTTCAGTAGCAATTTTATTGGTGTAAATCGATCAGTAGCGAGGTTATCAATTTTTGTTTTTCTTTCCGAAGTATGTTTATTTCAAAGTAATGGGGAGCAATCAAAAAATAGAAGTAAATAAAAAATAAAACTGCGAATTTGTAAGGTCATACCCTAAAAATGCAATTTAAGAATGCAATTCTTAAATTACATCAGCGTGTAATTAATAAAATAGTAATTAAATATATTTCCCCCCAGAAATACAGCTAGTACCTGTCGCGCTATTTGACAATAAGATTATCTTAAATTTTAATTTATAATTCCATATTTTCAAAAGTGACTGAAATGTAATGTTTTATTACGTAAGATTATAGTAAAAAAAATTTCCAAAATGTATCTCTGTGCTTGTCTTTACAGAAAAATGGGACATATTTTATAGTTACCTTAGGAACCACATATAAGGGGGAAACAAGCATTAATTTTTACGTATAATACTTAAAATGAAAACAAACAAAATAAAACTAGAAAAGTTATATTCTATTTAAAGAAAGCTGAACACTTTCGGCAACGCAACTTAAATATTTTGCATTTATTGAATATTCATTTACTTTCATTTAGGGATGAGTATACGAGGCTTCCTTAATTAATACGTACATATAATTTAATTATATTAATGTCTGGTGTACATTGTACACAGTCTGTGTTCATTCCTACATCGTTGTTACTACTCCAGAATGAAGTAAATAGCAAGTAATAGTAAACTTTTGAAGAACTAGTCAAAAATTATATGATTTTTAATGTCGCTATAGTTTTACAATCAGCCGTAACCGAGAGCATAATCCCAGGCAGTACAATAAATTCTTCGAACGTCTGTTAACGTTCAGAGAACGTTCAATGACAATTTCAAAACGTTCTTTGAACGTTAATAAGAGTACATTCAACATTGTTGTGCTGCTTGGCATCGATATTCACGTGTGAAAAACTTACCTACGTATGGAAGACTTAAAAAAACTTTGCGTGTGTAAGCGAAAGATATCTCTCTGAGTTGTGTCAAAAATGATCACATGAAAAGATATCACATAATATCTTTAGCTCTGTGGAACGCGTTTTGGCGATACCGCAATGTTGCTGGTAGTTGAATCAAGCGGTGGCAACGGTTGCACTTTTTGAGCGCCTAGCAGTGCATCCAGTAGTTCTTCCTTATCTATGCGAAATGTATAAAGGATCGGTGAAAAATATCTTTCGAAATTTGAATTTCACTTCAAAGGATGAAAAAAAAATTATTCTACAAAATCGAATTCCAAAGGAGAAAGTTCGATTAAAAATTGATTTTTAATCGAACTCGAAAGTGGAAAAATTAATGAAATATTTTATTATTTCATTCTTTAATTATTATTACCATAACAACGTAATAAATAAAAATAGGCAAAATGTTATGTATTATTAGTTATTGTTCATTTATTTCCTAACAATCACATAATATCAGGCTGGTTCAGACGTGTAGAAACGAGGTCACTGTGTTCTGAGAAAGAGTGGAAAAAAAAAAAAACAGTTCATCACGTTTTTTACAAAGTTCATTTTAAACGTAAAGGTTACACTAAATGAAATTTCAAGGGAATTTTCCCGCAATCGTTAACGAATTTATAAACGCACTGACGCCCGCAGCTATGTCATTTACCTTACAGCGTCTGCCATTACATCAGTAGATGTTGCATGCTCTATGGTATTTTAGTTTATAGCTATATAGTTTTAAATTCTCCACAGAACGAATAAAGACCATAATTTTCATTACGGCATACCTAACCTGCCAAACGGAATAGTAAAGTTACTGTATTAGGTCTCTAGAAATAAGGAAATCAATGCCAAATACTGATTTTTGTTTCAATTTTTTTAAACCGTTTTATTTGGTATGGATAAATGTATTGTGCTTGATATCATACACATTTAGAAGCCTTTTTTATCATTTAGCTGGGAAATTCGAATAAGGTCATAATAAATACAGAAAATAGTAATAATAATAAATAGTTCGCTGAAATTAGCTCATCTGTGCCTTCCTTTTCGGACGCTTAAATTTTAGCCCTTTCGTTTCCGCTGCTCAGTCGCAAAAATTTGCAAACCTTATTTAATTTTTCTGCCTTAAAAACCTTACTCCTTTTGTATTCAGGAGTATTAAATCTCAATTCCATAAAAAAAGACGTTAACATGGCCAAGTAGCAATGCTCGAAATTAACGGTGGTTCGCTGGATAAGACCACTAAAATATATAACGAACCAGTAGAATAATACAAAATTTGTTGCTCCATCGGACCAGTAACGTTTTAGTTAGATTTTTCTCTTGCAAACGTTCCTCATTTAGTACCACAATACGTGTCATCTAATTTTACCACTGCATGTCACATAATTTGATTAAGGATTGCAATCCGGTAATCCGGCATCATTAGACGTCAGTTTACCGGATCCGGTAAATAAAGGAAATGGCTACATATGAAACTAAAAAAGGAAATGAGTACGTATGAAAATGAAGGAGTTTGAGGAAAATACTTGTCTTATATTCATGACTATTTGTTGACAATAAAACCGACAGTTATAGAATCTGAAAGGACCTTTTCAGCCGCTGCCTATATTTGTAACTCTCAAAGACAGTGTTTCTCAACCTTTAATGGCTGACGGCACACTGAAAATATCTAGAATTATTTCCGGAACGCCGGAAGATAAAAATTGCAAAGGTTGTGTGATGCAAAAAATTGATAAATACAAATAACTTTAAAAAATTGTTTATTTACCAAAAAAAAATAATAATAATAATAATACATTCAATGAAAGGGCTAAGCCTGTTTTTGCATGGGTCTTGCTGCAAACAGCTGTTTAAAAAATTGGCAGAACGGTTTTCCATGCTATGAGATAAAAGTTTCGCTCTTCTTGGTGTATAGCTCACTGAAAGTGAACAAGACAGGACATGATAAATAGAAAATGTCATGTCGCTGATATGACACCACGCAGTTTTAATAGTTTTTCAAAAGCCCTGGCAGCACATTAGACTATATCTCACACCAAATCAGTGTGCCGCGCCACACAGGTTGAGAAACACTGCTCTAAGAAGTCAATTGGTGGATGACAAGATTAACACTATGTGTTTCCTATGATCGTTTTTTAAAAACCAAACTTGATTTTTTATAAGAGGTAAACCCAAAATAATTTTTTTAAGTAAGTTTATTGAAAAATATTCGATATTTTGATAATTGTGCCATTCGTTAAACACATCTATAACTATCATCATAATTAAAACTTCTTAGCGTGACGAAATAACGTTTTGTGAACTCAGTTGTTTAAGTTAGATTTTGGTACTATAAGAAACTTACATAATCTAATGTGACAAGATAATTTTCATTGATGTTATTTGTGATCTGTGAACTTAAACTATTACTAAATATTATATTGATAAATATAATTATAAAGATAATATTTGTAATTAAATATAACTGTAAATATATTATTATGTATCCCAATAACGCAAATACTATTGTGCGTGTTGTTGCTATCCATTGTTTTGTATTGTTTGTAAATAAATTTTTGCGTTATATTATATCCAATAATAATAATAATATCTAATATAATATCTAATAATAACCTAGATCTAGTCTTATATTATATAATAGTAAGATTAAAATTTTACTAGTTATTCTAGATACTAGATTTTCATTCCTTGATTTTATTCGTAATTCTTGCTTAATTATAATAGAGTTGATAATTATGTACAGTTGATTTACTAAGAAATAAACGGTTTTTTCTATAAGCTTTACAATGCACAAGCTTAAACATCTTTTATACATTTAATATTGGAACTAAAACAGGTATGGCCAGTCCGACCTGATCCGATCGGATTGATGAAGATCGGGCCCGGATCAAACCGGATTGAAATTAGTGCCGTATTGCTATCTCTAAATTTGATCTATTGAATATTTTTATAATAGGTATTTAACATTTTTTTAATTCACCTCTTAACGGAACTCAATATACTATATATCGCTCATATAATTTCTTTCCTTTTGCATTTTTTTTATAATCATTAATCATGTATATGGAACAGTGATAAAGGTTCCGGACCAGAGAAATCATGGAATAGCTGGTCCTTTGGACCACTGACTAAATATTCTAATTTCTACCCCTTCCAAGGATGTAAAATTTACACTTTATGCATAAAAAGTGAAAATTTTACCTCCTACATTGTCACACAAAAAGTTTTTGCGTAACATACATTGAATACTCCTGAATTAAGGTTAGGAAAATTAAATAATTAAAAGAAAACTTTAGTTTTAAAAAATAAATGATCACTTGTTCGTGCAGTTTATGCCAGAAATTTATCTGTTATCGCTAGCATCAACGAAGATTGGAGAAAGTCATGCAAAGAGTCTGGGCACAGCGAATGGGTTAATTCTACGATATCCCAAGCAAGTATGTTTTTTTTTTTTTTTTACTTTACTCAGATTTAAAGAGGTTCATAATTACTTTCTTTATTTTGCTTATTGCATGACGATCCTAAATATGAAAAAAAATCTGACCGAGCCGGTTTGGGTGTTATTGTTAATTTTTTAAATACTAATATTTATTAGTAAGGCCCTTGCTAGCTTCGCCTCATAAAACATGCAATTTTTGAATTAATGTACTAAACACTAAGGTATCTGACTACGTTGAAGTGGTTAATACTTCCCCATACTTCCTAAAACTGCTTTTATCTTAGTTCTACGTGTTGTAGAAAGCTAGTTATGGTCATTTAAATAGCAAGAGACGGCTGTCAAAATTTTAAATGTTTTTATTAAAAATAACTGAAATATTTTTCGTCGTTACTTCACTATAACATGATATCTCAAGAGCTAGTGGACGGTAAATAATTTGACTTTGCATACATGAGTGTAATAGACCGCAGGATTTGTTGTAGATCTATTTTATTATATGTTTTACAGCTTTCTCGTTTCAAAAAATAGAATGAATTTTGAGAAAACTACTTATTCACAACTCTGGACTAATTATAAATCCCAAAGTTTTGAAAATATAACTTAATCTGCAGTCTGTTACATTTACATCAATTAAATGAGCATACATACGAGGCAGTATATGATTATTTTGAAAAGCATTGTTCATACACCGTTTATCCAAACGATAAAATTTTCATTAATTTTTTAACTAAATTTTCAATTGAAAACAAATAAATATAAATATAATTTAAATTTTGCCATTTTTGATTTCTTTGAAACACACATACACGCACACACACACAAAGCATTCAGCATGTTTTATGTTATTTATTTTTAATCAGTGTGCTTCAGTTTTTGTCAGGTAATCAGTTTTTGTTGCACGTAAATTAGTTGGTTGGAGGGCGAGTTATATATCTTTAAATTTCTTTTAGAATAGCACTAGAATTTGGCAGTTTCTTGTCAAGTATCGTAGATATAGCCAGGAACTCTCCTTAAAAAAAATTAAAACATAGATTATATTATTGTTGGATAGAATAATCTGACTCTTAATCAAATAACTGTGTGAATATAGTAATGTGTACGGTAGTGTTTTGTTTGATTTTTTCCTCATATTTTCACCTTTATTTAACAGAAACGCACATTGAGCAGAAAAATATTTCGTTCTCTGGCAATTCTGTTTCATTCAGCCTTTTGCTTCCCACGAAATCATTATCAAAGTTCACGTAAGTTTCCCAAAGCAAAATTTTCCGATTCTATGAGAATGATGATATTTAACATTATTCTTAAAATTCCGTAACTCACAGGAAACAAAGAACACTAATGACGGGGTAGACGTAACCATTAATAATATTCTTTGGAATCAGGTCTATCGACACTTTCTCCCTGTTACGTTAACCTCCTTGTTGCCATTAAATAATCTCAATTATTCTCACGTGTTTTGGCACAAAGAATACTCGATCTGAGGCAAGTGAAAGATACTGTCTTTTGTTGGAAACAATTTGTGCATAATGGTGTGAAAGTGACTACAAGGAGAAGAAAATGGTTTTATCACTGCTCATCGGAATTTCTACTCTTTCAAAAAAAAAAAAAAAAAAAAAAAAAGCTAATTATCTGTCTAAAAAGACAATCCACTGTTAACCAACTTTTTGTCTTTCTTCACAACCGCACTTGTCCGCACAAATGAGTGTGGAAACGATATGAGACGAAAAGAATAAAAATATCTGATCGGAACATCAAAGCACCTTTTCGCAATCAGTGGAAAGTATCTCGAGCGAAAGTGGAAGTAGCAGTAATTATTAGCTTGTGATTACTTGTGGGAAACCAATTGAGGCTAATTGAATAGGAAGCTGTGAGGAAAGACAATTGGAGAAATGCAAATAAAATGGGTCTTTTTTCTCCAAGGAAATGGTGATAATGCAAACATTAGCATGTTTTCCTATTAGAATTTTTGTTAATGACTAAATTCCTCGTTTAGCATATCTTTTCAGTAAAAATTCATGTGCATACTTCTAACTATTTTTTCACCTTAAAAAATATTATAAAATAATTTCAGTTGAAAATATTCGTGTTTTATTTATTTATTTATTTATCTATTGAGTTTATGCGTTATTATAAAAACGGGAACGGCAAATTTAAAGATAGAGCAAACATTCAAATTAACACTCATTGCCACGATGAGTATTAATTTGGTGTTTACTTCAAGAGTACAATGTAAACTTTGTTTTACGGCATAATAATTATATAGTTATGCATTTAATATAACAATACAGCATGAACGATTATAGCTTTTGGAGGAAAGAAAAATATAATCAGAGAAAATAAACCTTAAACATTGTGCTCTCAACATAAAATGTATTTTAAGCATACCATGCAAGTATATTTAAAGTCAAAGAAGACAGTTCAGTGACCAGAAAAATAAGTCTCAGTAAGAGGATTAAAACATGAAAAACATAATAATTTTAACACACGTTTACATGACAAAATTAGAAAAATGTTGTGTGCTGTTAAAAAAATAAAAAAAATAAATAAAACAAGACAAGAATATCTGTTACAAAATTTACAAAAGTGAAGTTTTTAAATTGTTACTGACTACTGAGATCAGTATTTAAAGTATAAATATTTATGTGACCACTATTTTAATTAAACCACATTATTAGCACGCTTTTATTAGCTTCACCTGTATGTATGCTTGTATGTTTCTAACCGACTCCTTTAGACTCGATTTTGACCCACTTTAAACGGACAGATTTAATTCAAACTTTGTACATTTATCAAGAACCGGTGACAATACAATAATTTTATAAGTGTATCTTATTATCCTGATAAGGATCGCCAGGATTAAATAATTTCCTCATTTCTTATCCTTATTGAAAGTAGAACACTTCCAAATATTACAATCTTAAGAAAACCCTTTCTTACTGTGGCCTTGATCGTATAGTGGTTAGTACCTTGCGTTGTGGCCGCAATAACCCAGGTTCGAATCCTAGTCAGGGCATATTTTTACTTTTACAAAATATCGTCATCCATCACATTATGGAAGAGTTGAGTACAAGAACATGCTAAGGCCATTCTTTTTAACACGCCATTATTTGTTGATTAGAGACCTATTTTTCTTTTTTAGTGAGGAAGGTAGCATTTAACTGCAGGTTGATTAATACTTTGGTGCACAGCAGGGGCGTAGCCAGAGGGGGGGGGGGGCTCAGGAAACTAAATGGGACCCTTTACTTAGCTTACAATTTGATATTTAGCTTACAATTGAACTTTAGCTTTAAATTTGATACCCAGCCCACCCGAAATAAAATCCTGGCTACGCCAATGGTGCATTGTGAAAATAAATTATCTCTTTGTAGTGCTTTCCAACTTAGTGCTCCTTAGTGTCTTATGAGAGATATGGAGAATTAAAAATAAATTTTTAAATAAATACAGTTTAAAAAAACTAACAAAACTCGGTTTTATAGCAAATCGAACTAAAAAGTGAAAAATAAATAAATAGTTTAAAAAACCAAAAAGCACGCTTTAGTGATAAATTGAACTAACTAAAAGCGAAAAATAATTCTTTCTTAATATTGAAATAAATTAAAGAACGAAAAATAGTATTATTGTGAAAAAAGCGTGAGGTTGCTCCATATATGAGTTCTTGAGAATATTCGATCGGTACGATTAGTACAAAAAAATATAGCACAAAGCACCCCACGCTTTTTTCACAATAATACTATTTTTCGTTCATTAATTTATTTCTATATTAAGAATTGTTTTTCGCTTTTAGTTAGTTCAATTTATCACTAAAGCGTGATTTTTGGTTTTTTAAACTATTTATTTATTTTTCACTTTTTAGTTCGATTTGCTATAAAACCGAGTTTTTTTTGTTTTTTTTTAAATTATGAATTCCTTGATTAACTATAAAATTTTTACTTCTAAATACAGACGTGAGGTTTTTATTCGCTAGGTCTTGAGTATGCCACGTAAGTTTATTTTGAAATACTTCTTTGTGTGTGTGTCTCATAAATTTGATAGAATATTTTAAGAATAAAAGTAAATTGTACTTCAGTTTCAACTTGCATTTACTGAATGCCACATACATTTACGTGCATTTGCGGTGGCCGTGTTACTGATGTTTCTTAATTTCTGTTTGTTTATTATTATTTTTTTTAATGATTAAAACGGGTTTTTAGCTAGACTAGCTCCTGAAAAAAAATATCTGAAATGCATTAAAAATATCTTAATTTGTAAAAAAGAAGATTAGAATTCTACAGAATTTCATTCGACAAGAACCAAGATATTGCATTTTATGTTAAACTCACAAATCCCTACCTTCATAATGAAGATAGTGATTTGTGAGCTTTACATAGAATGTAATATCTTGGTTCTTATCGAATGGTATTGACATGAAATTATGAGTACGAAAAATCATTCTATAAGGACCAAGATACTGCATTCTGTGTTAAGCTCACAAATCACAGCTATCTTTATAATGAAGATAGCAGTGATTTGTATCTTGGTTATTAGCGAATGATATTGCGCCTTCATATAATTACAGTAATATCGATAAAAATAGACGTAAAACCAGAAGAATCAAAACGTACTCTTTTTTTTAACTCTAGATGATCACATCAGTATTTTCTCATCGGTTATTTAATAACATACATATGAAAATTAAAAAAAGAACATAAATTTCCTCCTAACTTGCAGAGTTCAATCACTAACCATCTTTCAAACGATTAATACCACACCACGTTTAGCTTAACGCCTACTTCCTGGAATTTCTTCACACAGCACACAGGCCGATAAAAACGTTACTTCCGCGATCATTAGGCGAATGGATGAAAAAAGAAATTAATTTCTTGCACGCACGCTCTCATTTGCATTTTTAACCAAATTCCTTTAAAAACAAAACTTGATTTCGAACTCTCACATAGTCTCTGCATACCATGAATAAAACGTTCCATTAATCAGGTTCCGGTATTTACCACGGTTCTGCAAGTCCCACTCCTCCGTTTGGAATTTAATCACCGCGGCGATTCAGCTGCAAAAGTTGTCTCTACCTACGATCGTTGAAAGTCAGCTTCCCTCTGGGGCGTTCGAACCTCGAGGTGAGGCCGCTACACCCGCCTACGGGCTCATCAAGCAGTCCTCTGCCCTTGAAGTAGTTTGAAGGAATACATGCATGTAGTGTGCGTTCGCCCACTTTTCGGCCTAACCCAATAAACCAAAGCGAACTGAGTGACCACCAGCATGCGGCAGCGTCGAACGGGTTCAAAAATTGCCATGATCCTTATATATAGTATAGGGAAGATTTGTGAAGTTTGGAAGTTGGATGATGTGTGCATCGCAAGTTCCGATGTATTTTTTGAACCAGAGCTGGATACTGAAAGTTCTTTTGGGAGGGATACTACTAATAATAATGATAAATAAATAAAAACGGTATTTCCATTTAAATAAAATGTGCAATGAAGTAAAATGTTACTCTTAAGCAATGTAAAAAAATTTTTAGGAGAGGCTAATTAAAGAGTTTGCTGCAAAAAAGGAAGTAGCCCCAACTCTTCAAGTTTGCAGCATACTATAAGAAACGTTTGGGGATTCAACACAAACTAACAAGATAAGCAGCTTCATCTCTTACGTATCACAAGAACTAACGACTGGAGCTCCATCCTACCAAACGAGAGAGTCTTTTTTACGGCAAGATTTTACACGTTTCAAACTCTCGTAGGATGGACCTACCTCCTTTTTGCTGCAAACCCTTTAATTTATAAAAAAAAATCTCATTTAACCTAAAAAATATTTACAACGATGCAAAGTGTTATCCTTCAGCAATGCCTTTTTGTGGAGGGGAGGGGGGGTTGAAGCCCCTAGTCCCTCACCCTGGATCCGACACTGTTCCGAAGTCATTATTTTAATTTGTGATATTACCAAATATGTAGGATAAACGGGC
Organism: Cheiracanthium punctorium; assembly: GCA_038373885.1. NCBI lineage: Eukaryota > Metazoa > Arthropoda > Arachnida > Araneae > Cheiracanthiidae > Cheiracanthium > Cheiracanthium punctorium. The sequence goes on from JAWZYV010001774.1 coordinate 1,555,570, forward strand.
GCAAATTTGAACCTCTTATCACAGAATTTTCGGAGTCAACAGAAGAATTACGGAACCACTTTAATTTCGATTGGTCAATCCGTTTGTTCTTAAGTAAGTGTTGAGATCTCATCCATAAGCATATACTTATTCATGTCCGGAATTCCAAATCGTAGAATTCTCTCTTTAAACTGTTTCGAAATGAACGTTTCGATGAAAAGGTCCCCATTGCTGTTTTTTTAACAAGCATCGAAAACGAGGTTTAGAATCCGTGACCTATCCCGTGCGCTAATATTCTAAACCACTACGCTAAATACCACAACTGAGTACTAACAAACACCAGCCATAACAAATGCAAACCACAACGGCAAAATAGGCAAAGGTCTCCCCGCGGACGTAACACAGATTGGATTATCATCCACAATTAGCTGCGCACACACTGAGAGAATTACAAATATTTACCATCCTCTACTTTCATATACTACTTCCATTCAGTCTTTGCCGAAGTTGACCCAAATAAATCCTCGGACCCCAAAGGATGTAAGTCAATGGGCTAAAGAGAGAGAGAGAGAGCGAAAGCGGCCCAGGCGAGACAGACAGAAACAACTTAACTCAACATCAGCCGGAGGGTTCATTACGGCTAATTGAGTTCGAAAAGTGTTACAAGAAAACATCTTCCAGTGATCGGACACGCTCGCGCGCGCGAATTCGAATTACAGCTCCCGTTCGGCGTTCCACTTCTGCACCTTCGGGCCCCGACCAGGGATAGTGCAGCTATTTTTTCTGTTTTGATTTTCTATTTATTCTCTTTTTCTTATACGATTCTTCTGTTTGTCCTCCTTTTTCTCTGCAGCGGCGGCTTAGAATCAAGGTCAGAAGAGTTAGGTGCTGGCAAAATCGTTTACTGGGAACTGGGACTACTAAGCCCGATCGCTCCTGAGAATGAATATTTCAAAAAAAATATGTATATACATTACCTTGGAGTGCATAATTTTTTGAACTCTTCTCAATCAGTATCATTTTAGCACGTCTCACAAAATAAAAAAATATATAAAATATAAAATCTCAAGTACCTTTAGATTAATTCGCACTTGTGTGCTCTCCGTTTATTTTTTCATTAAGTCCACCATAATTCATTCATCAGCTCCAATTTTTCTTTCTTGGTTCACTATCATGGAACATGCATCATGATCCATGAATCGACCAATATCTGGCCTTTTTGTTAAATTTGGAAATGAGATCAAACCCTTACAAATCCTGAGCAGATTAATCACACCCGAGTCCTAATAAATTTGAGAAGTGATTGAACGCTTGAATTCCCAATATGAAAACTATAGCACCCTCGTTCTAAAAAAAAAGGCTAAAACACGATTTTTCTAATATTTTATTATATTTCTAATCTATTAAACTAGCCTACAGGAGGGGCATCTGCCTACGGACGAGGGGGAGTGCTTTGGTAAGGAGACTTTTTAAGGGGTTCTAATGAGTATTCTCTTCATATCTGGAGAAGACCGACCAAAGTAGATCGACAGCCGAGCGGTAGACCCTAACGCGGGACCTCAACATTTCAGCCGTCTACTATATTCAGTGGTAAACGGTCTGGAGTTTTAGGCGGTTTTCTCTAGATGTAATGTAAATGCAAGTTGAAATCCCTGAAAGAGTTCTCCGCCCACGGCACCCCCCTCGTTGGCAGATGTTCCTTATGTATGCTGGCCATAACACAAAAGACTAAATATAGAACAATTCTGGGAAGCCTCCACCATGGCCTAGTGGATAAACACACTGGACTTGGTAGATGGCTGAAGTGTTCCGGGTTCGGATGTATCGTGCGACCATCGATCCAACGGTCCGAAGTTGTGGGCGGTTTTCTCCAGATGTAACGTGAATTCGCGTTAGAACCTTTAAACAGTCCTCCGCCCAGGCATCCCATCTTAGGCAGATAGCCCTCGAGTGGTTTTGTCTTAATACACAACTAATACACAACCAACTGGGAAGCAACAAAGGCCAAAGAAGGTAAGTTTCTTTTCTAATGATGAGAGCCAACAGGTTAAACATGAGTCCAAGATTAAAAATGAATAGATAACAGAGAAAGGAAAAAAAAACAGGTTCATCTCTAATGATAATATGCTACGTCCAGCTTATCGCCTCCCACCCTCCCTTGAAAATTTTCTGGATCCACCACTAATAAGAGTACTTAAGACCTAACGTGCATTTTCGCATTTTAATTGTGTTTGAATTGAAGTTTTTGATGACAAGAATTAAATGAAGTCACCTCAGACGTTACCTCTGCTTAATAGTTGAAAGTAACTGAAGCGTGGAAAAAAACATTGAGACTCGCGTGTCGCTAAATGCTTGTAGGAAAGACGGCACCTAATGGAAATTTCTCCTTAATGAAAGTAATGAGCCGTCGCTGCTAAGGCTGACGTGAGTGTTTCCTTTTTTTCATACATTGACAAATGCGGCGTGACTTTTAATTGCATCGATTATCGTAAAAGGCATTTGAAGTCTTCCCTTCAGCGTGTTTCTTAGCTATTCGAATTTAATAAACGGAGTTCTGAATACACTGAAATTGAGAATTTGTTAGAAAATTTGTTATTTAATCTGATCTGTGTTAGATCCTTTAATTTGTACTATGAATGTAAATATATTTCATTTCAGTAGAAAAGAAAAGCTTGATGTGTTACATTAAATAAAATATGTATTTAGTTGAACAGTTACTTATGATTGTTAATATTTAGTTGAATAGTGATTTATTATTATTTATATTTAGTTTAATAGTTACTTATACTGAAATAGACACATAAATACATATACATATATATATATATGTGCATGTGTTTGTGTGATTATGGCGACGCTACGCTAGGGCGATCTGCCGAGAATGGGGGTGCCTTGGTAAAAGGACTTTCTAAGGGGTTCTAACGCGTATTCACGTTACATCTGGAGAAAACCTACCAAAATCAAGACCGTTAGATCGACAGCTGCGCGGTAGGACCCGAACCCGGGATCTTCATACTTCGGCCGTCTACCATTTTCAATGACATAACCACTGTGGCATGGTGAGGCTTTTATCAAAATTCAAATTTTCTATTAGCTGCCCTTAAAATTCGATAAGGGGCGTAACAGCTTTCATTTTTAAATACAGGATTTGCCACGGGATCTAAATTTAATAAAAAAAAATTGATAAACCTTCCCTTGTAATCCCGTCTCATAGTCGCCACAGCTCTCACGAATCTCCAGGGACAATGATACAATGGACATTTAAATAGCCAATAAATGCACTTTTGTTTGAAATATATGACTAGCTCATGAATTATGTGAAATAAACTTCTGTGTTTTCGTCCTTACATCTAGGCTCCAAACTAGTGATGTTCTATTCGAATAATTACTATAATCGATTACTGCTATTTGAATAGAATCAACAATAGATTAATCGAATAGTGAATATTCGCGATTTAACTATTCGAATAGTATTCGCTGTTTTTATTAGAGATTTCGAATGCCATGTACTATTCGAATGCTATCTGCTGAGAGTTCGAATGGATTTTCCAAATCGATTTTCTCGAAAGCATTTAATAATCGATTAATTCGAATAGTTTCATTCATTCATGCCCATCACCACTTGAGACTACCGAATATTTTGGACACTCTGATTTGACACTTTCTCATTTTTCAAGATTCACACCTTCTTACGAACCCTTCATTTGGACAGCTCGGCAAGAGCTATTATGGTATTACATTATAGAATTAAATGCTCTGTTGATGGATGTAGTAAAAAAGCATTAGCAACATCGGTAATATAAAGTGCATTTGCCTTTGTTTTATACATAGCTACGTTGTGTAGGAGAATATAGAGTAACAACAAGTAAAAAACAACCCAATTTACTCGTCCAGCAAGCAATGAAAGTAAGGAAATCAGATATTAAAATAGGTAAAAGTACTTTAAATGACCGAGTCAAGCAGGTGTATGAAGAAAATTGGCCACTTTACAATCATGTTACCAAGCCAATCGGCCTGCCATTAAAAAAAAAAAAAAATTCCCAACACGATATCTCAATCCAGATTTTTTAGTCGCTCATCTAGAACTCAGTTGCGTGCCGAACGTTAGTTAGTATATTAAATTCGAAAATTATTTTAAGACATGCGATGGCAACGTTTATTATACGAACCAGCGTCTATCTCTCAAAACGACCGTGACGCCTTGCGAGATGGTCCAGAACTATTTATTACAAGTGGAGGAGGTTTAATTCCGCTCGGAAACACAGTATACGTATTACAGTTCATTTCTAGTGTGAAGGCACGGACCTGACAGACCATGAAATAAAAATTATATAAAGACGTAGAGTTCGTTGTGAATTATTTCTAAGGTGGAGTTTTAAGGTAAAATGGCTTGGTTAGCATTGAATTCAGTTAATGTGATATAAGAATGAATGTCATTCATTATTTGTATTTATACGTATTAAATAATAACTCTATAAATTTATTCATATTATTTTAAATATTACAGTAGACTCCCATAAAGCACGGTAGATGCTTTCCATGTTACATGAGTCACAAATACATGATCATCAGCAGTGTTAACATGTAATGCAGAAAATCTGTCTTATTATTTTACTTGTTATAAGAGTCTTTTTTAACATGTTATAGGAAAAATATAGCAATTTTACCAACGTGTTATACGAATCCGTCTTGCATGAACCCGTGTTATTGGGGGAAGGGGAGGGGTCGTCTGTATTTTATTTATTGCTGCATCTTATAAATCCCTCCAATAATTTTTGCAAGGGAGTTCGCGATATCGTGTAAATAAACTTCTGTTAATGGTAGATAACTTTAATTTATAAATGTTTTCTATTAGGTATGCTATCTATTTGAAGCAAAACAAAATTGAAGGGTTTCGTCATGGAGTCCTGCATAGATGGCCACAGAAAGGGATCTTTGCCGTCGTGCCTTTGTGAGGAAGGAAGTTGAACAGATTAGTCATTATTTACAGGGTAGTGAACGCTTCAATAAGATTGCGGCGGAAAGTATTTTATAATCAATGCGCTTGCATGATTTAACTTTAAAAAAAGTACTCAATCAAAAAGCACTGAAAAGGGGGGAATTGTTTTCAAAGGCTTCTCGAATATGATGGATGGTAAAATAAACTTAAAACAACCGAATTTCTGAAATCACAGACCCATTTCTCCGTCGCATGACAGGAGGAAAAACGTTTTTTAACTATACTCCATTATTTAGATAAACAAACCAAAGAAAATGAGCTTAGAGGCAGGAATTTCTGAAAGAGCGTAAACATGAAATGCAGCGAAAGAGCCATTGACTTCATCACTATACTTCAATGAGTCAATCAGGAAAATGCCATCCTCCAGTAAGACACGTAACAGGGTGCCATCACTATCACTTGACACGTGACAGCTACTCCGTATGCTGAACATCAGATATAATCAGATGGTTGATTGGATAACTGAAGCTTGATTAGGAATTTTTAATGAGAATGTGTCACGGACGCAAATTCAAGCCTCCAGGGGCCTATTCGCATTCTTTTTGGAGTTCGTTTACTAGTAAAGGTCTTAATGTTTGTTTTTGTAATTGATTTTATTTGACATTTACGATCCCTTTTAATTGAAAAAACATTAAAAGATGTGAAAATAGAGCTACTTTTTATTGAAAAATGATTTGAAAGAAAAAATATACATTAGAAATATTTTCATTGACTTGTTTTTTTTTTTAAATGTTTAATTAAAATTTTGTTTTAGAGGATCATGAATTTATATTTAGGTATCATAGGGTTAAAGATCTTAAAACGGTTCTAATTTTTCCAACATCATAGGGCGCTTTCTGTACCAGGGGATTAACGCAAACGTGCATGTGCAGCTCCGGATGATCTACCAACCAGCATTAGACCGTTCCACGGACTTTGATGTATTCTAATCGACGTATGCTAAACGAAATTTGCCTGTAAGATGGCTCTGGGAGTCATAATCATTAAGTTTATGTTGTGCGCATGCGTACGTTGTAGATTGCATCATGATTCGCCACTATGCGTCGCTAGAGGACGCTTACGTAGATAATCATTAAAAAGGGGTCGAATATTTTCCATTGAGAGGGTGATGCTATTTCGCTAGTCGATGATCCTCCTATATCCATGTCCGTAGCCCGGCCACACAATAAAGTATTGTAGAAAACTGTACTGTAGAAAACGCGCAGCCCCGTTTAGTACACATGTTAAACAATGGCTGCAAAAGCAATGAAGCTTCAGAGACAAAGGATGTAAAATACATTTTGTGCATCGCAGATTCAACATGTTCAACTTAAGCATCATGCGTATCCTTGAACCCAGACACTTTTAGAGTACTCTGGGTTGAAAGTGCACGTCCCAAGATTTATTTATAAAGAAATAACAGCACCAGAGGAGACGTCATTACTCGGAATTTGCTTGCTTAAATTATGGGGGACGATTTCGATTATTCTTTGTTATTTATGGAAGTATAGAAAAAAGACTCATTTTCATCAAAGTTCATTTTCCGAGTCTAAAAACTTAAAAAATGACTTTTTTCGTTGGATTGCTTAATTTAAGAACTTATGTGGCAATAATGGATACTGATTCTATGGTAATTGCAGTGTTAAAAATAGAACATGAAATTACTTATTTATTTTAAATCGGAAGCATTTTAATCAGCTGTGATTTTATGAGAGTGTTATTTTGATGGATTATATAACTGTAAGTAACGGTATGAAGAAACCGGTGTAATCAGTTATGAGGTGTTTTACTCAATTTAATGTTTTGGGAATGAGCCATTCCAATCAATTTTATCTTTAGAAGGCTGTTTCAAAGAAATCCCTTTTTAACACTTTCTAGCAAGGTTGTAAAGTGTTTATGATTTCGGTTTGTCTCTCTGTCCGTATGTGCTCTAACTATTGTAAGTGCACATTGATTAGTACGAATTTTTTTTTTTTTAATGGAAAGATGTTCAATCATTCAATACAGAGCTGTTGCATTGAACCCTGATCAAATATAGACAGGAGTGAATACGCGTTAGAACCCCCTTTAAAAGTCCTCCGCCCAAGCCATCCCCCACGAAAGATGACCCTCGTGTAGGCTTGTTATAACAAACAAAAAAAAATAGATAAGATTCATTTCCTTAGCATATTGATAGAATTTATCACTGAAGTATTCTGTAACATTTTACAATAAGTTACAGTGTCGAGGACTTTTTAGGCGTTACTTCTTACTTCAATTGTTTTGATAAAAGTTTTCCATATTTGAAGATAAAGTGATATAGAAGTAACAGAATGCGAAACTCCTCAAGTTAACAAGTATATAATTATGTTTAGCAATTAGTGTTTCACAAATATATTAGATATAAGCATCTTGTGTTTGACTTTTTCAAATGACAAATGAATAAGTAGTTTTTATAAGCAAATATATGCTCCTAAATTTAATGCGAAGGGATTGTTGAACGGTAAAAAGAAAAATATGCTTGTTTTGCATCGTTAAAAATGGCTTCTTGAGCAATAAAATCACTCTTCCCAGCCTTGAAACATGCATAGATAATAGTGATCTTCTAAGAGCAGCAATACGGTTAGTTCCATTTCAGTTGCTGCGGTCATATTGGATTTTGACTCTTAAAAATATTAAATAAGGGGTTGGAGCCATCTCTCTCTCAATCTCCTAGATGTGACAAGAAAGGGAAGTTGCAATGGATTAAGGACAATGTCCTGCAACGGGTGCTTTAACTTGCTTGCTAAAAATCATTAGAAGTATTTCGAATGGTTTCTATTAATAGAATATCTAAAAGATGGAAGGTTTTAGAATGTGAACGATTTAAGGGATGTCCAGACGAACAAAAATGTAATCAAACATATTTTTTTTTAAATTGCGGCTGGGGAAGGAGGAATAAGATAGTAAGAGCAATAATAACGGAACATTTCGATGTGATATTGCTCGCATGTCAATTGGTTGACAACTTACTGCTCATCCTACAGCGGAGATGTTGCCAGTGTACTTATTTCTATAATGTTAAGTGCAGAAAAAAGGGTGTTAAAATATCCACCGAAATTATCTCTACACACTTCAAATCATATTAAGCCGCTGGAAAATGAAAATTGAACGTTTAACAAGTTCAATCTACTGCAATCACTGCGTTAAGTTTGAACCAAATGACGTTTTTGGATGTTCAAAATCAAGTGTCTGGCATTCAAATGCATTACGAGAGATTTTTTTATGTCCTGCAAACGTTGTTACTGCACTCGTTCTTGTATTCGTCGGATGCCCTAAAGAGCATTCAAATGTAATCATACACAATTGACTAATCCAAGCACATTTTACCCTACCTTAACGTTCACGGTTAGAGTTGCCATGAATACGGGTAGACGTTAGTTTGACCCTTTAACGCGCAGTGTTCCCGCTCTGGGAACACCAAACTCTGACATTTTGACTTTTGCCAGTCACGAAGAATAGATTGGATTTCTATAAAAATAGTTGCGGGTGACATAGCTCTACGAGAATCCTTTACATTTTAGCTCGTCGTTTCCCGTAAAAAATTGTCACGATTACTTTTAACAGCACTGACGTCTGCTGAAAAATGGAAGAATGCGAGAACAGCTGGATAGATTGCCCAATGCTGAAAAAAAAGCAGCCGTTGCCATCGCTCGACTTTACTACCAGCAAGATGGCGGATGATCGAAACGTTCATCGCGTGCCACAGATCTAGAGACCCTTTTTTTGGGCCGACTCGGCACAGCCAGCTGTCTACAAAAAAGGGTCAGTAGATCTGTGGCTCGCGATGAACGTTTCGATCGACCGCCATCTTGCTGGTAGTTAAGTCGAGCGATGGCAACGGCTGCCCTTTTTTCAGCATTGGTAAAGGGTTGCGCCTCAAAGGGTTAACAGACGGAAAATAATAGCAATACTTCCTATAGTAAGTGTGAACATAGATTGAAATTGTTATTCTGAGGAAGAGAAGAATTAATTTTTACGATATTTGGTAGAGAATCAGAGATGATCCAGTTTTGGATGACAATGTATTTTGAAATGTGCAAATACTTCCTTTTAACGTAGCATCATAAATTATATAAATAATAAGAAATACAATATTTCCGGACACGAAATTATTTTTAAAATCTTCAGTCTTCCTCAAAACAACAAGTAGGCACATGGATGCAACGCGCCACTTGAAATCATCCAGTGCAACAAGTTTGGCGCATGCACCACGATTTGGCCACCCCTGGTTCAAATAATAATAATAAGATAAGAAGAAGAAGAAAAGATACAAATATTCAGGGAAGGACGTAGCGAGAAAAAAAAAATCGGAGACTTACAAAAAGTTGAAAAAATAGAATTTCTCACAAAAATGCTTAATTATTGACATCCAATAAAACATACAAATTTTCGGGGGGAGGGAACAGGCCACCATTGCTCACTGCCTAGCTACGTCCCTGTATCCAAGTGTTTAAGAATAAAGAGAATTCGTAAGATGTACCATCACCCCTCCCCCTTTTCCCCAACTCTGATTTTTTTTTTAAGTCTGTGACGTTTTATCGTATATATAGCATTTCTAATAATCGATTGCGTCCAAGTAAACAAGCATCTTAAATTGTCGCCCCGTCTTGCCCATAGCATTGACACGCTTATGTCTAGATTGTCAGAAATGAAGTGAGCCCCCCTCCACCCTTCCCCCGCATTATCGCATCTACAATGCATTCTACAGGAAGTAAGGATGGTTTGGAAACACTCGGTAGATTCAGTGGAGCATTTGATAGCGGAAGGATCACCGAAAACAATCGAAACAACAGCGTGAGGGTGTTGCCAAAGATAAATATATAAATATGATGTGAAAAAGGAAACCGCTGAATATTCCGAATTCCTCGAAACGACTGTTTTGTGGTCCGGTTTTGAAATAAGCACTCTGTCTTCTGGCCCAGGAAATCTTGGAAAATTGCAGCCAATTTTTTGCAAACGGTTCTGGAAGTGCATTGGCTTATGTTAAATAAGCGTTTTTCTGAAAAGCAAACATTATGTCGTTTTCATCACCACCCAGAAAGGAGTAAAAGTTTCTTAATCCTACTATAATTTTTTACTTTTTCTTGGGGAAAAAAAACATTAATTTTCCTTTTAGGAGAATCATTATAAATATTTTTAAAAAATGCAACCATAAAGTTTCACAGCTTTCTAATTAAATTTTATTTTGTTATAAAATACTAATTTTTGATGCATGATGTTGGTATGTGGCTTCTTTTTTTAACTTTAGGAAAGAGAATTTGCCTCCGTAGTCATTTGCCAACGTGATGTATTGTAGGGTTAATTTTTAAATAAGTTATTGTTGCAGAAAATTCATCATTAAAATTAAAATATGATCGCTAGAGTTTCTTCACGAAAAAGCAAGGTAGCCCTTTTTTAAAATAAAAAACAGTATTTATAAATCCTGTTAAAGATTTTATGATCGTTTTTATTTTATTCGAGCCAAATTTTATTCCAAAACTTTTATATTTAAAGAATTACTTATTTGACGACTATAGCTATGATTCAAAAACAAAAAACACATTCCATTCGAGCTTTAACATTTTATCTGATAAGTTTGTGCGCGAACGGAGCTGTCTGAAAGAAAAAAGAAAAAATATATATACACTTGTGAGAAGGAAATTAGCACGAATTAAATTTTCTTTTTAATAACTAGCGCAAATTAAATTATCTCTTTAATAACTATCAGAACTGTTTCTGCACACACACACACATATATGTAACAGTAGTTGTAAAGCAGAAAAATAAAATAAAACGACTAATAAACTAAAAATCCGTAAACTGTTTGCACAAATTAAATAACAAATGTAAATATTAGAAACGTTTGAAAGCAGGTCAAAAACGCGTCTTTTCAGGGCTTCGTGGTCGCTCTTCACAGGAACTCATCGAACAAAGGAAACCGCTTGACCCATGTCACTGGAGAAAACGATTACTTAATATGCTTTTAATTAAACTTTGGCAACTAACAGACAAACATTAACTTTTAAGGTCAATCCGCCTCTTCTTTACAAATGATGTACTAACTTTACTCAATTCTCTTTATGGAACGTACACAAGCCAGCGAATTTCATTTTTTTACTTATTTCATTTTGTTCAATGAGCTCGTGACAGGTAAACCTAGTTAAGGTTGGGGTTACCTAGATAAAGACAGGCCTTCCGATTTATGATTGTACGAAATTGATACGTCATCTTCCCGATTGCTTATTGTTTAAGGAGGAATGCAAGTAGTCGGTAATGCAATGCCCCCGACTGGGATTGAATGACAATCGATTATGATGATTTGGTGCAGCGTACATAACGGTAATGGAGGTGCGTTTCAGTTCATGTTTATGCGTTCTAATTAATTTTATGCCTATAATAAACTGCGTAATTTTTTATTTATTAATTAATTTGTTTGTGTAACATGGAGGAGAAACGAGAAAAAATAGAAAGCGTTACCATTGTTCTAATTTGTTCAACAAATAAAGAGGTTTTATAGTAAGGGACTTGTTGCAATAAGCATTCCACAAAAGAGTAATAAAACATCTACGTACGTTTTAAGAGATAAAATTCTTCAGCCACCTTCATCAGCAGAGAAGCTCCACCATGGCCGAGTAGAAAAGGCATTTAGAATGGTAAACGGCTGAAGAATAAAGTTCACAAAAATTTAGGCCGAAATTCGTTCTGAAATGTAAGATTGGCTATTCTAATTTTCCGTAATTTTCTATAGATATGACGTGAATGCAGGCAGGGAGGTGGAAGATAACAACCTGGTGCACAAATGCCAGCACAGAACCTTAGCATGATCGAAAATTTCGTTTGAAAGAGGAGGGGGGGGGAGGGGGCGACATATCCTGAAGAATAAAGTCCACGAAAAAATTCGTTCTGAAATCGGGAAGGTTGTCTATTCTAATTTTTCGTGATTTTCTACAGATATGACGTGAATACGGACACGGGGGTGAAAGAGAACAATCTGGTACACAAGTATTATGGTAAAATAGCTTAGCATAATCGAAAATTTGGGAAGGTGGGCCATATATCGAGTATAAGAGTAATAAATGAAAGCTGTTCTTGAGTTTCGGAACAAATATTTTAAATCAAAAGATTTTAAAACAAAATTCCGAAACGTTTGTTTTGAAACAAAGACCTAACTCCTCCTCCCTAAGGCTAGGCCTATGTAATACCACCTGTATAAACTAATACACAATAAGCAACACCCGCGGCATAGAAACGTGCGTGAAAATGCATTTCTGGAAATAAACATTTCGCGTTATCATACATCGAACATTCTCGAAATCCGTCTATTATCCTTCAATTATTATTCTTAAGAGGGTTTCCACCAACTTCGCCATAGAACACACAAACCACCAACATTATACAGCCATTTTTATTGGTGATGACAAGAATCACAGAAAACACTACAACTCATGAGGATGCGAGCACCTCGAATTATAACACATAAATTGTTTCTCGGAATAAAAACGCCAACGAAATTTTTTGGTTACGACTGGACGACTGCTTCATTGCTTCCGCCATCGTTTGTTTTTCTGTGCCTTCAGATTTTCGGATCCGGGGGGCACAATTCGTATTGCCATTTTTTCTTGGCGATAATAAATAAATTCCGGGATGCGCGATGGCAAATTGTGTACGGAGTGTGCGTTTCAGAATTCGCATGCACGGTTCGTAAAAGCGTGTGCTCCGAGCATGCGATAAGTCAGCAATCCGAATATTTCGCACGCGGAGGTAATCCACGAAAAAAAATGAAAACGCGAACGTAAAAAAAGAGTCAGTAAAGTGATACATGGAATTTCGGTTATTCGACAAATCGTTGCTCTTATTTGGAACATTTTTTTTCGGACTTGTGTGCTCGCAGGGGTCGATCCAGAAATTTTCCCCAAGTTCCATTTTTGTGAAAACTGATTATTTTTGTGAATTTTCATAAGAATTTTAATAAAAATCTCTTTTTTTTCTTAAAATAATTTACAAAACAAAATAAAAAGTACTGTAAAAGCCAATGAAGTGGCCGCTTTAATCGACTCTATTTTCGTGAAGAGGCTGTTTGAATCGATTGTACTTATGTGAAGTGGCCGTTTGAAAGATAATTTTGAGAAGGGGCCGTTTGAATCGATTGTATTTTTGTGAAGGGGCAATTTGAATCGATTGTATTTTTCTGAAGGGGGCCGTTTAAATTGATTATAATTTTGTGAAGGGGCCGTAAAGCGGACCCAAAGTTCGAACAATGAAAATGTACACTAGGACAGAGGGTCTCACCATGGTAGAGTGGACAAAGCACTCAAAAAGGTAGACGGCTGAAGATCCAGCCTTCTGACCTACTGTGAGACTGTCGATCTAACGATCTGGAGTTCATGTATATAGTTTTCTTGTTCCTAAAGTTTTTAATTTGTTTTTAATAGTTAGTGCTATATGTTATTGTAAACAGGCCGCACTGAACGAAATGGATAGGTAAAAATAAAAATAAAAAAATATGTAGATATATATAATTGGCGGAACACGGGAACAGGAATTCTTCCCCAGTTGGGGGGGGGGGGGAAGGAACTAAGTGGACAGTGTTCTACAGCTCAGACTGTATTATGAACTGTAAACTGTGAAAGATATTAACTATGAAAATACGTGAACTGTATCATGTAGCATCATCAGCACTTGTTTGTTAATTAAGAGATTTTGTTCTGTATTACTAACATCCGTGTTCCTTCTGCTACTGGGATTCTGCGAACCCCAGTGGCATAGTTTGTATTTTTCTTCAAAGTTAAATAAACTGGACTTTTCCCTGCCTCGGGTAATATTGCCTTAAGCGCTTGGGTCTCCCCCCCCCCCCCGGTGGGTATCTTACAATCTTACGATCTGGAGTTTGGGTTGGTTTACTCCAGATGTAACGTGAATACGCATTATAACCCCTTAAAAAATCCTTTGACCAAGGCACTCCCTATTCTTGGCAGATCTTCCTTGCATAGCTTTGCCTTAAAGCTACATCCATTCTCTAGGACAAAGGAAGGAAATTTTGAACTAAAGGGTATAAGTGGAAAACGAACTTACGACCGTACGCTTCGGCGATTAGAGTAGAGTAGGACAGGGATCTCAACTTCAAAACCGTTCGGTCCCTTCCATTAATCGTTCTGATTGCAAACTGATCAGCCGGCAGCAAATGTCGTTGCCGACACGAAAATTGACAACTATGTCAAATTTAACAAAATGGCAGATGCGCAGAAAACAAGCAGTGGCTTATTATATATGCTGTGTTACATTAACAACAGAATAAAGATATACAGCAAAACCTCTTTGAGAAACCACCTATAGAAGCGACCATCAATTGAAAATTTCTTCGTGGACGTGATGCTAAAGTTGCCTTCCATTAATCCTGTGAGCATCTCGAAAAAATCCAAAAAATGTACAGTAGTTTTCACTCTGATATAAAGTTAGCCAGTGGAATTTCCCGGGTTTAAACCTGCTTCCTAAATCCCAGGTTAGTAACTATAGAGCAAGGCCGTACTCAGAGGGTGGAGCAGGAGGGGGTCCAGTCTCTCCCGAAATTTAAAATTTTCTTTAAAAAATAATCTTGAGGAGGTCTTTTTGTGAAAAATTCAGCATTTTTCATCGTTTGGTCCCCCTCCGAAATTTTTGGACCCTCCCCGAAATTTTTTTCTGGGTACGGCCCTGAACCAGGGACTTTTTTCCATTTGAGTGACTGTTTTCCACTGAATTACTGCTTGCGAATTGTGCATTTAAGATTGTTCAGCGAGTTTCTCGAAGCAGTAAAGTTCGTCTCCCATCCTGACAACTCGACTGATTACTAACACAACCCTTATACATAATCAAATAAAAAATAACTAATATAATTCTTTTAAAGATCTTGTATTTATTTACTTGTCCAAGGTACAAGAATAAGCGAAACTTTTTTGTCTTAAGCACTTTTTATTCTATGCTAAAAGAATTCATACTTGTTACAATTTGAAGCAAGAATTTCATATGTAAATGCATTTTTTTCTTCTTTAAAAAAAAAAAAAGATATATGAAAAGTATGGAAGGGTGGACATCATTTTAAAATTCCCTGAAATTGATTTTTTGGTATATTTTTTGGTGCGTGTTGCATTTTACAGCAAGAATTTTATGGATCTCATGTTTTTTCTTCCAGATATGTTGAAAGAGCGTTTTGGTCTCCGCCCCCCCTTCCTCCTCCAATAGGCTAGGAATTTCGAAGTCTACGAATTTTTGCTATCTAATCTAGCATCTACTTTTAAAAAATTGACAGACATACCCGATTTCCTGTTATTAGCATTAGAATCAGTTTCGGCTAAGCAAAATGTTGGCATGCAAAAAGAAAAAAAACAATAGACATTACCTTTATATTCTTATAACATATAAGTTATGTATAACCTTTTAATAATGTAACAGACAAAATTTTGATCAAAATGACTTGTGATACAAAAAAAAGGGGGGGGGGCTGAAGAAGTTTCGAAACTAAAAATACAAGAATCCCCTCTCTTTTTTAAGCAAAACATTTACAAAGTAGACGGAAATATTTCTCTGTAACAGAAGTCAAAGAACCTGGCAAAGAACAGGAGGCAAAGGTGGGGAAACGTGAGAGGCTCTAGTCCCCCAGTGCTTCCTTCTCACCTGCTTCCTTGAATCGGGTAGCAGATAATACTGTGGTGCAACACCAGCTTTCTCAGTCACCTACGTTGAATTCACTGAATTCAAGCATGTTAATCCAATCACGAAAGGGCCTAACTAGTTTAATTAATAAAAATTTTAAGAAAATTATTATTATGACATTTTAAAATTATAATTCCGTGTGCACATTCAGAATCCTTTCATATCAGTTCGATCGCAAACGGCATTAAGCTACCTAGATTAATTTTAAGTACGATTTCATTAATGTTTAATTTTTAAAAACGCAATCAATCATATTTTAATTTAATAAACAAATTAGACATATCGATCAAATTGCGAAAAAAACGGGAATGCATATTATGAATAGGTTATTAATATTTAAGACTAATTAATAGTTCATTAATGTGTACGATATTTCCCAATATTTCAAATTCCGATTGAAATACATAATTAATTACGGAAACTAACAAAACCTAAATTTTGTAAAATTCCAAACTGGAAAGATAATAGAAAAGGTAATACTTCCTAAGAAAGAATACATAATTTGAAATTTTTATTTTGAGGTTAAAATTAATGTATCTTTCAAAACTCATTTTTTAAACAACTAGGGGAAAAGGCCCCTAGACTCGCTACGCTCGCTTTTCGTATGAGGCATTCGGCCCCTAATCAGGCTTATTCTTAAAAAAGACATAATTCCAACAGACAAAACCCGAAGATTGGATCAGATAGAATGTTACTGAGCTAAGCTACATATTGCTTGGTTCTTGCATCTTCATTGGTACATAAACATTTAAACTTCACACTACAGTAGACCCCCTACCCCTCATAACACGGAAGATATTTTGTTATGGGAATCCGTGTTGTACGGGTCCTGAGCTATACTCCACCTGGAGTGCGGACTCCGCTTATAATCGCTGGAAAAATTATTTGCACTCCTCAGAAACACAATGATATTTAATGTTGCCATTCAAAAGTTATATTAATTAGGAGCTAAAGCGTAATAAAATCAGAACACATCTTTCAGCTGTATTTTTAATAATGTAAAACCTATTGGACACCTTGCGAATTTGCCACCCATGGCGATTTTTCATTATTTGGCGACTTGCGTACATGTAAAGTTAATAAAAGCTACGGAACAGATAGAATAGCCTGTCACCAATGGCGACTTTTCATTATTTGGCGATTTACACAAGCTCACAACCTGTATTTACTGTTCATTTAAGGTTACCGGAAAACCGTTATCTATATTTTCATTTACATAATCGTTTGCAGATTGGCGTACTTAACACCACGAATTATACCATCTCGTCGCGCTAGCAAATATCCAAAGTGTACTATAACTGCTTTAATGGCATAGTTAACGCCGCCAAATATTTCTACTGGTAGCAAATAATCCAGCTGGACGAGAACCGGCTTTAAAATAATCTGCATTTTAATTATTTTTCATTTTCAAGATATTAGTTATTCTGTTTTGGAAAAACGAATAATCGCTAATTCTAAACTCCTGTTGTCTAAGCGAACTTACTATTTGTGTAACACATTTTGAGTTACTTATTTCATATAGTTTTTATTTTGGCGTAAAATGGGCGTAATTCTAACTCATGTTTGTAAATTTCACGCGATTTTAGATACTTGGAAACGCTTTGTTGCAAAGGAATGAATGATTTTATGCCAAATCTGGCAACCATTGTGTTTATTTTTTCAGTTTTTCATTAATATCTTCTTAAATAATTCGATTTTCGAAATTTAAATCAGCTTAGCAGGTTCCTCGGAATTTTTCGAATCTGTGGGCACCTTAGTCGAAACTCAAATCCCTACGGTTTAGGAGGAGTTAGGTCAACAAGCTTTGACAGCGCCAGCGGCCTTTACTTTTTTTTAGAATAGAGAGATAAGTTTGTCGTTTTGTATTTCTCAATAGTGTGTTTAACGTCTAGAAGAAATTTATATGCATCCAACAAAAATAAAAGTTAACAGTGAGTAACAGAGGATTAGCATTTGATAAAAATAAATAAATGCTAAACCAACCATACATGCCTGGTCATCCATCAACATATTCTACATAGGCCTAAAGAGGCCAAGACCTACAGCCTAAGGTCAGCTCTCAAGTAAAATACCTATTTTTGAAGAAAAGGGGCCGTTGAACTGAAATTTACCGCAGGGAACATATAACTGTGGTTAGCAGTTATGTTTGATATCTCCTTAAAATAAATAAATATAAATGACTACCAGCTGCTGCTCACTTAACTTAAAACGGCCTGCAGCATGTTTCTCTAATACAGATGAAAACGTAAATCGGAGAGACATTAATGAATGGAATTGATGTACTATTACAGCAGACGATTTCTAAATTTTTTTTCTTTCTCTTTTTACATGTGGAGCGCTCGATTAATAAGCCTCGGAGTGAAATTTCCGTATGCAGGAGCTGCATTTAAATAGCGTGTTCGTTTACGAATAATAAAATATTTTTAAATAGAGCAATGGATTTAAGCTTGGTCTGTTTCAGAGTTCTATTTTTGGTACAGGCTTCAGTGTTTTTAATTGCTTTCCCAAGTCACTTTTAACAGTTGTAATTTATTCTAATCTTGAAACAATTTAAAATACTAAAAGGAAAAGATTTTCGAAGGAGGAAAAGAAAGCTATTATTTCTAGCAATCCGGCTAACGATGAAATTTGTGGGCATATATTTTCGCAGTGCCTTTTCTGTATTTTATTAATTTTGACGTGTAATCAGGGAAGATGGCTGGAGTTAAGATATTGCTTTGAAGTGAAACTTACCCCTCACCCCCACCCCCACCCCCACCCCCAAAAAATGCACATTAAATTGTAGGAAATAATTTTTTCCTCCTTTAATGAGTTTCGAAATATAAAATTTTCTTCAGAATTCAGACTATGTTGTTTGCTTGTGTATATATTTATTAGTAGAGATGTAACGAATAGTGATTTGGCCGAATAGCCGACTACCGAATAGTGGCCGAATATTCGTTAGATCCCTATTTATTAGCTCAGAACACCCAACATAATAAAACGATCGTGTTGTGGCCAAATAGCATATCCACTACTACGATGAAATTACTACCGTCATAATGATTGAAAGATTTTCAGTGAATTACAAGCATATTTCTTTTTTAGCCTGTATTTTTTCTGTACTTTCATATTTTTTACATGTCAATATGGGAAAATTACAAACATTCAAAACATTTTTAAATATAAATACATTTTAGGGCCCCTTCCGACATCATCAAATTATGATGATTAAATCAAATTATGATACGAAATATTAAGAACAGCATACAGTGTTTTTTTTTTTTTTCAGACAGAATCCAACTAAGTTACCTACCACCTTCTTATTATGTAACTAATGCACTCTAAAATACAGAGATAATATGAGATAAAGACTTATACCTAATAATCTGTAGTAATTACATCGTTGTATGTATAATCCGAAAATAATATGAATCTGAAAACCAACAGACATTTCAAACGATGTTGCAGGTTTTTAGTCAGGTATACAGACAAGCTTTTTCATTACAACATAATTCTATACAGCAACATAAAGCTGCGTGTAACATAAAACAAATTAATATGCCGGAAATTCCGAATTCCTGAATAGCAGGAATGCTGTTTCTATGTAACAGAAAATACTGTCACAAGCCATTAGGAAAAGTACTTAATAATTTCCTACAGAAACGGGGGTTAAAAGATCTACCAACTTTATTGATGTTGCGTTAAACCCAAATTCCGTAATTTATTATGCTCATTTAAAGCTGAAGCTATCCTCTTATCTTCGAATTAAAACTTATAAAATGTCTTTTTGCGAAATGACTACACGGCAGACAAGACTACAAATGCAAAAATATAGATAACAAAAGTATTAAACAGATTAGAGAAAAGTTACTTTTGTATAAAGATTTTTTAAATCTCTGATACTGAAATATCAAATTCTAATATGAGTTTATATGCAAATATTTCAGTGTTTTTTCGTTCAAAATTCTATTCTGTCCGATAATTTCTTTAAATTATTGAATTCTTATCGAATGCGGAAAGTAAGCTTTTTTAAAATCATATATATGCATATATTTTATCAGACACTAAGTCGATTATACAATCAAATTCATAGTCTTGATGTGGATACATTTGCGGATATACAGAATGATTTTTCTCTCAGTAAAAATTGAAGAATTTAAAGGTAATAATTTATCTTAAGTATTAGATTTTTCCTAAAAGCACTTTAAATTTGTTTTAACTGCTACACAGCTATTTTTTTAAATATCGTGATAGCCCATGTGTAGCTTTGCCATAGCCACACAAACAAGCAATATCGTAATACAATCTACTAATAATAATTTATCTGAAGCCTTGCGTAAAGCTGCGGAATGTTGAAAATGAATGTTCTAACAAAAATTCGGCAAGGAAGGTCCATCTGAAACCAAACTTGAAGCAAGTTTCAAAACATAACATGAACAGCTCCATAATGTGACTGTTATAAAATTATTAGATGTTCCTCAACATACAAATTTTTCCTTTCGACAAAAAATTGTACTTTTCAAGATTTCTTTTCGTTTTATTTTTAATGATTTGTTTTCAAAAATATTTAATATCAAAATTAATTTAATTCAAAACTATTTAGTTTTCTAAAAGTACGTGATTTTGTAAAAATGGCCAAAGAAAAGGTAACCATATTTTTACTTATAAATATTAAAATACTGAAAAATATTATTATATTATTAGAACATATAAGAATAAAATAATATGATTAAAAATTTTAATGGAACATTTTAACCGTGTTAATATAGTTATTAATCCTCATAAAGTTTCTCCGTTCAGTGGAATAAAGTTGAGCGATAAATTTACTAATAAAGACAGAAATAATACGAAAGAACGAATACCTCATACAAAAAAAAAAAAAAAAAAACTGTTTTCTGTTAAATGTAATAAACTATGCTTGGGAAAATTAAAACTCCTCATTTGATGAATTTGACTCCAAAATGCTTTCATGATGTTATCTGATACGTACGTTATCAGACTACCACAAAGCAAAAACCAAGCTACTCCATTCAGATGTAGTGGCGCGTGCTCATGTTAAAGCTTTATCTTAAAGAAATAACGACAAGAGGTTCTTGCAAAAATAATGACCTTTTGCATAATAGAAGCTGAATAGTATAGATACGTGTTTAGTGAATTCTGTTTTACGTGAGTTTGTTTGATGTAGTGGGAAATAGCCATAAATAGAAATGAAATTATTAAAATTAAAAATTAAAAGAATAATGTACGAATCCTATAACTGGTAGTTTGGGTATAAACTATTATGTTAATGCATACGAAACAAAGATGCCTGTATTACATAAAAGTTAAATTTTATATAACTAGGGGCCAAGGCCCCCAGACTCGCTACACTCGCTTTTCGTATGAGGCATTCGGCCCCTAATAAGGCTTATTCCTAAAATTACAATTACAATCCTAAAATTAATTCCTAAAAAAACATAATTTCAGCAGACAAAACCCGAAGATTGAATCAGATAGAATGTTACTGAGCTACACATTGCTTGGTTCTTGCATGTTCATTGATACATAAAAATTTAAACTTCACACTACAGTAGACCCCCTCCCCCTCATAACACGGAAGATATTTTATTATGGGAATCCATGTTGTACGGGTCCTGAGCTATACTCCACCTGGAGTGCGGACTCCGCTTATAATCGCTGGAAAAATTATTTGCACTCCTCAGAAACATAATGATATTTAGTATTGCCATTCAAAAGTTACATTAATTAGGAGCTAAAGCATAATAAAATCAGAAAATCTGTTTCAGCTATATTTTTAATAATGTAAAACCTATTGGACACCTTGCAAATTTGCCACCCATGGCGATTTTTCATTATTTGGCGACTTGCGTTCCTGTAAAATTAATAAAAGCTACGGAACAGATAGGATAGCTTGCCACCCATGGCGACTTTCCATTATTTGGCGATTTACACATGCTCACAACCTATAATTACTCTTCATTTAAGGTTACCGGAAAACCGTTATCCATATTTTCATTTATATAATCGTTTGCAGATTGGCGTACTTAGCACCACGAATTATACCATCTCATCGCGCTAGCAAATATCCAAAGTGTACTATAACTGCTATAATGGCATAGTTAACGCCGTCAAATATTTCTACTGGTAGCAAATAATCCCGCTGGACCGAACCGGCTTTAGAATAATCTGCATTTTAATTATTTTTCATTTTCAAGATATTAATTATTCTGTTTTGGAGAAACGAATAATCGATCATTCAAAATTCCTGTTGTCTAAGCGAACTTACTATTTCAAAATTGTCAACTTTGTGTAACACATTTTGAGTTATTTATTTCATATAGTTTTTATTTTGTCGTAAAATGGGTGTATTTCTACTTCATGTTTGACAATTTTAGGCGATTCTAGATACCTTGAAACGCTTTGTTGCAAAGGAATGAATGATTTTATGCCAAATCTGGCAACCATTCTGTTTATTTTTTCAGTTTTTCATTAATATCTTCTTAAATAATTCGATTTTCGAAATTTAAGTCAGCTTATCAGTTTCCTCGGAATTTTCCGAATAC
This sequence comes from Cheiracanthium punctorium, assembly GCA_038373885.1. NCBI lineage: Eukaryota > Metazoa > Arthropoda > Arachnida > Araneae > Cheiracanthiidae > Cheiracanthium > Cheiracanthium punctorium. Next base: position 1,577,761 of record JAWZYV010001774.1, read on the forward strand.
GTGGACATGTTTCTCGAAATTCAAATCTCCACGGTTTAGGAGAAGATAGGCGAACAAGCTTTTGACAGCGGCGACGACAGCGGTGTGATGGAGATCACATATCTAATTTAATAATCATTTAATTTGGCTTTCTTTAATGTAATCTATCCAAAATCAAGAATTCTAAATCACTTCTGTTTTCATTTTTCTGCCATTTCGGCTTTTAAATCTGTATTTTCGCTTTTCCCGTATGCACTATTCTTTTTGTTTTTGTCTCTTCATTCTAGCGTCGTTGTGCTAAAAATAGATTTCATTGCGTCCGTTTGCAAAATCAACGTACTTTTTGTTTCCCCTCATTTGGCATAGCGTTGGCGTAAGTTATTATTTGTTGCCATACCTTGTCTTTAAAATTATTTGCTCGTGATTACGTCATTTTTAATTTTATTGGATTAACTGCTAGGGTTGCTCTGGAGTTGGCGTTATTGATTTCATCCAAGCGCTTGTTCTTGCCAATGTGTAATTCTGTGCTGGGGTCATTTTTAAGTCATTCCATTTTAATTGCACTGTCCATATAGGACGTCATTTTGTTTTCGCTGAGCCACCACCGCCCGTTATAATAATGTTTCAATAGAATATTTTTAATAAAATAGTTTCAAGTATGTAACGTCTTTTTATTATATTGTAACTATAAGTGCATATTCGAACCTGGATTATCAAGTATCAGAACGCAGTGTTAATAATTTAAAACAGCCTAACTAATTAACTTCTTTACAAGCGGCCCTTACTTTTTTTTAGAATAGAGAGATTAGTATTTGTTGGTGAACAGTCATACGTGTAAACATTGCTTTTTTCGTATTTTGACTTGATCTCGCATTTGTCATTTCCCCGCATTCATCGTTTTTTCCTACACACCCCATGAAAAACGATGAATCGGGGTTCTACTCTAATAATTAAAAAAATAATTGTTGTCTATATTTAATTTACTTTTAAGAATGTACTCAATATGCCAAAATTAATTTTTATTTTTAATGCCTAATAAAAAAAAAAGTAACTTTTTTTTTTTTTTAAATTCTTCTTCAAACAGCTGAAACACTAAGGACACTTTTGGGGGGACTACTGTTATAATATGAACATCGGTTAAAATAAACCGTTTTTCAGCTGATTTCTAATGAGGCCGGACTAAATATACTACAAAAAATGAACCAAATGCTCTGCTACAGCACATTGTAGACAATATATTCAAACAGAGGTATAAGTTAATGGTAGTTTCAAAATTCATCATGCAGCACAGTATACATCGCAGTCCTTTAAAGGCTTCCTTTTTAAATATTGATGAAAAAGTTACTCCATTCAATTCAGTCTCCTTGAAACCGTGATTGCGCATTTACCTAAAGGTCTGTGAAAAATGATCTGTGCGAGGACCATTGTTTTCGACCATTCGTTCACCTGGTAATAGCATCCTCTTTTTATTTTTTGTACGGCCGTAAGCTGAAACTGGGTGCTAATCAGCTCCGAAAAAGTTCTTCCGTTTTTCCATCGTCAGATAGAAATTGAAACAAGCAGACGATTTTGGAATTTGGAAAAATAAATGATTAAAATAAAATAAAAGTACATTTTGACAGAAGGCGAATGAACTTTTGTTTTAAATAAATTTAGAAGAACAATGTGATATTTCACGTTAAAAATGGACTAGAACACGTAAAATTTTCGGTATATCGTACTTTTATATTTCAAGGAACACAAAATCGCAACTGATAAAGAAGACTGAAATGTGTTTGGGTACAGAAGGTGCTGTGATTGCTCGAATTTGTGAGGAAGGGTTTGAAAAGTTTCTTAATGGGGATTTCTCATTTCAAAGTCATGCATTTTTAGGCCAATCAAAAGTTAAAAGCGATGAAATCGAAAAAAGATAAGAAACCAAGCTATTCTACACGTGAGATACCCGAGACATTCAATAGATTTAATATTAGAGTCCAAATCGAGTGCTGGAGTGCGTGCGTGGTAAAGGCAGTAGTCAGAAAAAAAAATTGTGGGTTAAGAGGCAAAGTCATGTAAGTTTTTCAGTTAAAGGTATTTTTCACCAGGGATCGATTCGAAATTTTTTCAACTGAAACACGCATAAACTTTGATGAGTACCTTCTATGTGTGTTATTTTCAAAATTTTGATTATTTTAACTTTTAATAGCAGTTTCTTTTTATTTGATAAGGGATCAGAGGTGGTTCGATTTTCGATGATAATGTATTTTAAAGTATACAAATGCTTTAAAATACGTTATAATCACTACATTTTGGCGTAGTATCATAAATTATAATAAATAAAATATTTCCAGGCTCAAAATTATTTCAAAAATCTTCAATCTGTCTCAAAACAATAAGAAGGCACAAGGATGCAATGCGCCACTTGAAATCATCCGAGGCGATAAATTCGGCGCATGTTATACGATATGGCCACCCCTGATTCCATGAAGTGAATGTGCACATTTACAGTCACTGACTAGGTCATTATCTTAGAAATTATATTAAACTTAAGGTAATTTTAAAAACGTTAGAAAGCGAAACTGAATATTTAACTGAAGCCAGGAATTTAAAACTTTGCTACTTAATAGGTTTTTAGATTATTGTTTAAAAGGAGTGAAAAGATTTATTGAATTTTTCTGTCAGTACTAACGAAGTTACAAATGCTAACATACGGTTTTAGTTTAGAAAGTTATATACCTGAACTAAATGTTGTACTTTATTAGTACGTGCACGGAGACAAAACATTTTTAATTAAAAAAAAATAATGTTTCAAATAAATATTTAGCATTTACTTTTTAATAGAAATATTTTTAAAAATAAAGAAAATAGTCGATATATTTTCCTATAACACTAAGTTCTTTTCGGAAAAGTATATATACACACATATACACAGATTAAATTTCAAAGTTTAAGTTGTTTATTTGTTTAATTTTCTATATTTATTTATTCACCCATAATAATTATTTACTTGATGGGAGAAACTGGGATGGAGCATACACCTATCTTCTTATTTACATACATAATTACATGAGCATTTCGTATAACCATATAATTTGTTTAGTAAAATAATAATTTATTCCTACTTTACAGGATGTGCTCGGTATAAATACATAAATCTTTTCAAAAATTTGTTTTACATTTTGCAGAGTTTTATACACTTGATTTGATCCCTGTATTTATCCTTTTTTTCTACTAATTATAATCTGTCACAAACTCGTGTAACGTAAAATCGCTATTTCCCATTATATTTTTATTTGTCTTACTATTTACTAAAATGATAGTTTTCAGTATCATTGATAATTGTCTCTAACTTGTTTTGTAAGATTACTGAAGCAAACAAACAAATAAAAAGACGGCTAAACTTACAGGCTGTAGAAAATTCAAAAATTGAGAGAGTATTTTTTTTTAAAATTAGAAATATAAAAATAAATAAGCATAGAATCACAGTGTTCATTGATATTTTAATGCAAAACTTGAAATGTGTAACATACCTATCATTTATATAAGCAATACACCCATCTTTAACTGATGTTGGGCTTAAATTTCTACTAGATTTCTAAAATACAAATGCTTGCGGTTGTTTATTGTTTAGCTTCTCCTACTCTTATTATTTTGAGGATTCCTCTTGCCTATAAAATAAAGACGCTGGGAAATTGTAGGCACAAAAATTGTAGTACATTTTTTAATGGCACTTAAAATAATAAAGTTTACGATAAAATACTAACATTTTTAATGAGGTTAAATCTCTGTAAATTTTTAAAATAAAGTGTAGAAACAGAGTCCAAGCGGTGTATTTCGAAAAAATCATGTAATTTTGGTACATAAATGAAATATATATATATATCAATGACTTCAAAATATTTAGAATATCTCTTTGCAATCTGTACTATACTATACACTGAAATAAACGATAAACCTGTATCAGTTACGAAATTTTTAGAATAAATTCTTAAAATTCGAAAATTTTGGATACGATTTGGCTATTCGTAAAATTTTACTATGCAAGTTCAAGTTTAAGAATTTTTTCTGAAATTTCAATAAAGGCACCGTTTTTTTCAATTTGTTTCGGTGTATAGTGCAGATTCTAAGGAATCATCCTGAATTTTTTTCGACTCCCTACGGTAATCAGTTAATTTTAACCCGTGTCGGTTACTCTAGAGAGTGGTTTGGGAAAAAAAGGGGGGGGGGAGAAAAGGGAAACATAAAGTGGATTAACAATAAATAAGAAAGAACAAATTCACTCACCAGCACAGATGAAACAAGTTCTCTCGGAGTGGTAGTTATCCATGTGTGTCACTTTGAAAGCACGAGTGGTTTGTGTTGGTTGTTGGATCAAAACAGTGGAATCCCTGCTCCCAGCTGTTCGGAGAGAGGGACACCAGATGGCGCTTCGCCACCCCACACCTGTCCGGAAAGAGGTCACCGGAAAGCAAAGTTAGGTAAAAAAGGAAACGGCCAGCGAGATTGGTGTGGTTCCCCCTTGCGCGGGGGAAAAATAAATACACCAGGGGCAAGGCGTAGGTTTCGAAGTTTTGCGATCATGTAAGTGAGCTGAACTTGCCTGTATTAGCAAGACAAGTGGCCAATCAAAGAGAGCTATTTTCAATTTACAGTCTGTGAGTGATTTTTATGGTTCAGGGCTCTATTATTAATTGAATAATATTGTTTAAATATTAATGTTCAGTAATATTCAATTCAATAATACGTGCATTTTGGAAGGCTTGTTTGTTCTTTGTATTACGGCCAATTATCTACTCTAGAGATCTAGGCCGAGGGTGGAGTGCCCTCCGTGGGGGTCTTTCTAAGCGATCCTGACCCTTATTTACGCTAAGAATTTTGGAAGGTCCCGTCGCGAGAAATAGGAAAATAATGATATAGGTCTCTCACTTATAAGCGCCCCTTTGAATTATCTCTCTCAGTTATATGCGAAAATAAACAGGGCATTTCAAAAATCCTCTACAGATGTACTTTTCTCCGTTGTGCTCGAAGGCACGCTGTTTAAAAACGCGAATGTTAAGAGTGGTGATGAAAATATAATATCGAGTAAACCAAGACATTGTTTTTGATGAATTACGGGTGAAGATGATGATAAATAAGATGATAGATGATAAGGATGCAATTGATCTTTCTGTCCCACTTTATGCTACTAGAAAAATTGAGACGTTATCTGTGAAATTATGACTTAACTTCAAATACAATAACACATTTTAATGAGTTAGAAGAGATTGTATTGTAAACGCGATCTAAACAAAAATAAATTACAGCATTGAAAATATTTTTATAAAGGAATGTTAGTTCAATTAAATTTTCTCCTATGTAAAATGAAATTATACATCCATTCTATTTTTGAATTGAAAATTAACTTACTCGTATAGTTAAATATTTTAAAACACAATATTACACTTTTAACTGAAAAAATATTAGGAAGCATATTTTTTAAATATTTTCTCTCTCATAATTTACTAGATAAAGTGTTCGAAATTAAGACCCTTTCAGTTTTACGCGATTTTAAATCGGTCCCTTAAAACGCGTGTCCAAGCTATTCACCGCGTGGACACACGTGGCTATCAAACGCGTGGCTTGGACACGCGTGTCCAAGCTACAAGTGAGAAATCACTGTAATTATATAATTGTATAATTTTTCCCGTAAACTTAAATAGTATAACAATTTTTCAAACACAAAATAAATTTAGGCCATATGTTAAATTTTAGCAGTAAATACTGAAACGTGATAAAATTAGAAAATCTGTTTCTCTTGGCCTGATTAGTGGAGCGAATAAACTTAACGGGGGCAGCCAAATTTTAGATACCCAATAATAAAAAGATAATTTTTTATTTTTGCGTAATTTTCACATTTAAAAACAGTACAGTTTCCGTTGTTCGTAGCATAAAAGAGAACTGTAAAAAAAAAAAAAAAAAAAAAAAAAAAAAAAAGACTGAGGCGTGAAAGTGTTTAAACTAGTTCTGCTGGGCTGAAACTGAGCACTGCAAATTTCACAGTGCCGTTCATTTTTGCAGCGCGGTAGCAATAATTTCAATTGAAAAGGGACTATCCAAAGCACATGTCATGTGTTCATCATCGCACCTTAAAACAAAATAAGCCTAAAATAGCAATAACACAAAGAAGATTTTGTGGCGGTTACGCCACCTACAAAATTAAATAAATAAATAAAATAAACAGTATGAAAGTGAATTTCATCATGCAAAGACATAACGATTTAAAAAGCTCTTTTCCGCCCCAAAAGTTGCTTCCCAGTAGCCAAATAGTATTCTCCAACAATGAGAGTTAAAAGTTAAAACTAGGGTTCAAGATTGAATTAAAAAAAAAGAAAGAAATGATTGTCATCATTGTCATTGAAAATACATATGGATGAAAACCACTCTTTCTTTTTCTTTTCAGGAGGAAATCGTCTCTAAATTCTACTTCAACTTCAAAGCTAGAAAATAATTTATGATAGAATTTTAAATCATAGTAAAAAAAAGCTGTGCTTCAGCGTAAACTGGAGAGCAGTAACGCAATTTTATGCCAGAGCCGCTGAAGTGGTTAAGAAAAATAAATATAGGCAGAAATTTTTTTTTTGTGTGTGTAGGACCCATGGAAACTTCATAATCTAAGCTTCCCTATAATATTTAATCCGGCACTGCCCTTCCTAGTCAGATTAAAATAATGCAAACTAGCGGAAGGTTAAAAAAAAACACAGGAGGTCTATACTCCCCTCGTTGTTTACGCGAGTCGGTTGTTAGTTAACCATTGCTGACGTTACACCCGAAGATTTTCGATTATCCGCCAGTGAGTGGTTAACACAGTTACAAAAAGTCTAAAAAGAGTGGTTAACTGTGCCACTACATCCCAGTCGTTAAAAAGTCTTTATCGCAACAACTTCTGCTTTAGAAATTTTCGGACTCTTCCATGCTGATTACTTCAAAGCTCTACCCTCAATAGCAGAATGTTTATGAACAACTGGATTTAACCACTGTAAAGAAGAATCGCTCTTAAAAACACAGTTGCTTAGAAAACCAGTTATCGACTTCCAGCTGTTCGGTTGTTAAGCTTTTTCATCGACTTGGGGAGAATAGACCCCCAGTATATATATTGCTTTGGCTGCCGTGTTGGACTAAGTCACACAACTTTCTTTAAATTATATCCTACTAAAATTAATCCCCATATAATATATGAGTGCACCCGAGGTTAAAAATCTAAGAACAATGTTCTCGCGTTAATCCGAACAAAATGTGTATGTGTGTGCATGCGTGTTTGAATGAGGGGGGGGGGAGGAATATAAAAATACAAAATTAAGGAAATAAAAATACAAAATTAAGGGAATTGGTGAGTGATTAAGAGCTCCAGGAAATTTTGCTTACATTTCTGAATAGACTGGTGGAGGAGGCATTCAATGAATGTACCCAGAAACTTGTTGCACGGTGTGGCAAGTGCTAAAATGTACCGGATGACTAAAATAGCCTAATGCATGTATGTGTAAAAATAAAAAGTTTGTTGCAAAACCTTTTGGGGTATTTTTAATATTATTATTATCAAACGGGTACTACTTTGAGGACGCAACTCGTATGTACGTATATATGTTATGTATCTTTTTTTTTTTACAAATAATTTATTTAAACAAATATTAACTGTTTCTTTCCTACATTGTAAGCGATTTCCTGATATCATTAACATAACAACCGGATGATATGATACCTAAATTGTTAAAATTGTTCGGTTGTCCTATCGCTACAGATCTGAAAGCGTTTTATTTTTCTTTTGAAGGGAGGTGAAAGATTCTCGGAAAACAACAGGAGGACATGTTTTGCATATGGTGGTATTTGAACAAAAATAATTTATGGAAATTGGTAACTGGTTTTACAAATGAAATCGTCTTTCCGGCCCCCTTCCCAGTAAAAAAGAAAAATAATATTTTTTCCTACTCGGAAAAAAAATGCTTTGTTGAATTGAACAAATATTTGTTGATTAAAAAAAAATTAAGGTTGCAATTTCAACCGAAAACTTTTGTTGGCTTTATAAAAATTTTTGTTAAATTTATAAAATATTTTGTTGAATTAATAAAAATTTGGTTAATTCAACAAAATATTTCTTTAAAATAGAGCCAACCAAAATTTTGTTGAATCAACAAAACATTTTTTTTAGTGTACGATTTCTGACTTCCTCACTTTTCTTTTCTTCTTTTTTTACAATTTCGGATTACTGAAATTTTCAAAATACCGACGTTCAGACTACCGAGAGAGTAATGCGTGGTTACTCTCTCTGTCACTGTATAGTTTGTTCTTTTGCACAGCACACGACTGTTACCGAATTACTAGCTTTCAGTGTGTTTTGCGTTGTGTTGTGTGGAACAGCTACCCAAGGAGTATATGTCAAAGATGGAAGATGCCTCTGTCATAGGGGTTCTAAACGCGTATTCACGTTACATGTGGTGAAAACCGACAAAAATTCCAGACTGTTAGGTCAACAGCTGCGCGAGACTAGAACGCTGCATATTCACATTTCAGCAGTTTTTTGAGATCCACTCGGCCATGGTGGGGCCGCTAGCTTTCAGTGACAGAATAACAAGGGCGTTTTAAATGGGAGGCGGGGGGCCACCGCCCCCCTGAGAAAAAAGAAATTAATTTAAAAGATCCTATTTTACTTCCATAAAATGGATGTATATGTCAATCTTCTAACTAACCTCCCCCACCGACAAACTAACCACCCACTCCCGACAAAAGTGCATTAATCAGCCACTGAAGAATAATTAGAAAAGTCTTAACTTAAAATCGTTCTATATACTTAACATCTCGTGATTGTGGGAATGGGTGTTTTAAATTTATCCTTTTGGAAGCCATAATGAAAAACATATTTTTTAACAGAAATGACTTATCTAATTTTTTTCTTTCTTTAAGGAGAGAGAGATAAAGAAATAAATAAAACCTTCTGTGGTAATTGGCATTTCTTACCCTGTCTCGTAAAAATATTGCAGAAAAGACTTGCCATTTACAAAATACTTCGTTTCCTGCCATTTAATTTAATTTTTTCTTTAAAAAAATCTAAAAAAGGAAGTGCCACATAAATTGCAACGTCACCCACAACGAGACAAGTATTTCGTGACAGAGGCACCTCCTCTTCAATGAAAGTAAAATTATACGGCCATGCTGCATTAGTGAGAGCACTTAGCTGTAATTGGTAGGAGCTGAAGCCGTACACACTACTTGATATCTTCTCTCTTAAAGTTCTTATACGCGACTGACAGAGTTAGTAGAGCGAAAGAGAGAGGGAAGCACGGGGTTACAAGAGAAGACAATTTTTTTTTCTTTCTTTCATACTTTTTGCCCCTTGCACGTTCTCAGAAAATCGTAAGTCTTCATTAGGTGACTGGAGTTTGATGATTATGGGAACTAAGTGGTCTACTCTGGCTGGATTTTAGTTCCTCCCACAAAATATTTTCTTGTGGCTGTTTTTAGAAAGAAAAATAAAAAAGAAATCTGGAATCTGATTTATATGTTGTGAAAGATTTTTTTATATCCATATAAGTAGGGCCTATGGATATCTTCACAGGGAGGGTGGAGAGTAATGTCGTTTTCAGTTTGTCAGCATTTCTAGTCTAGCCTAAACTACTGAAGCTAACGATACAAAATTTGGCATGTATGTGAGGTTTGTAAAACAGGTGCTCTATAACGGAGAATTTTCCAAAATTAGTTATCCATAAGGAGGGGGAGATAGGGCGCCAAAATATTTTTTTATACATCTCTCTCAATCTTATCCTCATCCCAAGAAAACACAAGAGCTATTAAAAAATTTCTTGCTACAAAATGTAACACACACGAATACCTAAAAATCAATGTTGGCACATTTTTTAAATACGTCCACATCTTTCCTTCTTTGCTAAAAGAGAGAAAAAAAGACATCGTTGAAATTCTTGCTTTAAAATATAACGCCTGGGGGCGCCTGTTTCTGCACAGCTGCTTTTGTCATTAAATGGTCATTTAAAAAAAAAAAAAAAAAAAAAAAACCCTTTTAAAGCACAGCTTTTTATGGACCAATAAAAACTGCCCTGTACATAAATACGAGGATTTTCTAAGGACTTTTTTTGGCTTACTTAGTATAGAGATTAGACTTCAAAGCATGCAATAATTTCGTTTTGCGATACTGATTCTGATTGGAAAAGTCATGCTTTATGTGTTTTTTTAAATGATAGATTCACTTGTACTTATAAGGTGAATCTATGGATGTCCACATGATTGTTTGTAGGGAAGAGGGGGTCTTGCCACAAAAAGATAATATATATTTTAGTGCTGAACCACTTCTATGTTATACAAGTATGTGATATGATACGTGACAGTAATATATATTTATCTTTGGAGCTAGAGGAGGGGGGCATGGCTCCTCCCTACTCATAAGTATGGGCGCCCATAGGTATCCCGGAACGTATATAGTTGTTTTTAGTTCTTTCCAACAAGATTGAAAAGTGTTCATGATTTCATTTTTGATCGTGTCTGTCCGTCCGTCCGTGCTCCCCTAAATACTCACCGATTACTACAAAATTTAAGTATGTACCCAATTGAAAATAGTGTAAGTGGCAGTTATAGTTCTTTTACAAGAGCACCCAAAAGAATAGAATACACAATATAGGCAGTCACTCTCAAAAGCCCATCGTAGAGATATTCGCTTATTTCTAACAAAACAAAATATGTTATTAAGGACTACAAAATAATGCTCTTCTGCAAAAATAGTGTCTGTAGCATTTTTAATTCTTCTGCAGGGGTATTCAAAAGAATTCCAATACATTACCTTCTATAGAAGCTGGGAGATAGTCATTCATTTCAAACAGTAAGCACATAAGCGTTTATAACAGTTTACCCTTCATTTCAAGTCAAACATTGGAACGGCAGCGCGGTGCGCTAACCATTACACCACTGGGCTTCTTACCCTTCATTTAGAAAATGAAAATAACGTTTCAAGTTTAAAAAAAAAGAGTCTTGTAAAATTACAATAAAATTACAATAATATACAACAATACATCGCCAAATTCGACACAAAAGGTAGTCTTTCAAAGTGTTTTAAAATCGATGCGTTTACCATGTAATTTATTTTCCCTTCTTTCTTTAAAAAGTTAAATTCAAACAAATTTTCTACAAGTTTTTAATGACAAGCAATCTGAACTGAAACACAGGTTTCATATTTGTTACATTTTAAAACAGTAATTTTAATCATAAGATTCTTTTCCTTCAAGATAGATGTGGGAAGAAAGGGGAAGGTGGCTGACTACCCTCCTTGGGTCGTTGGAGAACTAATTTCAAAATGTTCTGAAATTAACTTTAAGATATTCGTCAGTGTAGTATTTTAGAGCAGGAATTTTATGGATGCCTCTTTTTTTTTCTTTGCGATAGAGAGAGATAGTACACTGCAAAAAAAAGTCTGTCAAATTTACAGAAAAAAACTCTCAGCCAGGACGCCAGTTTATTTCCGTATATTTAACAGAAATGTTCTGTAATTTTTTACAGATTCTCCGTTTATTTTACAGAAAATTTCTGTGTGTTTTACAGAAGTCTTCCATAATTTTTACAGATTCTCTGTTTATTTTACAGAAAACTTCTGTGTGCTTTACAGAAGCCTTCTGTAGTTTTTTACAGATTCTCCGTTTATTTTACAAAAATCTTCTGTATACTTTACAGAAGTCTTCCGTAATTTTTACAGATTCTCTATTTATTTTACAGAAGTCTTCCGTAATTTTTACAGATTCTCTGTTTATTTTACAGAAAACGTCTGTGTGTTTTACAGAAGTCTTCTGTAGTTTTTTATAGATTCTCCGTTTATTTTACAGAAATCTTCTGTATGTTTTACAGAAGTCTTCCGTAATTTTTTACAGATTCTCTGTTTATTTTACATAAATCTTCTGTATGTTTTACAGAAGTCTTCCGTAATTTTTTACAGATTATCTATCAATCTTACAGAAATCCTCTGTGTGTTTTACAGAAGTCCTCTGTAATTTTTTACAGATTCTTCATCAATTTTACAGAAATATTTTGTGTGTTTTACAGAAGTCTTCCGTAATTTTTTACAGAGTCTCTGTTTCTTTTACAGAAATCTTCTATGCGTTTTACTTATTTCTTCTGTATTTTTACAGATTCTCCGTTTATTTTATAGCAATGGTTTTGTATTTTGTTTTTAGATACTCCATCTAATTTACAGAAATCTGTAATTTTTCCAGATTCCCCGTGTTTTATCTACGGTATACTTCTGTCAATGTAGCAGACTTTAACCATTTTTTTACAGCTTGATTTAAGGAATTTACAGAAAAAGCCAGTTTATTTATGAAATATATTTTGTATTTATAACAACTTTCTTTTGTTTTTAATAATTCAATACCTTACTTAAGATTACTTAAAAAATTTACTTACTTACAATTACTTAAAAAATTCAGTAATTTTATCATATACTAGCTTCTTTCGACGACCTTGGCCCTGTTAAGTGGTAAAAAAATTCTCCTACGAAATGTTAATGAAAATAAATTCTTGAGTATGTTTTGAAATCATAGGTGACATTAATTATTTTCAATCAATTCCATCCAAGGGCATACTTTAATATTAAGTAACTGTACAAAATAAAATATTAGTGTTGAAAAAAAGAAAGATTTATAAGAACGATTGTTATCAATCAAGTAAAACAGTAATCAAAGAAGCTGATTTCAAATGAATCAATGCATTTCAAAGCACAAAAATTTATACACAAATCAATGGATCAGGGGTGGTAGTGTAGATGTTCCAAGCATAAAATTTAAAGTTTATTTTTGAATGCTTTCGAAATTATTTCTTGATATTATCCATCAAGTATCCATCAATTTCTATGTTCATGGGGATGGAAGCGTATCAGTTTGTCATTTCAATTGTCCCTAAATAAATGGTTGGGGTATTTGTAGAAAATGAAGTTAGTGGAAGTATTTACTGTAAGGTTTATTTTTTAGGTGATTGTAGCGCGTCATTGTAGTTAAAATAATATATATGTTTGCTTCTAAACTATTGATTAATGTAGTGATGGCGTCGTTCAAGTAAATACTACATATATAGAGTGAAACCTCTGAGAAACAGCTACGTTTGGTCCCATAAAATAATGACCATTTTATGAGACAACCGTTCTTTGGAGGTTCACAATAATGTTAATTCAATAGTCTCAATTCAATTCTGTAAACTTCTAACAGTGTCTGTTTTAAGAGATGACCAGTCTTCGGAAGTGACCGTTAGTAGAGGTTTTAATGTATATACATATATGCATCTTATTTTTCAGAAATAGTTTTTAGGAGTTTAAAATTACTCTTACATGATATATCTATGCTTAGACTTTTGTAATATCCATTAATAATCAAAGAAATACGTCAGGAAAAATTGTGAAAAATTAGATTTATTTTAAGAAAAAAAATACAGTATTTATAAAATATTTACAAAGTACAAACAGAGGAATATTTACAAAGTTTATTGTTTATAATTTTATAGGTTTGCTCTCCAGTATTCATGGGTATTACTTAATATATAATTAGTGGTCAATTAGCTCATATGCCGACATTTTATTAAGTAAATTGAGAATTTTCATATTAACGGCCTCACGTTTTTTAACACCAGGATTCTTCTTGCATCCTCTGTTAGGATTTATTCCAAGCAAACACCTAGAAACAAAATAATTTACTTCAGTGAATTAAACACATTTAAAAAATCACATTTTACTTTTGACTCATCTATAAACTGAAATTTGTTAGCACAAGCTAGGAGCATAATAATTTTACTTTTCAGCAGCACTTATCGTAATTCCCCCTCGACAAGCACGTAGCCAGGGAAGGGGAGGCTAGAGGAGCTACACCCCCCCCGAAAGTTCAAATATGTATGTTTATATACAGGGACGGATTTAGGGAAACAAGCTCTGCAGCCCCGCGTCCTCTACAAGAGAGGGGCACACAAGCGGCCCCATTACCACAATCCACCCAGTATTCTAGGGAAGGCTTATATTCTAGGGAACACCCTTATTCTAGAGAAGGCTTATTTCAGTATTTCAGACACTTCAGTACTAAAATAGAAAAAGTTCCAGTGTATTTTAAAAATGATCACTATGCCGCGCCTATGTCGGAGGGTGGGGGGGGGAGGCTCTTTCTTGCACCTTTCGTAGGACCCCATGATACCTATGTTTAACTTATGGTATTTGAATATTTGAGCCTCCCCGAATAAAAATCCTGACCATGGGCCTGCCCTTCCAAATTAAAATGTCAAAATTATCATCTTGTTTTAAAATAGAAGACTGTATGCATCATTGCTATTGAACATTCGAAATAAAAATACATGATAAAATATTTTTACTACATTTAACAATATGCTTAATTTTCGTCAAATCTTTTTGAAAAAATAATGAATAAGAAAAAAGAATAAAATTTTCAACTTTTTAAAAGCGGAAAGCTCAAATTTTTAAGCGTTCCTCTCTTTTTAAATGCAAAACTTTTATAAAGAACTGCTTACAGAGCAATCAGATCGGCGCTAATTTTTAATTACTTTCTTACATATTTCAACTTCGAAAAGTATTGAATAAAAAATTGCTATTTATGTTTAGTGTTCCTGATTCAGGATATTGGCCACTGACTACACTTATGATTCGAGATTTTGAAATTTAAAACGTTGATGATCAGACTGTATAATAAGCAACATATTAAAAAAATACTTTTATAACTAGGTACTGATATGAAATGGTTTTAAAATTTATGCATTAAAATAAATAAATAATTTATCTTGCACAAAGCCTCACCATGGCACAGTGGTTATATCACTGAAAATGGTAGACGGCCGAAGTGTGAAGGTCCCGGGTTCGGGTTCCATCGCACATCCGTCGACCTAACCGTTCGGTGTTTCTCCGAAACTTAGGGTAAATACGGGTTAGGACCCCTTACAAAGACCCCCACTGAGGGTAACTCCCTTGTTTTGTCATTCGGACGAGGATTTACAAGTGGACTTCGAGCCAAGCACACAAATCCGATATACATGTTCACAACAGCAGCAGCTAGTCACTATAGTGCAAGCGGGTTGCACAGATGTGTGCTTCGAATGCATATACACAAGTTCATATACACAATATGTATTCAGTTATCACGAGCAGGCACGTATTCAGGAAACATTTTGGGAGAGGGGGGGGGAGTCCAAACCGTAAAAAAGGCAGAATTTTTCACAAAAAGACTATCATTATAGTGACAAAAATCAAAATTTCAGGGAGGGGGGGGGAGTGTCCGAACCCCCAGGACCCCCCCCCCCTCTCCTCCTTAAATACGTCATATGACTTTGCAGATAGTTTTGGATTATGTGCGCAGATAGCTTTTTCTTTTATCTGACTATGGTTGTTAGTAAACTGAAATTGCATTTATTTAAAAGAAAGAAACGGGGTTTGAGGGGGTGGAACCCCCTCACAGAGTAAATGTTAGCTTAAAATATAGTGAATAAGAATTCTAAAAAAATCTATACATCCCTGTTTGAGAATTTAAGAAATGAGTACATAATATTTAAATAAAATATTAATGCCATTGAAAATTTCACAAAGTTATGACAAAGACTGCCAATAATGACAAATACTAAAGCTGTTCCGATCACCAGAAGCCAAAGCTACCATGTTTACTCACGTAATAGTCGCACTTTTTTGCCAATTTTTCATGTTGAAAGTCCAGGTGTGACTATTATGCGGGTAAAATCTACTATATGATATTGTAACTCTAAAGAGCTATTTTTTCAGCTTTAAAACGGGGGTGCGACTATTACGCGAGTAAACACGGTATTCTGCATCAAATGACGATAAACATTGTACTGAGTTTTAAATCTCCCTGATTTAGAAGAGATTTTTTGCAGAATTCCCTGACTTTTCCAGACATAAAATTTCCCAAATCCCTGAATTCCAAGTCTCCCCTGAATATACAAAAAACTAGAAAATTCCCACTGTAAAATTACTTCAAATCCAAATCTAGCTGTTTAATCTCATACAAATGAAAAATTACTTTTAAAACTGAAGAAAATGATTATTGTTTTTGATAATGACATAATTTGTAGAAAAAAGAAAATCACAATGTTATGAAGCTAGAAATATTTCTTTGATAAAATATACTACTCCACATTAAAATTGCTGCACTATGTGTAGCATGTCACCTTCTTGGTGTTGCTATTTTAATTACCAGTTGTGTATTAATAAAATTAAAAAAACAGTTATATGCTATATACATATAAATTTCACACTTTTTAAAATATTGCTATGTGGTTTGATTTATTTATATGTTTACAAAATGGTAGTTAAAAGTGTTTCATTAACTTTGAAAAAAAGTGTATAACTATGCTTCTTTGATTCATTTTTACTAGGATTAAGAAATAATAGTAATGCAATATGCAAAAAGAATTGCAAAGTGTGTACAAATTCAAAACTACATAACAAATATTACAAGGACATTATAAATAATTTGTAGATACAATTCTTCTGTTCTTTTATACGTTAAAAGGTGAAATATATCATTTCTTTAATTTGGTTTACCTCATAAACTTGATTGAGATATATCCATTGATTTAAATTATTGAAGGCACTTACGCGTTAGGAAACTTTAAGATACTCCTAGAAAATCAGAATTCTTATTGTAAGTATAGAAGATAGAAATTTATAAGTCTGGGAAGTGTATAATATTATATTTGATGTGAAATCCCCCCGAGCACACATGCAGGGGCGTAGCCAGGGGGTGGGATATCGGGATATATTCCCCCCTCCCCGAAATTTTTGGATTAGTGATGAAATTCCGTCTATTTATACACATATCAGTTCATATCCCCCTCCCCGAAAAATTTTCCAGGCGCATATCCCCCACCCGAAAATTTTTCCTGGCTACGCGCCTGCACACATACACACTAAAAACATCATAAATTTTTCGGTGTTAGACGACTATTCAAGTACAAACACTGAAAATCTTATAAATAAAAATGAAATTCTGTTTGTTTGTTTGTTTGTTTATTTGTTTGTTTGTGGATTTGATTCGTATACAAATCACAAAAATGGACCTATTGGCCTGAAATTTAGCACAGATATGTAAAATAATATAGAATAAATCGTAGTCCACTTTAAAACTTTGAAAGTCCACCCGTTCCCGCAATTTAAGAGATTTTTTATGCTCTCCACGCAAAAAGCTTTCCGTAATTGTAACCCCTGTAGTGAAAAAAGTGTGAAATAAGGATCGTGGTTGCCATGTGTGGCGATTTTGCCGAATAAAATGTTTTAAATTCTCAAAGTAAAAAAAAAAGAATAATAATGATTTTTTTTGTTAGTTTATATTCGTAAGGTTATTTTTTCAAAATTATAATGTCGTGTGCATGGGAAATCGGAGCAGGAATGAAATGTTTTATACGCAAAACAATAAGAATTGAAGATTTCCGAGGCTAATAGGTAAATTTTTTTAGTTTGGCGAAAAATAAAATGGCTCAAATGCCGATTTTGAGCAAGTGAGTTCTAGCGGTTTGCACAGATTTCGGCTTGGCGCAATTTATTGAGAGCTTAAGGAAATAGATTTTTGAAAACAAGTGTAAAGGTTTTATTAGAATACAGGGTTAAATTTTAATGATCCGTGAAGAAATAATGCAGTTGTTAAGGGATTTCAAGCGATCTATCTCCAGAATTCTCGCCAAATGAGTACATTGATTTAAGTTGGGGGAATTCCGCCAAATTTCAGATAATTGAAATCTTCTCATTTAGTACATCTGAGTAACGATGAATAAAACACGTTATAGTTGATAATTTTAAAAAATTCGGCTGTATTAAGGGATTCCACTTTTCAAATAAAGGCTTGCTTTAATTTTTCGCGGTCGAACCATTTCCCATATTGATTGCTGCTAAGTCAATGCTTCGAATGATTTCCTGAAAAAACGCTTGCAAAATGGCGTATGTTGGCACTTGGCCAGGCTTAGATATGAAACTGGATTTTATTTGAGACTGGTATATATAATGACACTGGTTATAGATAAAAATGAATGTTGGTATGTGTGTATGAGGTTGAAAAACTCCATCGTTGAGCACCATTGCACCATGAAATTTGGTTCACCTAAGTCTTTTATCATGGAGAAGCTTTTTATGCTATCCGTTTTCCTCTAACTTGCCACCAGGTGGCGCAGCAGAACGTCAAATTCTATTCCGTTTAGCCGTTTGCTATGCGAATATCGTCGAAACCGATTTCGATGAAATTTGGTATACGCGGATATTAGAACACGGATAATATTTTTCAGTATCCATTTTGCTGTAACTTGCTGCTAAATGGCGCTGCGACGCATCAACTTCTAAACCGTTCGAGCGATCGGCATAAAATTTCTTATACTTACACATTTCAGCACGAAGAATATATTCTAACTGTGTTCCTTTTGATATTACTCACCACTAGATGGCACTGCAATGCATTATTATTTTCACTCGCCACTAGATGACACTGCAGCAGGCCAAATTCTTGACCATTCAAAAGGTCGCTATGAAAATCAATATACATAGCTATTTGAACAATGAGAATATTTTTGCGTTATCCATTTTGCTGTAACTCGCCACTTGACAGCACTGTAGCAAATCATTACTTTAATTAAGCACTAGATGGCGCTGCAGTGTATCACTTCTTGACTGTGCAACTGATCGCTGTGAAAATAGGGCATAGATATACATAGATATTTGAACACGGGTAGAGTTTCGCGTTAGATGTCGCGTCAACACATGAACTTCAGGGCTGTCCAGCCGATCGTCCCGAAATTTCGTATACATCGATATCTGAATGCGAAGAATATTTTCGCCGTATCCATTTTGCTGAAACTCGCAACTAGATTGCGCTACGCCGCATGGCCTTCTGCGCCGTACAAACGATTGCCTTGAAATTCGGTATGCATGGTTATTGAACACAATATAATGCGATATCCATTTTGCTATATCTCTTTATTACAATGAATAGTAATCACTACAAATCGTAATATCAAAAAGTCCATTCATTCCCGTGCGAAGAACGGGTACTTCAGCTAGTAAACAATATATTTATCACAGTGCCAGGATGTTTAAGTTCAGCGATATTCTTTCACTTACTGGAGCACTGCAAACAAAATGATTGCGAACAAAAACACTCATTCCAAAATATTTAACATATCCTAACTATGCTAACTACAGTTCTAGGACCAACTAGCAAGTGCAATGAATATAAACAAACACTATAATAAGGAAATAACTTATGAGAAACAGTTTATGAGTAGTACTTAACTTGTCACATGAAGTTGCTATTGCTCATTTCCCCCAAAACCAAGAACAATTGCGATATGTAGTTGTTGTGAACAAGTATATCGGATTCGTGTGGTTGGCTCGAAGCCCGCTTATAAATCCTCGTCAGAAGGACAACACAAACAAGGAAACCTCCCCGAAGCTCACTCAACGTAACGAATTTAATCCAGTCATAAGTACACACTTAAAGAAACCTAATGTGTAAAAACTAGTTGCTATTTCCTAAATTAAAGCTAAAATTAATTGATAAAAAATGAGTATGGGCCGACAGAATAGAGCCTCTATCGCTACTCGGCGCTTTCTATTTTCTTTTATAAATGCTTTTACAAAAAGATGCTTATTTAATAAGCATTTTAAGTAAGCACAGGTCAGGATTCATCTACAGCAATGATTCACTGCATATCCCGCAGAACATATCGTGGGGAAAAAATGAGGCCGGTAACTGGTTCCGTTTTGGAGAGGGGGGGTGGAAGAAATTGGCCAAAAATATTTTTTAAACATAAAATCTATGCATGCATAGGAGGTTAAACGTAGCTTTTTAGAAGAAGTTTAGCTTTTTAGCGAAATAGGAATTGAAATAAACAATGGTATTAAAAAATAATTTTAAAAAATTGTAAGGTAATTTTTTTGGAGGGGAGGGGTTCACCCTATAATTCCCTCCCCCACCCCTTTGATTTCACCCTGAAAGAAATATATTATTAAGTTGTTTCATTAACACCATGTCAGAAAACTGCTGCACTTAATTTTTTCCGAATTCCTCAGTTTTTTCGGGATGTTCAATATGTAATGGCTATAACAATCTATTGTTTTTACTTAAAATCGGCTTTGTAGTGTAGGAATGTGTCACAGCATTTTGTGATTGAATCTCACTTTCTACTTGCTTCGATCCTCTATGTTCCAGGGTTCGTCTAGAAGGATTTCTAAATTAAAACCTGACTGATCAGCATAAAAATTTGATCGTCTTTTAACAATGAATCCTTTATAAAGACATTTACATCATTTACGGACGCCTGCGTTAATTTCTTAATGATTTCCTTTGACCGAGAGTTTTTCAGCAAAACAAATTTTGTAACTTTCCTGCTCACAATCTTATTGTTTTTTAAAAATCTGTACTGCCATCCTTTAGATGCGCGGAATTTCAGTCCTAATTCGGATGCCTTTTCTGAAGCCCAAGTTTGTAAATCACAATCATGTACATTTTTCTGTAATTTTCTTGCGTGTTAGAAGTGTTAAAACGTATATTTTTTTAATTTGATTTAATTTATATTTATAATCGCCATTCTTCTGAATTTGCTTTTCCCACAGAACTGCCATTTATTTGTAACAAATTTAAAATAATTTTGAACACTCTGTAAACTGCGGGATTTTGCCACTATTGTATCCCGACAGTATTTCACTGCAGTCTCCTTATCTTTCCAAGAAATGAATTACTTATTTTGCATGATGTCCTCACTGGACATGAAGTCAATGCTTTCGTTTTCTAAACTAGAAAATATAGGATCTTCAGGGGTATCGAGTAATAAGCATTGCTCATTTGCTACCAAATCTGTTGCATTTACTTTCTGATAATTTTGCAAGCTTTCAACAATTTGATTTTGCAGAGTTTTTCTTCGTCTGTGCATGGAGACAATGTCATATTTTTCGAAGAAAATTCAGCGTAAAGCATAAAAACAACATTAAGTATATTTGCTCCATAGTATCATCATGTGGATAAAAAGAATAGAATTAAAATAAATGCCTCACTTATGCGTAAACTGAATTTGCAGCTTGCAATGTGTTAATACAAATAAAAAGAAATTACTTTCTTCAGGGACTTTCAGAACTAAAATAAAAATATTATAGGACTTCAGTTTAACTAGTAGAAAACGAGATTAAGCTACTTAAAAACCCAGTACGTTGAAATATAACACGGTATAGCAAACACTGATTTATAAATATTTAGAGTACGTACTCGCGTGAGCGTTTCAACTTTTCGATTAATTATCCCTGTCGCCAAATACTAGCTAAAGGGTACAATTGGTGCGATTTAAACTAATTTTTAACCTTTAATTTCTCAAGTTCTATGAGGAGATAGCAGCTAATTTTCACACAGTACGTTCCTTTTAGTGTGTACTTGAGATTGTGTAAAATTCGTTCCATTTGGTGAGTGAGCTTTGGGGAGGTTTCCTTGAAAGAGGGGAGCCCTCCGTGGGGGTCTTTCGAAGGGGTCCTAATCCGTATTTACGCTAACTTCCGGAGAAAACCACGGAAAACTCTGAACGGTTAACGGTCGACGGACGCGCGATGGGACCCGAACATGGGACTTTCATACTTCGCCCGTCTACTATTTCCAGTGACATAAACGCTGTGCCATGGTGAGATGAACGGTACGTATCGTTCGTTAGCCGACCCAGAGCGTCACCTGCGATCAGTGTTGCCAGAAAATTTTGCACATAAATTGCAAGTAGCTGAAGAAAGAGTCGCTAAGGTGACGTCATAGTATGACGTCAGATCAAGTGATGCCCTGCACTGCTTAAAATCACTATGCCGATTTATCTGGTTGGTCCATTGTTTTCGATGCGTAGTTTTACTCATAAAAGCCCCCCCCCCTCCCCTCACCCGCAAGTCTAAAATAAATATATCAAAATTCACAGGTGATTTTTTTTCGTTTCTTTTTGTATGTAAAAAGTCTCGAATTCACAATCAAGTTCCATAACTGTTCTATTTCCCATCATTCAACGCCAAGGACGGATTAAAAGGGAAGACGGAGGTGTAACTGCCCCCCCCCCAAAAAAAAAAGAATTCAACCTTTTTGGAAATATTTTCTACAAAAGAAACCATTTTCCCCCTCCCTTCAATGTTACATGCCACTTTTTACGAAAGAAGGCCGATATTGTTGCTTACAATGAGAGTAAATGCCATTTTAAATGTCCATTTTATGGAAATAAAATAAGAATTCTTACATTTTTTCATGTAACTCCTTTTATTCTTGTGGTGGGGGTTTCCCTCCCAGTTAAATATTACTGTATTAACAATTAATTAATAGTAATCAATCTAATTAATTAGCTTATTGCTTTATATCTCGCTAATTACTTATTGATTTAACATTAATTGTGTCAATTAATTAATCTAATTAATTACGTGGCGTCAGCATTATCGACAAACACTAAAGTACTTAAAAATGTTCTAAGTCCAAACGAGCCGGGTTACGCCAACGCGGAACAAAATCCGTACATAACATCAAACACTCACCTGAACCTACGTATGCAGTTGTAACTAAATATACCGTCGCTTTCCTCCAGCTCCAGCTAACGACACGTAGTACAATGCCTTGCCGTTTTAATTGCGCCGGAGGCGAAATGAACCTCAAGGTTGAGCAATGACGTCTTCGTCTAGTACGCATGCGCGGGTGAAGATAAAACAGAAAAAAACTGTTTTTTCTTACGAACAGACTTATTCTGTAAATAATACGAGTAATTTCTGTACGTTTTACAGACTTTTTTTGCAGTGTAGAAAAGATTATTTTGAACCTCTACACCCCATAGGTTACGAATTTTGGAAATTTTTTTCATATCTAGCACTTATGCTAAGAAACTCACATATATGCCAAATTTTGTATTATAGTAGAGCGTCGATAGTACGGATTGACTGCTGCCGGACCCCGTCCGAATTATCAAAATGTCCGGATTTATGAAAAGAACCTTAAAAAAAAGTCGTTCATAACAAAAAGAAAACTTTGCCAAAATCATTAGGTAATAACTCACTTTAATAGTTAATTGTAGCAGATAAATAAAACAAATAAAACTAAATTAATATGATTAACATTAATTAATATGAACTTATAATGTGTTTTAATGAAAGACTATATACATATGTAATGTGCAATATGTACGTTCATATATATACAGAATACTGTACAGTTTATACATTGCCATAACTTAACGTAGTTTAAACAACATAAAAAATATTTTTATATTACAGATATTAAATTTTATTTAGAACAAAATCTAAATAAAACTTTCAAGCCTTTGAAGTTGAATATATTTTATATGTTTATTTTTATTAGCACAAAATATAAGCAGGAACAAAAAGCAAAAATATATATAATAAAAGAAGTCAGACAACAGTTTTGAATCTACTAAGGAAACCCCTTAAATTAAAGGTTGAAAAAATTGATTTAAAATTTTTCAACCGAGGCACTGAAAGTCTGCACATCATTTCAACTTTTTTTTCACACTCAATTTGAATCCGGATTTTCGACTGTCCGGATTTTCGACGTCCGGATTACTGTATTTTTATCTTCTAGAGTTTTGGCTAGGCGAAATAATGCCATGCAAAAAACCCACAACTTTTCGGTACACTTAATATATTGGGCACTTATGTTTTATGCAGGGCTTAATTACCGCGTAGGCCAACTAGGACTCCGCCCAGGGCCTCCAGATTCCTAAGGGCCCCAAAGGATTTAATAAAATTTAAAATACAATAGTAGAGACTTTACAGCCAGAATTATTTTAGCTATTATTGGCTGATTAAAACGTTTAATTAAAAAACATATGACAGTCAGTAAAATGAAAAATAAATCATGTGGAGCACATCAGTTACGAAATACTTTCTAAGACAGTCAATTTGCGCACTTACTGCAACGTAACAAATAGTTAATCTTATCATTCCCATTCTTGCTACATTTCTGCAGCACTTTTGCAAAGATGAAAGATAAACTGAGAACACTAATGTATTTTTATAACCATACTGCCCTTAAAGCCTCTAAGAGAACTATCGTATACACCATTTTGAACAAAGTGTTTAGACATCAATAATTACAGTACTACTTATAACTCAAACAAATATTTTTTCCCCGCATATTTTCGAGTAAAAAAAAATACGACTGCATAGGAGGCCCTCAAAGAATAATAGCCCTCCTCGATGGACTTTGTCAGGCCCTTGCAGTCAAGATATATTCTACTTTTCTCGTGTATCTTGAATGCCTTTCATCATGTCGCAATACCTCTGAATTCTTCTAATTCACTGTATTCCAATACAATCTTGTATAACATTTCGTGCCTAATTGGAGATGCTTTGCCAACTGGGCAAAAATGTATATCTCGGCTTCCGAAATTCTTCATTAGTTTTGCTCCACTTACCCCAGAATGAAACTGAATCCCAGAAACAAAACACTTAGTTCCTTATTTGTGTAATAAAACTAATCAGAACCACCATTAACAACCGCCTCAGAATGATTCTCTTGTTTTTGACCGAGCAGCGCCTTTTCTGACATTCGATGTTCTTACAGAGAAAATTATAACAAGGTGGAAGAGCGAAAGAGATAGAAGAAACGAAAAACGGAGAAGTAATAAATGAAACTATGCCGATGTTATAACGACGTGATACCGACGAATTTAATGAAAGGAAGGGAAAAAGTCACTAGGATGTTCTACTTTTGCAGATGAACTTTTGTTTATATTCCTTGAGCTTTTACCACCACAAGACAAATGGTTTGGATGCGAATCACCTGACAAGTATCCGGTAATCAACATGATCGTGAAAAAGGGTCATTTGCGCACACAGAACCGGATCCTTTGTATTTGAAAAAAAATGCTCGAATTTTGACATGAAGTTTGTTTTCTATGTAGCTCTAAGAACGAATGCTTTTCGAGTAAAATGGTGTTAGCAGAACAGTTTCACTGGTCTAGATGCTTATAAATGTGCAAGTATTTTTTGAGCAGTTAGAGCATGTGGTCAAGAATGTGTTTATTTTTGATGTTGCTGATGGGGATGTTCCAAAGATAGGATGTGCAAACACGTGTTCCGAAAAGAAAGAACACATCCAAAGATAACGTGAATGCATTCAGGCTGTATATGAGTGCAGGCAATGCTGCCAGCTTGCTCCATATTGTACGGAGCAAATTAGTTTCAAGAGCGATGCAATGTATGACAGATTTTATCTCTTTAAAATACCTGGGGAAAAAAAATACGTTAATTTATTTTGGAAGTTATTAATATTTCGTCTAATTCAATATGGATTTTCAAAATCAGCTCGCTGAATGCGGATTTCTGTAATAAATGCAAGAATGATAATTTTCTTCAAACTGGTAATATGATTAAATGTGTCTATATTTTTACAGATTCGCAGCATGATCTGGAGATTTCTGATTATTCTTTTCGAGCGAAAATCTCTCTCTCCAATACAAGTTCAAGCAGGTATTTATGATCAAGGATACTATAGGATGCTGCCTCCAAGAACGGCTTACCTATTCGGTTTAAAACCTGATGACCAGCGGGCCCAGCTGAACAGCGGCTTCTATTAATTTTTACAAAATTTTACATCATAATTTCTTCAATACAAATGATAATGTACAACGAATCAATGCAATATGAAATAGTTAGTTTACAATAGTTCAAAATATTGTGCTTTTGAACAAATCTGAGCATATATACATATGTATATATATATATATATATATATATATATATATATATATATATATATATATATATATATATATAAATTTATCTGAAAATAAAATCTACGCTTAAGGTTTTATTTATTATTTTTTACGCGTTTGATTTTAATTAAACTATAAAAACAGAAAATTTCTAAGATGAAACGAACAAATTGTTGAATTTAGGGTTCGAGATTTAAAAAAAAAAAAAAAAAAGATTTACCCGTCTCTCTTTGGGAACACTTTTGCGCAACAATTCCGAGTTCAGTCAACTTCAACAACGTAGAAAACAAATTCGAGAGTAAGAGGAAATAAAATTATTTTATTTTAGTGCTTTGAAATAGAAAACAAATTTCAGATATGCCTGTGTATTCAACTAAAATCATTAGGCATATTGCAGTGAAATCTGGAAGATCGCTGAACAAAATATTGCGTCTCAGTCGCTCAGAGGGTTAAATCTGCGGTAGAATATAATGTTGATGAAGTATTTTTACAAAATCTGTATGGTGCGCTCAGGGGCGTAGCCAGAAATTTTTCATGGGGGGGGGGTTATGACTACTGCAACTCATATATATGTATACGTGTGTGTGATAATGTAGTGAAGAATATACATTTTGTATGGCAAAAAATTCCTCATGGGGGGGGGGGGTTATGACCCCCCTAACCCCCCCTTGGCTACGCTTCTGGGTGCGCTTGAAACCTGAAGGAAACTCTACGTGTAAGTGATACCCCACAACTCTCCCTGAAAAACTCATCACGCCTCTCTAGAAAAATTAGTTCCCTGTATGAAAAACAGGCACGAACGCTTCTGGAGACTTTGAAACCTCTGAATAAGTCTTTAGTCTCTTCATGCCTTGGGTATAACTGCGAATTTCATATGATACCTAGTTAATGTTCGTTTATTAATTTAGAGAACTGTATTTTTCCTTTTAAAAATATTCGATTGTAAATTGATTATAGTCGTTTTAAAAGTAAAGCCTTAATGTGCATAATATTTTAGCGGGGGAAAAGCTGTTTAGATATTCACAAAAAACAAGACAGGAAGTTCGACCAATTCACAAATACCTTTCTAGGTGTGTATTTATAGTTCAGTTTAACATTTATGTTCTTCAATAAATATTTGCTTCCATATATCCGATACAAATATGCTTCGATATATATTTGGAAGCATAGGCGCACCCACAGAGGAGGATATAGGAGATAAATCCTCTCCCCCGATAAAGGTTAAATGAAAATCGCTTAAAAAATAGAGCATTATCATTTAGTTAATAAGTTAAAAATATTTTATGATAAAAATCGAAGGTATTTTTTACAAAACAGTTTGTTATTAAATAAATACTTAGACAGTACACGATATATATTAGCGGAACTCGCTTATGACGTTGATGATGATATCAGATAATTATTTGTAACGCTACAAACATATTACCTAGCTAGCGTTCTACGGGCGAGTAACACTATTTTGAAGTTATATGAGAGATGTCACCTGCAAACGAGGTCATTATTACAGAGCTGAACAAATATTTGTAACCTCCCTTTCCCATGAACAAAAATCTATAGATGCGCCATTGTTTAGAAGCATTTTCTCTCTTCGCAGAAAATTTACACTGGACCTAAAGAATTACGTTTTCTTCTAAAACACACGAAGAATCAAAATACCCATTTTCACCCACTTTCTCCCTGCCCCCTCCAACATATTTCCGCAAGAATTCGTCATAAACTTTACACAAAAGCACAACAACATGGCCGAAACTTTTGTCTCGGGTCTTACATCACTTTCATTAGCATGTATCCCCCCCCCCCACACACACACACACTAACCCAAATTCTGCAGTGCCTCCTAATCCTCCGATGGAATAAAAAAAGTGAAAGCTTGGGATAAACAAAAAATTAAAACGATCTATTCAATTTTTCGAACCAAACATTTCACGGACCGAGGGAGTCTTTTCACGAGCACAGAACAGACACATTCACAGAAGATGCCTCTGACGATGGGCATCTTTGAGAAGAGGTTGCTAAACTCACGATGATGTGTTTCTCATTATTCTGTATTTTTTTTATATAATTATTGTTACTATCATTGTTTCTGTTACTCGTACAATCGCAGCCGATCCACTCTAGTTAGGGTCGATTAAAGAGGTGCCTCTCTGCAAGTTATGAGAAGAGTGTGCCAATAGTTACACACAATTAGTGGAGGGGAATTGGGTTGATTGACGCTCGTCTCTCTTTTTATTTATTTTTTTTTCTCCTTTCCAGCACCTAGACAGCATTAGATGGAATTGAATTTCCATGCCATTAAATTGGGGAAATCTCGCTGAATGGGTTGAGGCATAATTCCAAATACACCCAGGTAACATTCCATGTCAAATCTAGGGATGGACTCGACACCATGCGAGACGAGAAATGGCTAAGGTCTCGTTTCGTCTCGCAGTTTTACATGGAAGTCGCGTCTCGAACGAGACCGGTGTCGCACACTTTATGACACCAGAATGGTTTCATTTTTACGTAATTGTTTGAAGTAAAACAAGCACAGTCGTTTCTCGTTCATTGCGGTCTCGCGCGAGACTGGTCTCGATTATTGTCTTACTCCAATTAGTCTTCATATTTACCTCTTTGTACGCTCTGTAAAAAGTTTTGTTGAAGCAATGAAATATTTGTTTAATAAAAAAAAAATAAATAAATAAAAAAATCCGGTTGATACAGCTCCAACGAAATTTTTGTTGAATTAAGAAAACAATTTTGCTGAAGTGAAACTTCTTTAGGCGCGTTGAGAGTGAAATTTCAAGGTCGCGTCACGGCAATAGCGTCATGATGAGGCTGGGACGATTTTGGATTTTAACAGACGGAGAGAGCTACCGGATAGATCGCCTGAGAGAAAGAGACAAAAATAGTAAGCATGCTATACTCAATTGCTGCAGAGAGTTTTCTTTCTCCTCCTTGTGCTACATTCGTTCTTATTTAATTTTTGAATTATTTTATATTTTACGTTATTTTCGACCGTTTTCTGTCTTTGCCCCCCGAAAAAGAATTCTTCCTATCGTCCGACAGAAAAAATAATTACACGATCAGAAAGAGGAAGGAGTTTTCTTTCTAAAGGAACCTTCATTTTTGAATTAGCTGTATTTCCCGATTTTTGGATTTAAAAGAATCGACAACCCTTTTCTCCGGCAAATTCGGGTGAATTTCTGAACGAGGAGTCTATCTCAGCTCGCATCTAAAAAGCTAGGAATATTTCAACAAAAAAATATATACTGTTACGGACAAACTGCTCAGCTGTCGTTTAAAAAAAATCAAGCGTCTAGGATAATTTTTTGATCAGCTAAAAAATTAATTAGTAAAACCCGTACGAAAGTAATTTGAAACTCCCGAAGACAGAAGAAGGGATTTTTCGACTAGCTTCACGTAGCATCAAAATGGAGAACCAGTCAGGGAATAGTTCTTTTCTCCGGAGAGTGTGTGGGTGGAGGTCCGAAAAAAACAAACAAAACCTGCTGTTTTTTTCTTCTATCACGAAAAGGGTGTTTTGCTTATATAGTCTCAGCGCAGAACACTAATTTATTTACACTCTGATTTACTTTTTCCCCTTTAACATTCCAAATCCTAAACAGTCATCATAGAAGTTTCAATAAAAATGCAGAGTATTTTATCACGGACATGTACGTCATTCTAGTTGTTTTAACAAATTTGACTTAAGCTAAAATATGAGTTTCTTTAAACTAATATTTATATAAAAACACTAAAATAAAAATGTAAATTTTAATGAATATATAAAGTAACTAGACTTACCTTTGAAGTTTGTTGAAGAGCCAATGAAAGTTCCAAAAGTGGCAATCCATACAGCGGTGTTACTTCTGCCAAAGTGTATACACACGAGAAACGAGGATTATTTATTAGAGGCCAGGAAACAAGTAAAAGGTTAATGTCTAGGTATGAATCGAAGTAAGATTTGATGAATATTCTTGACTGAAGCTTTTTATTTTTTATTATTTTCAATGTGTTTCCATGTTTGAAACGAGACAAAATGTACATAAAATTGCTTGAGTTCATTAAACCAGTTTTGTGCAAATTTTGTTGGAGTTTATATCAAATTATTCCTCTTTCTATGGAAATTTCAATATAAATTATAATCAAGCGCAAATTTGCCAAGGTAAATATTTATTAATAAGGAAAAATGTTTAAAATTAGGATAATCCACATCAAAAAGCATATTTTTTTATCCTCTCATTTACAAAAATGACGAGTTTTTATATATGCCACCCAAGGGTTTATAAAAGAGGGTGGAGGGGGCGACCGCCCCCCAACATGAAAAAATAATTAAATGTAAAAGATCCTATTTTACTGACATAAAATGGATGTATATGTCAAATCTACTAACTAACCGCCCCCACCGACAAAATTGCATTAATCCGCCGCTGTGCCCACAAATTGACACGCCCTAATACAGTATGAGAGACCTCGGTAAATGTGGGATGGCTGTGAATCTTTTACTTCGCACAATTACGTAAAAATAAAGACATTTGGATGTCAGACAATAGGCGAGACTGGTCTCGCGATCTCGTGTCGCACCTAAGCGCGAGACCGCAAGAAGTCTTATCTCGTTTCGCGGTCTCGCGTCCATCCCTAACTAAGCGCTATCCAAATCATCCAGCCCATTCAGTCTAATCATCCAGCCAAAATATGGTTTGACATCCAAGGTCAGCAGATTTGGATGAAACTTGGTGAGTCTATTCTAGATTTAATAACATTTACTGAATTTTACTTTATTATGACGATTATTTCTTGAAATGTAGCTCTTTAAAATTTGGTTGAGAACATGTAAAAATCCATGAATCGCATATCCTGAAGCCAACTTAAACATTTGTTGCTATCAAACGGTTATTTTTTGAAGTTAGGGGTAAATTTTTTTAATTTGTTCAGAATTAAATTGTGAATTTAAACTTATGGTTCGGTTTGAAATTTAAAGCCATTAAAAAAGTTTTAAAAATCCTTAAACATCAAAATTGAATTCTTTTGAGAACATTGACTTGTACTCGGAAACTTATGAATAAGAGAAGTGTGTGTGTGGTCCTTTAACCCTCTCGTCACCCTGAACCTCATATCAGGCTCCTATTTCAAATAGCAATATTTAGAGAGAAAACAATTGAATTTAGATTTTTTTTTTCTTTCAGTGATATCAATATCATTCATTCATGTAGAAAGTATATGAGACTCTTAACTAGATGCATAAATCGTGCCTAGATTGCAGTACTAGTCAATTTAGATAATTTTTTACAGTTTTCGCTTCAGAGTTTCAGGAGAAAAATTAAGAAAATATTTACGCTGCTTTTTTACCGTTTTTTTTCTTTTTAAGGTAAGTATAGTTTTTTTCTTAATCCTCAAGCTTTACCTAATATGTGCATCCTTTTAAATTATTTTTAGCATAACAAAATGCTTCGAAAATGCAGAAATTATTATTAGAAAATTTATTATTATCGACATTAATCGATGAACATTAATCGACATTAGAAATAAATATTTTTGCATGATTTATAATAGTATTTCAGATGCATTAAATGCTAGACAGATTTGTTTTCTCTGATTTTTCATAATTCGGTGACGAGAGGGTTAAGAGAGATGGAAACAATATTTTCCTTGAAAATAATA
Organism: Cheiracanthium punctorium; assembly: GCA_038373885.1. NCBI lineage: Eukaryota > Metazoa > Arthropoda > Arachnida > Araneae > Cheiracanthiidae > Cheiracanthium > Cheiracanthium punctorium. The sequence continues at coordinate 1,609,093 of JAWZYV010001774.1, forward strand.
TTAATTTCTTTTAACTCTCACTTGTGAAATTAATGAAAGGCGAAAAGCCACCCCTGTCCAAAAATGTTTAACTTGAAATCCACCAAATTTTGATGCACAGAACTTCATGCTTCTAATGACGTTACGCTGATGAATGCTCCATCGTGGAATCTTAACCATGATGTTTGTTCTATCCCCGAATAAAGTGTGCATACACTTTTTCACTGCGGCATACATTCTAAAAGTGCATTTATCTCATTATTGATATTGATATAAATGTTTTCTATGTTGATTTAAAATTAGCGCTTAAACTATTTTAATCATTTTGGATCCCTCAAAACTTGGGAGCCCTAGACAAAGGCCTAGCTGGCCAGTATGGTAATCAGGCTTTGGGTGTAGAGTAAATTTGAGTTATGTTCGTTCTTCAAATGAATCGTGGTATCTCGTAGTTGATAATATCAGTATTACAGGAGAAAGATATCGTCTATGGAGCGTGCATGCTGACAAACTTGGCAACCTTCCTAATAATTACAGCAAAAAAAAGCTATCAAAAGACAGACTCCCCGATTTTTGAAATTTGCCACAATTTTTTTGGTTTGGACATCAATTTTGAATATTGAAACCAAATATTCAATTTTTAAGTTCACCATGATTGTTAAATTTTGTTGAATAGAATGTAAGATCACAATTCTTCGATTAAAACAATTTTAGAATAGGATTCTGTAAAACGATAATTCTATTTTTGGTTTACTCTTAAAAACATTAATCCCAGAACTCAGTTTTCAAAATATGGTCGCCTTATATTAAATTCAAGCTGTCGAGTGTTTGTGGTGTACATGGATTTGTTGAAGGAAAGTTCAATTTTTTGCATTTTGCAGCGGCGTTTCGAGTTTTCTCGATTTTAAAAATAATTTCACCCCCCCCCCCCACACACACACACCTGAATTTAGTGCTACGTAAACACGGTGGGAGACAGGGTCATACTTCTTACTAGGCTAGAGTAAACAGGGCGGTAAAATTTTAAGGGCGGTATTTTCTTTCTTTCTCATTTTTAATTCAATCGCAGGCGGAATACAGCTGATGCAGATCTTTGTTGTTTGTTCGTTTTTGTATTTCCCTTTCATATAAAAAAGTATTTTCACACGGATGTATTCATTTCTTCGAGAGTGGTCACTTCTGGTTTTCAGCAGTCATTTGACAGGACGAATGACTATTGACGCTACCCCCGCAATATGACACGTAAATGATACCGTGTTCAAAAATCCACATCATAGAAACATTAAACCACTACGAAAAAATATCCTAGCCATAGCCCTTTCAATTTAAGTAAATATTTTTCTGTAAAATAAGTTTTTCAAACTGGACAACGCACTAACGGTATGCAATAAGATATAAAATTAAAAGGAGCATGTTGGGGTCGGCAGATATTAATTTTGCCTACGGGTGCCAAGGACCTAAATGCAAGCCTGGTAGGAGAGACCGTTACAGCAGAGGCAGAATCTGCATAAAAGGATGTGCAGTCGTCTGACTCCTGTGACGTCAATTTTTACATGTTGTATGCAGATTCTAATAGAATCTTCCAAATATCCGCTGGTCATGGTCTTCGTATAAGATAACTTCAGCTTGACCTTTTTAATGAATATAGATCCTTGGGCATTTACAAGAATTTTATCAATTGGTAAATTAGGAGCTTGTGAAGATGCTGCAGCAGTCTAAAACACGTCAGCTAAAAATTTATTTCCAGCGCACTTAATTCTCTACCTTTACGCCTTCTAGCATGCACATTCGTAAAAGATATGCGTACGGGTGACTAGCCAATGAATGAGACGCAATGACAACATAAAATTTTTCGGCAAGCGTGTACTTACATCCAATTCATGTCGTCGCCTCATTGTCAGTCACAGAGGAATTTGGGCCATCAACCTTCAGGTCGGTAGACGGAAGGATTCCCTGCTCTTCTGGAATAAAAGCCACAGAGAGCAAGCAAAGAAAAAAGGATTGCATCTCTCTTCTGCAGAAGAGTCCCCCTTCGGATGCGTGGGAAGATCGGCCCGATCAAGGAGGGATGTCGGAGTGCGATGAAGGTTGCCGATAAGGTGAGGCTCCAAACAATGGGAGGAAACAAAAGTCCCTGGGCTTTCAGTTTCGGACTAATTTGTGCGTCGCGCTTCAGTGTTGGTGGGGCTAGCTGTAGATTATTTCGTTGTCGTCACGCAGCTCCAAGAAATTGTTTTCTTTTGTGTGCATATTGATCTGGTTATGTTTAAGACTGACTGTACGTCTGGAGAATGCCTTCTTTCTGCCTTGGCAGAGAAAGAGCTTCAGATTATGATTGAGATAATGATAAAACCGCAAACTATACTCCGTACCCCCTTTCATAACGTTAATTTGTTCTGTCCCAAAGGGATTACGAATAAGAAGAAAAAGATAAACATCTGAGAAGACCCGCCTTTTCTGTGCACAGTAGCTGCGAGATCAAGAACGTGCATAAACGTACATAAAAATACATCAATATTTAAGACATTATTTGTTTTACAGTTTTACTTCAAAAACATTTATTTATTTCAAATCACAGTAGATAGAATAGTGTTTCATTCTTTTCCAAAATTAGTTGCAGAATAACGACAAAAAATGCTTTAAAAAATAAAAATAATGCTGGCCGCGAAATACTGAACTTGCTCAATATAGTTTATTACTTGTAAATAAAAGCCAGTGTATACGGTTATATTATATATGTCTCCATAGATGAATCTTGGATTTCATCTTGTAATTTCGGATAGCGTCTCTGTGTAACTATCTACCAATAAACAGCAGCATTGAATTTCTTTCATGTAAACTCAATAATTTTCTTCATAAAAGTCGTCTTTTATGTGTAAAAACAAGTTTAGCAGGAGTTCAGTGCTATGATTTCGTATTCCATTAGACTAGGTTTATATAGTTACTGTGATCCTTTACTGCTAATACGGTGTGGGGGAAAAAATCAATGGACTGTTCGAAAATTTCCTGCATCAATTGCTCGAGCAGTACTTGAAGAAACATTCCTCTAGATCGCATAACACTCATCTTAATATATAACGCTACAAGATTACGTACTTACGACTAGGTACTTTATGTTTCAGAAGTCCTGAACCATACTCAAATTGAAAGGATAAAACTGAGAATCATATGATTACCTTTGCTTGAAATACCAGAAATTCGAGCTGCTTGCCGCTAAAAAAAAATTGGAAGAAAGACTGCATACTTATTTTGCTCGGCTAGGGAGGTAATTTGGGGGCAATTTTCCAATACAACGGAGTCTGCCTAGAAATAAACATACATATCCAGCTTGTTCGGAGATAAATCAAGTTTATTGCTATGATTTGAATGGATAGTTAAGAAAATCATTAGATAATGTTGGCCAAAGAAGCCAAAAAGAGAAAGAGAATATATTTATAGACCAAATTAATTTTGGTAGGTACTGGATATGCGAACACGCTTAAAAATAAAGAACAAAATTCGCTCCGAAGGAGCTAAAACAACTCCGAAGGATTTAGTTCTTTATTTTTATGCATAAAAATGGTGGTACTGATGCTCATGGAGCTAATTTTGGAAACTTTTTCTCAATAATATTTCAGGAGCAGATTATTGTTTACAAAAATCAATAAAATCCTGCATGTGATGCTAATGGATAATTCTGAGAATTGCAAAACAGTTTGAAATATTAATTGCACCAGAAAGTTATGCCAATATTTTTACATTAAATTCAAGGAAATAAATTTTCAATAAGTATTCAATTACAAACGAGTTGTGCCTAAAAATTAGATTTATATTTATTACGTTTTAAAGCAAGAATTTTATAGATAATTTCTTTCTTTCAAGAAAGAATGAGTGAAATAACAGTGAGAGTGGCTGTCTACCCTCCTTGGAGGAGAATTTCGGTATGTCCCGAAATCGATTTTTAAGTATTTATAAATGTGGTATTTTACAGCAAGAATTTTGTGGCCAGCTTTGTTTTTCCTTATGGATAGAGAAAAGTGAAATGAAGAAGCCGTTCAGAACCAAAATGATTGACGTCATTCTCATTCGCAATATCTAATTTGAATAACTGAAAGCAAAAAAAAATTAATCACACGTTGTTCACTTATCCACCTTTATCGGATATAAACCCTTTTGTAAGCAGATGGTGTGTCACAGGTCTCATTGAATTACTCATTAAATAAGATTTAATAATTTGATTACGTAAAATGAAAACGCTTTAACGATTATTTCAAATTCGAATGCTTTAAGCTGTAAGCATTATTGTGAAGGCGTATATATTGCTTTATTCCTCTATGTACGTGCACATTATTGTCGTATCGTGATGTTATGTAGCCTAAAGCCTTCCTCATTATACGATTATCTAATATAAAAAGAATTTTTTCAAATCGATTTGGTAGTTCTTGAGATAACCGCCTTCAAACAAACAAACACTGTTATCCTTATTACATTCATAAAGATAGGAATAAAAAACATGTAAAAAAAATTATATTTGAGTGTATTTTGAAAAAAATCGTCAGCATTGATGTTTTCTTTAAAATAACAGATTTGTACAGGTCCACCCACGCACCTTTTTTTTTTTCAACATTATTTATTTAGAAAGGGATGCATCATATTGTTACCTTAACATTGAACTTCTGGAACGAATGCTGGATAATTTGTAAAGCTGTCAGTTCGTCCTATTCAGAGGTTATTTATTACTAACTATCGATATGAACACACCGATCAATCCTTGTTAGGCAATGATTACACCTATGTACATTTTTAGGAGAATTGTACCGGTAAAATATTCCAAGGCAATATTTTAAAAACCATTAGTGTATCATGCCATCTCCTAGACCTAGAGAATAGACAGAAATAGCCATCATTCATTTGATCTGAAAAGTGATCGCTAACAAAGCACTAATGAGATTGGAATGCGGCATGTTCCATTCAGCCAGAACAATTAGAGCGTTTTCAAGACAGTCCACTGGGTTCAAGTACAAGCAAGAAAGCTGATATTTCAACAGTGTCTGTCACCAACACATAGGGTGACATGGACATTAAAACAAGGTGGCATAATTGTTAGTGACGGGTTTTTCCACATTAACTGATTAATTAATAAATTAATTAATGTTACCTTTCTATATTTACTTTAAAATAAATGTGTCATTAACACAACAAATAACACAACACGCGTAATTAGCGTTAGATTGTCAATGCTATAACCAAAATATACAGGGTGAGTGGTTGTAATTAAACTTTCCCTCTAAATAGGGTGCTAGAGCTGGAACGGTTGAAAGGATTGTAACCAAATTTGGTATATGGGTTATACATCAAATGCGTCCAAGGAATTACGAAAAAAATTTTCAGTTCAATAAAGGTCCACTAAGTGATATTCTGCATAAAATTAACATCAAATTTAGCAATGGAAAGGGATAATTCAAAGCGTACAAACAGCTTCAGCATTTATTCAATAGTTTTTGACACGGACGCCGGCAGCATAGGGCAAGAGGGGGGCAATGCCCCCCCTGGATTTTTGTATGCAGTGTTTTACCTTGCTCTTTTGTTCTTTCCAACATGGTAACCATACGTTGAAGTCGTCTTTGCCCCCCCCCCTGGGAAATATTCTGTCGGCGGCCATGGTTTTTGAGCATTTATTAATTACTTTGAGTCATTTTTGGAGCTGATTTCACGATGAAAAGCTCCACCTAGTTTTGAACTAAACTTTTCAAAGAAACTTCCTTGAACGCGTTCATATGGCCAAATTTGGTGGCAATCTGATCATCCGTCTCAGCTGAAGAAAGCTGTTTATAGGAGAAGTTTAGTTATAACCACCCTGTATGTAAATGCTTGTTAGCATTGCAAAGATCAGATTACAATAAATGCAAGTTTTTATTTAAACTATCTTTCTCTCCGGGTTGGTCGTCACTTTACGACAGGGGAGATTTTTCATCCGATAACACGAAACCGGGCAGCGATTTTCTCCAATTCCTTCCGTTTTCTGTAAGGAGTAGAATTTTGAAGTCTAAAAGAATTTTTTTTTTTTCTTTCCAATGGCGGGCCTATGTCGGGGATCGAACCCTTACCGCCGGGAGTTGAACCCGAAACCTTCGTCTGGAGCTTCACCCACCATACAATCCGATAGGCCTAGAAGAAAATTAGAAAATCAAAATCTGCAATTCCTGGACGGGTTAGTAAATAGTATGAACCTTTCCTATGCTCCTATGCAGAATTCGTATGCTTTCAGCTTGAATCGGAATATCACACGGATAAATGATCAAATTTCTGAAAATATGAATTTTTCCACGATGCCTTTTATGCATTAAAATATTTAAAGTTCGTTATTATTAGCACTAGAGTGCTATTTTGTTCATTTTCTGTATTTCCGGTATTTTCTATCGACAGAATTGGTAGACATTTCTGTGGACATGATTTGTGGACATCGACAAGTTTTGACTTACACGGTTTAGGCGGAAGAAATTTAAAAAAAAGAACTCTGTAATAAACACACAAATAATTAAAAATAGCACAGAACCTACGTTTCGAGTGATACAAAGGAACCGTTCTTATCCAGCTCTAAGAAGGCCCAACTTCCAAACTGGCTGGAAACAGGCCCTGATTACTGCACAGGCCAACTAGTCCACAGCCTAGGGGGCCCAAAATTAATCAAATAGTTTACTTTCTATTCCTAAAAGAAATGAGTTATACTAAAATTTTAACAGTAATGAAAATAAATAAAGAGGTGCACTTTGACAACAAATACCGCTAAGCAAAAGCGTTTGTTTCCGCTATATTCAAGAATAAAACAAATTTCATGTGTTAAGATCCCAAGAATTCCACCATGGAGTATTCATTGACGTGACGTCATTTGATTCTTAAGCATAACTTCTACATTAAAAGCTAAAACTTTTTGTGCAGGAGAAAGTTGGAAGCTAGCACACCTCCCCCACATATGAAATTGAGAAGAAATACTGGTATCTTATAAATTATAAGTGGTATACCAACAAGAAATTACCGCACAGGGGCCCTGCAAAAACGCTTGGCCTTGGGCCTCCGAATGTCTTAGTCGGTCTCTGGCTGGAAAGTGAGTCTAGCTTTACTGATCGTGTGGAAGGTGAAATTTCTTACAGCGGAAGAGGGTTGGGCCCTTTGTATCACCCGAAACATACGTTCTGTAATATTTATTCTTCATTAATTTTGATGAGTGTTTTCATTTCAATATGTTTACTTAAAATGATAAAGCTGCTAACGTTCATTCAATTGATTATACTTTTTTCTGGGATTTATTTTCAAATATTTATTTAATACACGCATACTTTAATAAAAAATTAATTTTCCTCTTAAAAATGCTTAATTAATTAACATTAATGATTGAGAAATGTTTTATGAAATGGCACGTTGCTAATGGTAAAAATAAAGTACGTAAACTGAATGTCCCAATATCAATAACCTATACTAAACTATAGGGTACCAAAGACCACTGGCGTAAACTGCCACAACACTGGGACAGCGAAATGTGTCCTTTCGTAGAAAATACCTATTTTCGAATAAGTGATATCCGACTTTTCTTGAGTTTTACGGGGGGAGGGCAATTGCCCCCTCCTTGCCCCTAGTGAGTTACGCCTATGCCAAAGACGTAGCTATGGGATGCGACTCGGGGGCCTGAGAGCCTTCTCGAAATTTAGAATCTTGTTAATTGGATGTGAGTAATCAAGCCTTTTTGTTATAATTTCTACCTTTATCACTTTTGGGGCCCTCTCCGATTTTTTTTCTGACTACGTGCTTCAATTGAACAACCAACTTCTCTTTTTTCTCACCAACGCGTAAGGAAAACCTACCAAATGGCGACATAATGTTCCAGCCACAAGAATAACCCTGTATCACAGACTTTTGATTGTCATAATCGAGGCGTGAAAGTATCTTCTGGCACACAAACGACACCGAGAGGGAGGGAACTTGATCCAGTGACAGCGACACACGCGCAACAACCGCCAATTACAAGAACTAATTATCTTTTAATTATAGCCAGGGTAATTTTTATTTGGAACAGGAGAAGGGGGGGGGGTAAAAAGGTGAAGATGTCACCAAAAGAACTGAACAGTTAATACTACAAAGCTCAATGACCCAGCAAAAGTAAAACAGCGGTTTTTAAGTCCCACATTTCTGCTCGCAATAAAAATAGAAGGAAATAAAAAAATGGATGATTCATGAGTAGAAATTGTGTTTTAGGCAATAGAATCTCTTTAAATTGTTACTGTGCTCTTACTTTTTTTATATCGAGTTTAATGTAAATAACGATGATAATAAATACCTCGAAGCCAATTTCTGTTTTTCAAGCGATTGAACCCGATCTTATATTGCTTCTTTTATTTCTGTTGTGCCAGATAACGAAGAAATGGCTACTGATTCATCTTTAAATTTTCATAAACCTTTTATTTTTTATTTGGGATGCATGATTTTAGATTTAAGGGAGTTTTGTTTTAAAAAAGGGGGAAATTTTTTAAAAATTCAATGAATTTTGTATAATACAATTTTATTTTTACTTAATTTTTTAATTTAAAAATATAGTAGTATTAAGTGACTGTCTAAATTTATTCTTCAACCTAATATAAAAACGATCTCTCAAAACGGTAGAACACACAAATACGTGTATTTTCCAGGACAGTATATCCAGTTATTTTTCTGTATGGTCTGGAAGTACTTGCGTTCCGTAGAGTTAACGGAAATAGCGTCCTTTCATTCATTACGTTTCCCATGGAAATAACACTTCCGTAAACACACACGAAACTGCTTTTTTTTTTATATATATATTAACGGGTGCGAGTTTTTCACACGACGAAACGTAACATATTCTCATCATATGAAGATTATGATCTTCTCGTTAATGCTTTTCTCTGTGAAATGCATTGAAAATAGATTATTATTATTTTTCTTTTTCGATCATCTTGGAAAAGTGTTATTTCCGATATCTATTTTCTGAATACGATTTTTATGTTGATTTTTACTTTATTAACCCCCTTGAGGGCATATTAATTTCGATGTTCCCGATTCTTCAAAAACGGGTTCTGCATTCGATTCTTTCATCTGTATTCAAAAAGAATTCGATTTCAAACAGAGTTTTTTTTAAAAATAAGTAAATATATTTTAGAGGGAAAAAAGTTATGCAAACTAAAGGTATCGCATTCGATTCTTTCATCGCAGTTCAACAAGTAGTCCAATTAAAAGAAATCAGTTACACAAAAAAGTAAAAATATTTAAATAAAAATGAAACATACGTTAGAATGCAAAGTAGAGATGAGTCGGATATCCGTGTTCGTATTTGTTTAAACGAGTAAAAATAATATACATATCCGTCTTTTTTTTTCAGCAGATATTAGACATATTTTGTTACAATAAAAGTAAAATCTAATATTTTAAAATTTTAGCCTTCTTTTCTTCTAGAGGCTGTTTCTAAATAATTATCAGAATGTTATAACAAATAAAACAATTAAAATATATTAATTTACAGCTATCATTTAGTTATTTTGTTACCATTCAGTGCGCTACTATTGAAAGGAATTGGATGAATAAATCTAAATTTTATCAAAGAATTTTTCTTAAGTCTGAATTGCCTACTCCTTTGATGTTTAGCAATTGTTTTTCACGGGCATGCTTTGAGTAGTGTAAGCCAAATAATATCTAAGGGGAGTAATTTGGGTGGAGGACTTTGTAAGAGGGTTCTCTCGCGTGTTCACGTTTAGGGAATGCAATCCCGCACTGTTTTTCGCCTTGCGGGATTTCGGGATTAAGATTTATTGATCCCGCGGGATTGACATTTCATTTAACTTGGACTTCATTTCAACAGAGAGAAGTGGAAAAAAGTAAGATTTCAAGCACTAAAGTTTCACGTTAATAATTATAATTAATCTTATGAGATAATTAATACAATAACTTAGAGAAATATGAAAATTATAATCATGATATTCAGAATAATTTAGAGGTTATGTCATGCTATTTACTAAAAATGAGGAATTTCCAGGAATATACAATTTATAGATGCATTCACATACTTACGTTATTTTCTTAGTTGCTGAAAAAAGAACGCACAGAATCGAACAAATCCAATGAATCATTTCCCTTAGTCTAGATTTAATTTTAGTAAAATAATTAATTAAATGTGTGAATTATATATATATATATATATATATATATATATATATATATATATATATATTAAAAACTAAAAGGAAAAGTTTTTATAATGAATTCGCGATTGTTCGTTAAGAGATAAATTAGTATGAAATATTTCAGTTCATTTGGAGATTGGGAAGTTTACGAAAAATTTAGACTACGATGGTTAGATTTAGTTGCTCGATCCAAACTCCCATTGGAAGCTAATTTAAAAAAAATAAAACTTTAAATTAAAATTTGTAATTATTGATTCGTTTTATTAGATAAAAGACATAAATATGCAAAATTTTTCGGTCTATTGATTGGGAAAGCAGCGTGAAATTGTAATAAAAAATAATTTATTTCTGTGTCAATCCCGCGGGACTAGTCCCGCAAACATTTGTGCGGGATCCCGCAAGATCCCGTTCCCGCGGGATCGGGATTGCATTCCCTATTCACGTTACGTATGGAGAAAACCAAACAAAATTTCAAACCGTTAGATTGACAACTGCACGGTAGGCCAGAATCCTGGCCCTTCACATTTCAGCCGCATCTGCCATGTTCAGTGTCTTATCCACTTGGCCATAAGTCGGAGCAGTGGCGTAGCCAAGGGGGTTATGGGGGGGGGCAGACCCCCCCCCATGAGAAATTTTTTGCGATACTAAAGGTATATTTTTCACACCGTTATCACACACACACACCTATACATATATGTGAGCTTCAGTATTCATACCCCCCTGCCCCCATGAAAAGTTTCTGGCTACGCCACTGGGTAGGAGAATATGTATTTGGAAAGCAGTTGGTTGGTACACTATTTGATAGCAAATACAGTGTAAAGACACAATTCAATTTTGAGTAACGGGTTTGTGTGTTTGATTCGCATGTAAATAAGAATGAAATGTTTTCAGCCGTTGAAATAAAGCAAGAAAACGCAATATTTTTTATTTATTTATTATTCCTTTGCACATGGGTCTGAAATTTTAACCCATTTTACAAATCGCTTTTTTCAGAGTCCATGGATACATATATATATAGATATATATAGATAGATAGATAGATAGACAGATAGATTTTTTTTTCATGAATTTTTGTTATCAGCTTGATATAAGATATCATTCCCCAGATATCCTGAAAATATGCAAGAAATGATGATTTCATTGCAAGTGTCAATTGTAGAATTTCATTAAAATGAATTGTTAAATCCACTGTTTTAAGTCATAAACTGTAGGAGAGTTTTTTTTTAATGCCTATGTAACATTAGTAAGCACATAAATGCATGCTTAACCTCTACTTGCAGATGTTATACTTTCCTCCAAATAAAGGAAAACTAGGTAGGTTTTTTTTTTAATTATTTCTGGGGAGGTGATGTGGCTTTAAGTTAATCTAAGGGCTTCTCTGACCTCACTGCCATTCCGTATTGCGTGTACTTCTGTTGATGAAGGCTGAAAATTTTTCGGCTGGAACGTACGTTCAGATTCATAAGTATAGTAACACACTTTTATGTGTGCTACTTTAAAAAGTTTTAATTATTTCATCGTTTAAACACCAGTTCCTATTTGAGTGTCTTTTGTTAATGGCTATTTTTGAACTTTTTTTTTAATTACATTCTGCATTGCGTCCCCTCCACCATCCCGATCTCTCTTCGCCTTGCCTGACATGATTTTACCTATCTCATTCGGACAATGGCAGTGTATAAGTCGAAGAGCTAAACTGATGATTCCATTCGAGATATGCAATGGAAACAGCTGAAGCGATATAACAGTAATAGAAAGATTCCACTGGGAAAAATCGTAAAAAGAAGAAAGGCATCGCTTAACCCTTTGAGGCGTAACCCTTTACCAATGCTGAAAAAAGGGCAGCCGTTGCCATCGCTCGACTTAACTACCAGCAAGATGGCGGACGATCGAAACGTTCATCGCGTGCCACAGATCTAGAGACACAGCCAGCTGTCTTCAAAAAAGGGTCTCTAGATCTGTGGCACGCGATGAACGTTTCGATCGTCCACCATCTTGCTGGTAGTTAAGTCGAGCGATGGCAACGGCTGCCTTTTTTTTCAGCATTGGGCAATCTATCCAGCTGTTCTCGCATTCTTCCATTTTTCAGCAGATGTCAGTGCTCTTAAAAATAATCGTGACCATTTTTTTACGAGAAATGACGTGCTAAAAAGTAAAGGATTCTCGTGGAGCTATGTCACCTGCAACTATTTTTATAGAAATCAAATCTATTCTTCGTGACTGGCAACAGTCAAAACGTCAGGGTTTGGTGTTCCCAGAGCGGGAACACGGCGCGTTAAAGGGTTAACCAGCATTGATTGGGTGAATGTGACTGTTAGGTTGATACACAATTTATTTGAATTTTACTTGGAAATAATAGAAAAAGCAATAAAAATCAAAAACATTTCCATTCTAAAAAATTAGCGTGACGGGCTAGACTCAACATCAGAGCTTCTCTCCTCCGCAAAACCCTTTCCTTTGTCGGAAGCATTTCACTGTAGTGCCAAGCTTGAAAAATCTCCTTAATTCCAATAAAGCCAACCCGATTTGTTGTTCATAAACAAGGATTTAAAAAAAAGAAAATTGTAGACGGCTCTCTCTCTCTCTTTTTTTTTTTTTTTTTTTTTTTTTTAACCGAATAGCGTTTTACCATTATTGGCCCAAAGACACCACGGCAGTCTTTATAAATAAAACTGAAGCAAGAAAGGAAAACCATGCGGAACTTTTTGATCATAAGAACACTTTCCGATACAATATTACTTGCGCTCCTACTGACAACTTAACAAATGGTTAATCTTTTTAATGGCAATACTTTTCAACTTCGCTGGAAAATGCTCATAAAAAAATGGGGCGGTGGTGGTATAAACTAACAATTAGTTAAAATAAGCTAATTGCACCAGGAGAAAAATAAAATCCAGAATGACTCTATGTGACCTGTACTACACACTGAAATAAATATAAAAAATGGTGGGTTTTTTCTCTTTTTTTTATACTTCCAGAAAAAACATTCAGCATGGTATTGGGAAGTTTTTCGAAAAGCGATACATTCTGCAAAATTTTCTATTTTTAAGAATTTATTCTAGAAGTTTCGTAATTAATACATGTTTATATATCAGTGTATAGTGCAACTTGTAAAAAGGAATTCTATAAAAATTTTGATGGGCTTGATATAATTAGTTTTTTTTTATTTATTTACCTACCCAAAATCACATGATTTTTTTGTTTTTTTTTTTTATTTTGAAAGATAGTCTTAAGCCCTTTTCCAAAGTGGATAAGAAAATATTATGCGACCTATTTCATCAATGTTTTTATGTCCACGGTGTGCATAAAATTTGCAAATGGAAACATTCCCTTTTTACAATGAAATCGGAGCTCACACTTGACTCCTGGAAATTGCAACTTCACCAGCTGGACAAGCGTCGACGATCTACTTCCAACAGCTGTCTGCTGCATCCATCCGGCGTACTCTTCATAAGGTTCTATCGAGTATACCTGACCAAACACATGCGACCTACTTAATGAGCGGGAAAAAAAAAATATGAAACGGAATGTGCCATTTTGTATCATCGTTTAAAAGCACAATCGATGTCAGTGATGGGTCATTCTTCTATTTTACCCCTATTTATTTTCAATCTAGAACTCGTGCTTAACCTGTTCACTCTCGTGATTCAAAAGATGCACAGAGAAGACTCTTTTCATTTGATCAATGCTGCGTAACTTTGACGGCTCCTCTGGGGTCAAGTGTTGCAGTTGCGGATCGGCTTGACAGCCCCTCTATAGCTTTCCTTTCTCTAATCGGTGTTGCTTCTTAGCTTTCAAAGCCCCAAGCTGGGAAGCAGCTGTCTTGTCTTCATGGATTATGGGGGCTTAGCCATTTGTGCTTTACAGTACTTTGTACCAGCCCCGAATCCAGATTAGATCAATAGCGGCAGTACCTGCCAAGGGAGTGTTAATTTCTACCACAAACTCCTGAAGAATTCGTTTCTACCTCACTCAGGAGCCGATAGATGGCACCACTACCGATCACAAGTGTGTGTGGGGGGGGGGTTAATTTTGATGCAAATACCAAGCAGAAGACCTTAAGGCTTAGTTTTGCCAGCCTCAGTGGTATCATTTTGTATGGGATTCGCCATTAGGTTGATCCCAGGATCGAACTCAAAACTTGACGGCTCTCCCAACTGGGCTACCGCTGCCTGGGGACCAACACTAGAGGAAGCTTCTCCCACCGCGTCTTTTCAGTGATTCGAGCGAACAAATTAAGCCTAGGTCCATTGGCGGATCAAACTCCGCATCTCGGTAAAATTGCAAGTTCATGTGTATTCCAAGGGGAGGGGGGAGAGGGGCCATGGCTCCACTTGTACCTCCTTTGGATCGTTATCTCGAGCTCACTCACCCAACTTTTAAACTACGGTAAGTTCAACGATGTTCTTAAGGATAAAATTTTGTTCTTTGTTTTAGAAAACTTTCCACGTTTGTATCTTTCTATTTTAAAAATGTAACGGCCGCTGCCGCCGCTGTCAAAAGTTTGTTCTGCTATCTCCTCCCCAAGATATTTTCCTGGATACGCCACTGCGTAACTTATAATATACGCACAAAGATAAGTTTTAACAAAAATATTGTCTTACTTTTTTATTTCGATTTTTTGTTTTCAAAGGATAATATTGAAAAATGTCCTTGCTGTGGCTCCGAAACACTTATTTGACTCCCATCTTAATTACTTACACTAGTTCATGAAAAATGATTAAAATAAAGAAAAAAAAAAATGGATTAACTAGCCAAACTCCGCATCTCGACAAAATTGCAAGTTCATGTGTGTTCCAAGGGGAGGGGGGAGAGAGGCCATGGCTCCGTTGCTAGAGCTGAAGCAAACCGCATGTATTCGGTACAAAGATACGGATAATCACTCAGACTCGAAGTAACGAATTGTTACTTTTCGGTTGATATCGTTACTACTCGATCCGAAAATGTTTCGGATCGAGCAGCTTCGAACTTCGAATACAGACTGCCAGGCGAGGCGAACTAGAGGGGAAACGGGTTCCAGTAATCGAGGGGGAAAATGACTTTCGAGTTTGCATTTCGGATCGACCAGGTTCGAACTTCGAATACAAGACTGCGGGAGGGAGAAAATGAATTTCGGTATTTGAGTAATAGTATGTTCCGTTCCGTTACTAGATACCGGAAGTATTATGGATTCTCGCTGTTGGGAGGGAAAAATCAGTTTCGGTATTTGAGTAGTAGTATGTTCTGGTTGCAATTCGTTTGTGCCGCGCCGAATGGTATCGTTTTGATGAGGTTTGGAAGAATCCGTATGTTTCGTTACAGTTATGGAGATGGAATAGTATCTGCTGCTCTATTGATATGGGTCGTACAATGGGGGGATACGATCCGGTGTATAGTATGTTATTATGCGCAGTTGAACTCTTTTTTTGCGGGGGGGGAAAGGGGGTGTTCTTATAATTGTAGAGGAGCAATACATATAAGAGAAGCATGTTAGTAAGGAGTGCTAATTTCGGGCTTTCTAACATTTTAGTACTAAATAGTGGTGCAATCAGAATTCTTTCTTTCAGGGTGGTTCCGAAGCAGGATTGCGAACTTAACTTTTCCTTTTTTTTTAGCTAGAATCGAAATGAGTAATAAATAACAAATTATTTAAATACACCTTTTAAAAAAATATTTTTATAAAGTAAACGAATTCACACATTTTTATTATTTAAAATATTATTTGGAACTAAAAAAAATATTTAGCATGGAAACCTAAACACATTTTTTAAGTAATTGTTTAAAAAATATATAAAAAATTGGGAGCGACCCGGGATTTCTATGCCCACTCCTGCGTAAGCCACTGGTATTAAAATATTTCAATAAAGTTCAGTATGTTTCTAAAATGTCGGTGTTTAGGGGGCCATCTGCCCTATTTTATGGTACATTTTATTCCATGAACTCATGGAATACGCATAATCCGGTGCAACCATTCTTTCTGTATGAAAGGAGTGATAATTTTTGTTTAAAGAATGCTCTCATATATGCACCCACAGAAGGGGCTAACCCCCTTTTGGGGGCTAACCCCCCAAAAGTGCAGAAATAGAACTGGAAATATCTTAAAAATAGATAATTCTCACTGAATTAAACAATTTTAAATTAAAATATGGTAATTTTTAATTTACTTCGAAAAATGATCCAGCAAAAGAAGTTTTTGATATGAAATAAGAACTCACAAATAATAAAGATATTATGCTTGTAGAAACGCAAAGTAGTTGATATCATACTGAGATCCCCTGCCCTGTGAATTTTATATATGTGGCCCAATCCCTGGATCTCAGTATTCGAGAACCCGCAACCCAGAAAAAACACGAGTCACAAGCTTTCCTTTACACTTTTTATGATAAGAATGAACAGGTTAAACCAGCGTTCAGAATTAAAAAAGGGGGGGGGTTGAGAAAAGAAAAGAATGGCATATGTCTTTGGAAGATTTCTATGTGCACTCAGTAATTCGGATAATTTAGCATTGTATAAAACCATAAATGTGTATAAAAACAATCTGTAAATCAGAGAAAATAAGCTCTAAATACAACTTTGTACAACTTCGCTAAAAAAAATTCTTTTTGGTTAGGTTTTGCTATGGGTTTATGTATGAGCGGCATATACCCATAACAACACTGTCCCGGATGTGTTGTTATGGGGCACTATATAACACCCTATTACCGATTCTATTAGTAGTAACGAAAGTAACGAGTAACGAATACTTAGTAACGAATAGCGAACATCTAAGTAACAAATACATACGGATACTCATTTTGTCGTTACTTTTACAGCACTATCCGTTGCGCTCAGTCGAGAGCACCGTTTAGATGCTATCGCAGTGGCGGCTCCTCCATTTGAGCACGTGATCCCTCAGAGGAAAAAAACTAAAGAATAAACACATTAACAAATTAATTTTTAAAAAATATATTAAGTACACTTCTAGATTTTTGTGAATTTAAAACGCGAGTTTTACTCTCCCCCCACCCCCCACTATTATTAAACGCGTTTATTATAGCTAACGCACTGTATCGTAGGTTACTACAGCAGAGTCTTTCGTCGCTCGCATGTGCGATCGACCGAGTGGCCCTCTCAACCGATCTCTCAGGAAAGACGCCGAGAGACTTGCGGGAGAAACTAGGTGCTTCCGTTCGCACAATTTTATTGTGCTCACAGCAGACTTTTTGCGGTACCTCCTCCGGATTCCCTCTTGGTTTGTTGTTTTCGCTTAGTTAATCCATTTTTTTCTTATATTTTCTTTATTTTTATCATTTTTCATGAACTAGTGTAAGTAATTAAGATGGTAGTCAAATAAGTGGTTCGGAGCTACAGCAAGGACATTTTTCAATATTATCCTTTGAAAAAAAAAATCGAAATAAAAAATCAAGACAATATTTTTGCTAAAACTTATCTTTGTGAGTGTGACGAAATGTAAGACTAAAGATTACTTGTTTTCTTTCAGTTGCGTGCATTGTTTTACTTTAACTGCTGGAAATGCAAATATATTTTAACTTGTAAGGTGTGTCGTATCTGCATATTTAATTTTCAAAATTAATTTTATGAACCTCCATTTAAATAACCCACGAGCCGCCGCTGTGCTATCGCACTTTCAAGAATTTTCGCCCATAGCCTATAATGTAAAAGAATTATATTTTGCCCCCTGAATTATACATTGCAGAATCCAGAATTATATATTGCAGCCCTGTAAAAAAAAAAAAAAAACCTCTAAGTCCTATACACACCAAAATCAATACCGGTCGTCTTACGGTGGTCTATGCTCCAAATTGAGCTCGACCGGATGCACCGTTTATGAGCTATACTATTCACTTACAAACGCACACACTCATGCATACATACATCTCGTAAAAATAGTATAAATGAATTAAGATCTCAAGACGTGTAAATACATCAAAATCTCAAAGTCGATTTTTTCCATGATTACAATACTTTCTTTACGAAAGTAATAAAACAAATTGTAGACAGGAAAAAAATCCTTATATGGAAAATATGCTCGTTAAGCGTAAGTTTTATGAAATGTGAAAATTCCAGCATGTTTATTAATAAACAGTCGATATCCAGACAATTATTGAAGCTCCTTCAGATTTCACTCTGTAGTTCTGTGTATACGTATATTCAAAAATCCTCCCAAAAACTTCTAGTCTTCTTTTCTTCTGGGAAAATCTCTCAAGATGGCGACACTGAAAGAAAGAAAAGAACAATTTGAATAGAGCTGCCATCTACCGTCATAATACAAAAAGTAAGCTTCAAAGAAAGCTTTCAAATTACTATTTGATAATTCCTCTGCACACACATAAGAGAGTAAAAAATTTAATACTAAAATGAGCCTCGACATTTTAAATCTACAGGATCAGTTGGTAGATTGAATATTATCATAATTTTGTTTATTGAAATTTTCAAACTTTTTTAACCGAATCAATATTTTAATTTTTTTACTTAAATAACGAGTTTGTTATTTTTCAATATTTTTCAAAAAAATTTATCATTATTATTTTTAATACTATTTTAATATTTTGGTGTTTAAAGTATTTTTCGTTTTTTTTTTTTCAATATATTCTTTTCTTACTTCATAGTTAAAAATATGATATTTTCAGGGGAAAAAATCCTGTGCTATCTAGTTTATTTCTGAAAGCATTGGCGAAACAAGGGAGGGGGGAAGAAGGAGCATGTTCCTCCTTCCTCCAAATGAAAAGGGACGTATCCTGAAAAAAATTTCGGGCGGGGGGGAGGAGGGCTAAATCCTCTGAGCCCTTTTTAAATAAGCCCTGGCAGATAAACTAAGTTTAAATTATATAAGACGGAATCTTTAAAATTTCAAATTCATTTATAAGAAATTGGGGGGGGGGATACTTCTCTGCCCCCCCCCCTTATCTGTGAATTTTCCAATTTCTTCGGTGATTCTAATTTCAAAAAATAAAATAGCAGATGATTTTGTTAAAATGGTTTCTGATGTACTTTTCTGGTGTTTCTGGAGCAAAGCGCTCTAGATTTAAAGTATTACAAACTATAAATCAAGTCTTAAAGCTGAGAAACCTGAAATTACCTTACAAAAAAGCGTTAAAGAAGGAAAAATCCTAATTCTGATCGAAGGCCACCCAGTCAATAAACAAAGATCAATATTACGCATGGAGTATGGAGTTGGTATTACGTCATTCCAGGAGATCTGTTCTGTTACATAACCGGAGAGTGACGTCTTCCGTCTTCACTTTCCTGTACGCATGCGCAGTGCGACAGAAAGGGCTAAAAAGCCCGCAATTCCTCGTGCTCGAATGTTTACATTTTGCGTATTGGAAATATGGGGCAATATTTCAAAACACTGAACAAGGCTTTTTACCAATCTGATAGGAATTATTTATCAGTTCAGTTCAGGGATTCCTGAACTTTAAGCCTTTGAACAGGGGAAAAGGTAGCTGTGATGCAAAAAATTATTTATTCTGTATGCATGTTCTAATAGTGAAATATTTTTGTACATCTTTAACGGCCTAGCCTTCTCAAAGTAGTTAAACTAACCATGAGGGTTCTGTGTAGAGCCTTGAATCGTGTTACTACCATAGTCATAGTAAGTAATCCAATCGCTAAGTCTTCCAGCATATTATCTTCTGCATGTATTTTTCGAAACAACTATTGTAGCAATGTAGTTATATCTCGATCATATTGTTCCCCCTTCCAATGCTTGTGGCCTTCAAACTTACCACCAGC
Organism: Cheiracanthium punctorium; assembly: GCA_038373885.1. Taxonomy (NCBI): domain Eukaryota; kingdom Metazoa; phylum Arthropoda; class Arachnida; order Araneae; family Cheiracanthiidae; genus Cheiracanthium; species Cheiracanthium punctorium. The sequence goes on from JAWZYV010001774.1 coordinate 1,628,946, forward strand.
CACAGAGTGGGGCTATGGCAAACAGGGTAAGTATTGTAACCAGGTGAACTTGTATGGTATTGAACATTTTAATAAATTTTGAAAATTATCCTAATAGTGTATTTTTTATGCATGCCATATGACTAATTATTATGCATTTTCCAATGGTTTGCTATGAAATGCATCGAGACAATCACATTGAAATTTTCCGGTGTTTTTCAAATTTTCACTTTGAAATTAATAAACTTTTGAATATGATCTCTAGGTAAGGTCATGTTCCAGTTCATAAGCCTAATTGAAATTTCTGAGTATAAGATAACAGAGCTATTGTACATTTTTTTTAAGATACGTGGTTTATATAAGTTTTTATTACTTGTTTGAAATGTGTTTTCGGCTATTGATTGCAAAATTAGGAACATTTCAAATTTGGAATATAAGTAGTATGTTTGCCATCACAAAGAAATAAAAAAATCATTCATTTTATTACTTTTAATTTTTATTCCAGTAGTTCTTCTTAAAAATATTAAAATCTGTTTCAACTATTAAGCATAAAATGCAAAAAAGGTGCTGCTTATTGTAATCTTGATAAGATGTTTGCCTTCCTGCAATATTTAAAATTAAGGTTTTGTTTGAAGAAACGAAATCTCCCACATGCTCTTTATACATGAAAATAAACTAATTACACCAGAAACTCTAAAAAATTCAGGATGATTCTTCATAAACTGCCCTACACACTGTAATAAATGAAACAACAGTGTCCTTTCTGAAACTTTCTTAAAAAACTCTTCAACATAGAATTGCACAGCAAAAATTTTCAAAAAATAACACATTCTGCTAAATTTTCAATTTTTAAGAATTTTTTCGAAAAGTTTTGTATTTGATAACAGGTTTTTCACTAATTACTGTGTATGGTACAGCTTGTAAAGAATCATTCTAAAAATTCTGAATGACATAATTATCTTTTTTGTAATTATGTACCAAAATCACATGATTTTTTTTTTTTTTTTTAAATACACCATTAATCCATTTTATGGACAGTAGCAGATCCAGAGGATTGGCTAGGGGGCTTTAGCACCCCGAAGAGATTGCAAAGGTTCATTCTGCTTTATGATACACTTTATATGGGTAAAAATATTCTTTTTTAATAGCTTAGCCCCTCCCAAAAATTTTTACGCTTGTTTACACTAAAATTTTGCTTTGTTGTACATTTTATTTGGGTGAAATAATCTTTTTGCAAAATTTAGCACCTACCAAAAAAAAAGAAGAAAAAAAAAATTCTGAATCTGCTACTGTTATGGAATGCACTCAGAAAAACTGTGTTGCCTAATCCAAATGCTTATATTAAAAATTAGTAAAGAATCAAATAATAGTAGATAGTGACTGACAAACTTAAGAGATCAAGCAATGAAACTGTTAACCAAATTTAACCATTTTGATCACTTTTTTGCAATTGACACTATTTATGGATACTTTGGAAATTAAAAGACCTAAATTAAAGTATCTGATTGTCTCAAATATTCTAAAAGCCTTTTTTAAAAAATTGTTATTTTCTATCTTTAAGTACAGGCTACGCATAACACAGTTTTGAATGCTCAGAGCCAAAACCAAACATAATCTTTCCTATTCATTTGTACATTGTACCACAAAATAGAACTCACACTTTTCACTATGAACATCAATAATAAAATCTGCCAAAATACAGTTTTCAAAATCAAGTCACATTTAGTTAACAAACAGCAAAATCAGTGCTAAAATGTAGATGTATGCGAATATTACCGTTTAGCACTATTGGAACTTTTTGTGTGCAAGATTTGTTTAGGATATTTTTAAAGTAATAAAAAAAAAAAAATTTCTAAAGTATTTTTGCATTGCAACATTCCCTTTAAAGCCTATATTTCGCTCAACTTTCAAAGTTCATTTGTAATACTAGTTTTGAAATTGAACTTATTACTAGTAGCATCTTAGGGCACAGGAAAGGGAGGAGACCTGGTTTCCCTCCCCCTTTTTCTTTGTCTTTTGAAAATGGAAATCTTACACCCCCCCCCAAACACATACCAAAAAAAAACAACAAAAAAAACAATGTTATTGTTATGTGTTTCATAACATCTATTTCTTATGTGCAATTTTACAGTTCTTCAATATTCACATAACTTCACATAAAGCATATGGGATGAATTAGGGAGGGAATATTGCAATGAACAAGGACAGCATATACACTAACATATGTTTAACATGTAAATGATATATAGCTGTTCGAACAGTATACTGTGCAATTTATTACAAATCTTTTAACGTGAAAAGAGAGTTCAGTTCCTTCCTGCAGTTTCATGTTAAAGGTTTTTTTACTGTATAATTTTTTTCATAATAATAAAATTTAAAAAAACTAGATTTTTTTTTTTTTTTTTAGTCTTCATATTAGTCTTCATGAAAAGAACATATTAGAGCTATTAAGCTGATCTAATTTAGTCTTTTTTTATGCTTACACACACACAAAAAAAAAAAAATATCATTAAAAATGATGATTGCTGTGCTATAAATAACCACTGAGCACAATGTTAGAGCCAAGCAACACAAAATTTAGGAGTACAGTAAAGGGTTTTTTGTTAGAAGAACTAAAAATAAATATGAGTAAAAAAAGGGAACTACATTTTCTATATACATGATGTATATGATCCCTGTAAAAAATATCCCTTAGAGATAACTACTGAATAATTTTTGAAAAGTGTATAGTCTGGTGGATGTTTTTACTGTACTCTTTGTAAAGTAAATAAATAGCTGATTTCAGTATATACATAACTTAATTACCTATTGTCATTTATAACAAGTGAAAAATCCTAAGTGTCAACACAAATGGAAAGTTAACTCCGGTTGGCCGAGTGGTTATGACGCTGGCCTCCCAACCCAAAGATACCGTGTTCGATCCAAGTCCCGGACGTTTGATGGTAACAGATTAAGATAACTTGAAATTTCTCTGGCTGAGCAACCCGTCGGAAGTCCGTCCCTTGTGGCGAAGGGGAAGGCGGGTCGGCCATCCAACTCTATTTGTCCATCTTTACTTCATGCAGCCTGGATCGGCTCATGATCTCTCCCTTCTCTTTACCATCGATCTTCCCGGCCCGATACTTCTTTTTTTTTTTTTTCGAGCCTGAATCGAGTTATTGCCCCGGTCAGCTTTTGGGGTATTTTAATGATATGCAACCAACACACTTTAAACTTCGCACATGCAAGATATGCAAACAACACACTTTAAACTTCGCACTGGAGGTGAGCACCTACGGCGCAGGAACTCCCGTAAACCCAACCTTCGGTTCGGTTCGGTTCACAAGTGGAAAGTTAGCATTATGGCGAACTAATGGCCTAGGTTGTCACATTGGTACCCATATAGGGAGCAGTGGGGGCCTAAGCCCTCATCCTTAGCCATTAGAATAGTGATAATTTTTATAACATATTGATTTATTTTTATTATTTATTTATTTTTAAGGGGTGGGGGGGGTGTATTCTTTTAGTACTAAAATCTTTGAAATCCCAAGATGAGCCCTTCTTGCAAATTCAAGTGTTCCTCTCCTTCTTACCAGTTCTCATGGGTGCCCGAATTGTTATATACTATGTAAAGAGGCTTTTTCAATTAAGATTACAAGGCTCCCAGGGGCTGCTAAATGTTGCTATCAGGTTCGAGAATTTTGCTATTCATTAGCCACTAGCTTCAAGAGGAAAGCAGAGTCCAGAGCATGACATTCCAATTTGCAAGAATCTCTTTTGTGTGGTGGTGGTATTTGTAATGAGAGATTAGCCCTTTGAGGTGCAATCCTTTCCCAATGCTGAAAAAACGGCAGCCGTTGCCATCTCTCGACTTAACTACCAGCAAGATGGCGGACGATCGAAACGTTCATCGCGTGCCACAGATCTAGAGATCCCTTTTTGACGACAGCTGTCGTCATTGTTTCGGTCGTCCGCCATCTTGCTGGTAGTTAAGTCGAGCGATGGCAACGGCTGCCCTTTTTTCAGCATTGGGCAATCTATCCAGCTGTTCTCGCATTCTTCCATTTTTCAGCAGATGTCAGTGCTGTTAAAAAGAATCGTGACCATTTTTGTACGGGAAATGGCGTGCTAAAAAGTAAAGGATTCTCGTGGAGCTATGTCACCCGCAACTATTTTTATAGAAATCCAATCTATTCTTCGTGACTGGCAACAGTCAAAACGTCAGAGTTTGGATTTGCCAGAGCGGGAACACTGCGCGTTAAAGGGTTAACCAACTATCACCTCCTGGGAGATGAAAGGGGGGGGGGATTTTACAAAAAAGTGTGACTCTGGCTTGCTGACAAGAGCAAACTTCACCTATTACATTAGATGCCTAAAAATAACCAATATTTCCATGCATTGCCCTATGAGAAGTTCTGTGTTCCTGCCACCAGCCATCGTTGAACACTACCCATGGCTGGTTAGAATCCTAAAGCCAGTTCTGTGATTTCCGGATATTGTTAAAACATTACTTTAGGTTTTCCAATTCTTCTTCTTTTAAGGCTCCATCTCTCTTTATTTTTATTGCATCTATACTGAAAATAAATCATTTATACAATATACAGTCACTCAGTGAACAATTTTATCAGTTTTGGTGGGTTTTCTTATTTTCTGTTTGTTTGAATGAGTATTAGTTTTCCATGCATACATATAAAATTTTGATTATAGCAAATTTTGATGTACTAAGCAGCAAATATAATGTTAGCTGGGGGGGGGGGAATTTATATGTATGCATATATAGACAAATTAAACCTTATTGTGATTGCAATAACTTTTTAATATTTTAAAAAGGGTGCTGAGGTTCTTTTTTCACTGTTACAGTTCTTTTTTAAAAATATATATATGTAATAAATATTCTCGGAGTGGCTGCGTGTGCTCGAATATCCTCTGTGATTTGCATTAGTCGTTCAAGGTGGTTTATTTTGCATTTTGCACATTCATGTTAACCAGATCTTCTTTAAAAGTCTTCCAAAGTTTGAATGTGTGTTGCCATTCACGAATTTCCAGATTAGAGTTCCTACAGTTGAACAAAATAAACAAGCTGAGTTCATTGTTTTGATCACCATTATTAGCAAGCATAAATGTGTTTTACAGATGAAAATATTAGTAGAACTTCTTCAATATTTAGCGTGTTCATTTGAAATTAAGGATTGAGTTTCAAATCTCAAATTACTTTTTAAGAACTATATTTAAAGGTATTTTTTCATTGTATAATTTATCATGACTGATATTTATGCACCATCTCAATAAATGAAGGGCTGAAATATAAACGTACATTGTTTTTTTATTCCTTTACTAGCGGCTACCCGCGACTTCGTCCGCGTCGGCTTTAGAATTAGATCCCGAGAGAAACGAAGCATGTGTGAATAACAAATATGTTTGCGACTAAAGAAACTGCATTTAAATATTCTTTGCTTTTTACTTATTTTAAATGAAGTATAATGCATGGTAGTATACTTCAGTTAAAATAAGAGAGTATACTAAATTTAGATTTTTTTCAGGCATTTGGCGAATAGAGACAGTTACGACAGTATTTGCGAACTGTTTTGAGTGTTCTTGTAAAAGAAATATTTATGCTATATGCATGAATTTTAGCCTATGTTAATCAGGAATAGTGCAGCTTTCTATTAGCGAAAAAGTTTTAGAATCGGTTCTATAGTTACAGAGATACCCCTAGAGCGTAATGTATTAGAATTATTTTGAGTGTTCCTGTAAAGGAACTATTTGCGCTACATGCATGAATTTTAGCCTATAATACTCAAGAATAGTGCAGCTTACTATCAGTGAAAAAAGTTTTGGAATCGGTTCAGTACTTACAGAGATACACATAGAGCGTAATGTAATTCTTATGAGTATCCCTGTAAAAGAACTATTTGTGATATATGCATAAAAGGTAGCCTATAACACTCAGGATCTCCCCAGTGTCTAAGAGGTTCTGCTCTCAAAACTTGAAGGTGGGAGGTGCCAGGTTCAAACCCCGGTCGCGCCTGTCGACCTAGCCGCTTGCAGTTTTCCGTGTTTTTTTTCAAAAACCTCGCGAAAATACGGGCTAGGATACCTTAGAAAATTCCACACACAGTTATTCTCCATATAGGCCTAGGAATTTCAATCAGTGAAGAAAATTTTAAAATCGGTTTAGTAGCTACAAAATTTCCATAGAGCGCAATGTATTAGCATTATTTTGAGTGTCTTTGTAAAAGAATTATTTATGCTATCTGCTTGAAAGGTTGCCTGTATGTTAATCCAGGGCATAAACTATCTTCATTACAAATTTTTCCAACCATTTTTGTGTGATTCAGTCAAAAACATCGAAACACATAAACGTACACATTTATATTATTTGTAGGATTTGGAAATTTACGAACTTTAAGAAACACATCTGGACTTTTCTTGGTACTTACCTATTATCCGGGCGGTCATTCCCGCCAAACTGTTTTTCGTCAAATGAGTTGCCAAACGTATTCAAAACCATTAATAATTTCATGTGCCCGGCATTTATCTCGGCAAAAAATCGCTCGTCTTGGCGGATCGTCGGGATAATACGTAAGTACAGTTTTCTTTATTTATGCTTTTTGATTTGGCGTAAAATCAACATAATTGCCATACTTATTTATGTTTTTTAATTTCATGTGATTTTGCAAATAGAATTTCTGCTTTATTTCAAAAGCATAAATCATTTTGTGCGGGTGATAAAACGGTTTTTAATTAATAGTTAGAAAAGTAATTAAAATTTCCGAGCCTCAGGTACACTTTACCGAAGTCATGCGTCCAGGCATGCTCAAATTTTCAAAGATCTGCTTTCTGTAGATTTGTCTGGAGGACATTCATTTTTATTATTAGAGATAGATATATTTGGCATAAAACTGGCATAATTTCCGTATTATTTAATGTTTTTCAGATGCGCGTGATTCTTTATTGAAGTAATAGCATTCTTGTTAGCTCAAAACATGGATCATATGATACGGGCAAAACTCGCCAAGCATGGCAACGTAAAAACTGTTTTTAATTAATAATTTCAAAAGTAATTAAAAATCTAAAATTCTAAGTAGTGTATAACCATCTCCAGGGTCCCATCTATATCTAAACCAAAATGTATCCTAATCGATTCAGCGGTTTAGGAGTGATAGCGTCATAAACAAACAAACAAACAAACAAACTCACTTTCGCATTTATTATATTAGTTAGGATTTTATATCAAAATATTGTAATACAAAACAGTAATCACGTATTTCAAAGTAGCTTGAAACTGGTTCCAGAAAAATATTAAACATAAATTACAAACTTTAAAAAAAGGAGTACTTATTAGTTAATGTTTTTAAACACTTTTTCTGTATTAATTTACACACTTTAATTATGGTATCGATTTTTTTACATCGGTTTACTAAATGAAAAATATGTTTGATTAAAAAAACCGGACTTCACCATGGCCGAGTAGATTAGGCACTGAACATTGTAAACGGCAGAAGTATGAAGCTCCCGAGATCGGGCCTACCACGCCGATGGCAATCTAACAGTCTACAGTTTTGGTCTTCAGACATAGAACGCGTTAGGACCAAGGCACTCCTCCTTCCTCCATAGACAGTGGTCTTCTTGTAATCTTGCCATAACACAGTACAAGCATTTATTAAAGAACAAAGCCGAATTCCTACAGTCACGCGTAAATAATTTTCTTTTTCTGTTCTTTTTCTTTTGTGGTTTTTTTTTTTTTTTTTAAACTTTTTAGAACGAAATGTACTTATACGAAGTTTTAGGAATTTTGAGCATGAGGAACACAGCTTGTACGGAAGAACCGACTGCGTGGGATACCTTTTTTAATGGGGGAGGGGGAGGCCCCACCATGAACGAGTGGATAAGGTCCTCAGAATGGGAGACGGCTGAAGTGTGAAGGTTCTGGTTCAGGCCCCATCGTGCGGCTGCCTATTTAACGGTCCGGAGTTTGGGTCTGTTTTTTCCATATGTAACGTGAGTACGCGTCAGAATCCCTTAGAAAGTCCTCCGACCGAGGCGCCCCTCATCTTAGGCGGATAGCCCATTTGAAGCTTTGCCTTAAAACAAAAAAGCAAACAATAAGGGGGCGGGAGAACCTACGAGTGGTAAAAAAACTCCTGAAAAGCAGTATCTGCAAGTCGTTGCGGCTCAATCCCCACTACTACATTTTATATATATCGTGTTTTCACTATATTTTATTACTCAGCAGCTGCTGTGCATGCCTAATTTTCTCCAGATGTAACGTGAATACGCGTTAGAACCCCTTAGGAAGTCCTGCAACCAAGGCATCCCCCCACACTTGGCAGATCTCCCTAGCATAGCGTTGCCATAATTACACAAACAAACTATGCATGTCTACTCCTGTAAAGCTGTCCTTTTTTATTATTCTAGCATCTGAAATTAACTCATTTTTATGAATACCCGTCTATCAGATGGATGCTGACAGTTTTCCTGAAAAGAAATAACCACCAAGGGGCGCCACCGTGTCAAAACAAAGTGATTAGCCGAAGTCCAATTCTTTTGGCATTGTTCCCTTCCTTCCAAACAACAATGGATTATTCGTGGAGTATTAAGCTTGAGACCTCAAAGAAGAACGCTGCCCTTCCCACGTTAGGATTCTATTTACGTATTAATTTTTAAGCCCCGGAACCCATGCGCTCGTTTTATTTCCGAAATCAACAAGGAAGGGGAAAACTACCGATTGCATTGACTATAAAATGCTTTCTTAACCCTTTAACGCGCAGTGTTCCCGCTCTGGGAACACCAAACTCTGGCGTTTTGACTGTTGCCAGTCACGAAGAATAGATTGGATTTCTATAAAAATAGTTGCGAGTGACATAGCTCCACCAGAATCCTTTACTTTTTAGCACGTCATTTCCCGTCAAAAAATGGTCACGATTATTTTTAACAGCACTGACATCTGCTGGAAAATGGAAGAATGCGAGAACAGCTGGATGATTGCCCAATGGCTGTGCGCAGCCAGCTGTCGTCAGAAAAGGATCTCTAGATCTGTGGCACACGATGAACGTTTCGATCGTCCGCCATCTCGCTGGTAGTTAAGTCGAGCGATGGCAACGGCTGCCCTTTTTTCAGCACTGGGAAAGGGTTGCGCCTTAAAGGGTTAAACAGTCTTGTTTGTGCACATAGGTTCCTGTTAGGTTTTGTTTTGAAACAAATAAGCCTTTAACTACTTCACGGCCATTCAGTACAAATCAAACTTGCACCAGTTCGGGGCTCGAGGAAATTCAGGGTGTTTATTAAGAAGCTGCATCATATACACTGTAATAACCCTTCTCCTTCACAACAACAACAAAAGAAAAACCTGTCTTTTGGGAAATTTTTAGAAATCATTCCCGCTTTCGTTACGAATACCCTCTGGCAACCGTGGAGAGGTATCAGCATATAGCAAAGGACAAAAGGGAGCGGTTTCCACTTTATCGAGCCCCAGTGGGAGGAAGTCCCGACTTAGCTCGGGGTCTCCCAATTTGAACCAATTTCAAATGAGACCTAGCACCTGAAATCGTCTCGTTTGAATGTATCCACCAGGAGTGGCTGAGAGAAAAATCAAAAACCCACTATCCAGTATAACTTAGAAAAATCGATCTGCATATATATATATATAGTATTTTCGGGGGGGCTGGATAGGGGAATCCTCTTCTTTATTGTGCCTTAAAATATTCGCATATAAAAATGAATTAAATAGCACAAAGAAAAAAAACATAAATTTGGTAAAACGTACATTAGAAAAAGAAATAAAAATTTTGCATAGGTCTGTACCCGAATCTTCAGCCGCCGAGGACTTAACAGACCAAGGGGAAACGAGGATTTCTCAAGGAGAAATCATATGTACCATGGGAATAACAAGGAGAGCTTTCAAATTTATCCATGGGTACGTGATTTTATCTATATCTTGTTTACTCAAATCGGGGGTGGCTGCAGCCCCATCAGCCACCCCCTAGCAGTCCAGCCGAGAGAGGAGTTCACTCTCCCAAGCCCTGACCAAGCCGGTGCTACTTTTTTTTCCGTGGTCTTACGTTAACGGAGTTTAGTGACTAGGTCATTGCGGGAAATAATTCTTCGACACAGAGTAGAACATGACAACAATTTCCATTGCACGACCTATTTCAAGGGAGAAAAGATGAACGCGAACCTTTTCGTGTCGTATCGCAATAATTTTTGCTGCTGAGTTGAATAAACTATTCACATTTTATAGGAATTGGCGAGTCATCCGCCTAACGGCCGGTGTCGTGGAAAAGGAGAAGAGGAGGAGGGATACACCCTCTGGGGGAGCCGACCGCTCAGGGGGGGGGGGAGGTGATGAATACAACCAATTACAATAAACTGCCTGATTAATGGATGCATTGCGCCAGTTAAGGGAACTTAGAAATTTGTAGTAAGGCTGTTGCGCAAATAACACAGGACAAAGACATTCCCTGTAATTAATAGGAATAATGTGTAATTGAAAGGAGGTTTACTAGGTTAAATGGTTTGGCATTGGTTTATTGTTAAGGCAAAGCTACACGGGAGCTATCTGCCTAAGGAGGCGATGCGTTGTCGAAGGATTTTGTCTTAGGTCTGTCGAAGGAATTGTCTTAGGACTCCAAAGAGTATTCACATTACAACTGGAGAAAACTGGCCAACACTCCAGACCTTTAAAACGACAGCTGCGCGGTAGGCCAAAACCCTGGACCTTCGCACTTCTGTCATCTATCCATTTAACCATTTAATCAGTATTCAGTGTCTTAATCCACTTGATTGTGGGTCGGCGAGGGTCATTTAAGGGATAGATTCTTGACGTACGCGAGAGATGAATTCCAAGAACTTTCGCGTGGTGAAGTAGGGTATGTATACGACTTTTAGAAACACATACACAGCCATTTTAGACGCCTGTAAACATCCCTCAAACACTTTTAAAGCATTTCCTAACTATATATTACCATTTTCCACGTAAAGGGATGATTAGATGTATTTTGACTCTACTTACTGTTGACTAGAAATCTCGTATTGTAGGCGTATTATGTACTCATGATGTACATCATGTAAGATAGGTACTCATGAAAAACTAACTACGTTGAATGTTATACATATATGCACATTAGGTGATTTTCTTTCTTTCTTTGTTGGGGGGAACGGCCACGACAACCTGCCGAAATATTTGCCAATTTATTACGGAAGCTCCTAGTAGGCGGCCAACGTTACCCTCTATGAAAGGACGAACAAGTTAACCCCCCTCCCCTACAACCCCCAAGCCAGGAATCGAACCCGATCCAAGGTGTGATAGAATGGTTCGTTAGCAACTACCCCGTTTGAGCGGACACCAGGTGAAAACTAGTCAACGAATGATGGGTCAAACTCAGTGGCGCAGCCAAGGGTGAATGGGGGGTTAATCCCCCCCCCCAATGTAGAATTTTTCGCCATACAAAATGTATATTCTTCATTTCCTTATCGCACACACGTATACATATATGTGAGTTGCAGTAGTCGTAACGCCCCCTATGCAAAAATTTCTGGCTACGCCACTGGTCAAACTGTATTTGCACCTGAGCAGCGTGAGCAGAGCATATAACTTGATAATGCGCACTCCTATTTATAAGTTTCTTAAAATATTCTTTTAGTAAGCACGTTCTAGTAATTCTTTCAAGAGTTACCGAATGAAATTCGATCTATGCATAAAAAAAATAAAGAAAGTAGCCAGTAACCCCCCCCCTCACTCACACACACACACACACACACACACACACACACACACACACACACACACACACACACACACACACACACACACGCACGCACGCACGCACATACCCGCCCTAGTGTAAATCTGAAATGGCGGGAAAGGATTAGGAAGAGAAAATCTTCCCCGAAGAAGCCCCGGATCCACACAAAGTTTAAGTTTTGGTGAGTAGTTGTATTTTCTTTCTTTATCCGGGAGTGGCATCGATTCATTCATCGATTGGTCTCTCATAAAAGTTCTCCCCACCCTCATTCATGGGATCTGACGTCCGAGGAGAAATTCTTCGCCCGGAAAAAGGAGGCGAAATTTATTTCTGGGCGCTTGATGGAGCTCTGTATAATTTTGTTTTTCTCAGCTAGATTGCTTCCGGTAAAGACCTGTATTCGGGAAGTTTAATAACTCGTGAAGTTCGTGGGAATTTTTTAATCGATTCCCGGATTCGCGCAAAAGTTTATCGAAGTATTCCGTTGAAAAAGGGAGTTGCGCGAACGCGTTATAAGCGCACTGATCGATCCTGTTTTAACCCTCTGATGCGTAACCCTTTCCCAATGCTGAAAAAAGGGCAGCCGTTGCCATCGCTCGACTTAAACGATCGAAACGTTCATCGCGTGCCACAGACCTAGAGATCGTTTTTTGACAGCCAGCTGTCGTCAAAAGAGGGTCTCTAGGTCTGTGGCCCGCGATGAACGTTTCGATCGTCCGCCATCTTGCTGGCAGTTACGTCTAGCGATGGCAACGGCTGCCCTTTTTTCAGCACTGGGCAATCTATCCAGCTGTTCTCGCATTCTTTCATTTTTCATCAGATGTCAGTGCTGTTAAAAATAACCGTGACAATTTTTTTACGGGAAATGACGTGCTAAAAAGTAAAGGATTCTCGTGGAGCTATGTCACCCGCAGCTATTTTTATAGAAATCAAACTTATTCTTCGTGACTGGCAACAGTCAAAACGCCAGAGTTTGGTGTTCCCAGAGCGGGAACACTGCGCGTTAAAGGGTTAACCCTTTACCTAGCGGTGTCCTCGTCTTGAGGACACAAAAATCAACAGTCAAAACTCTTGAGGACGTTTTGACTTTTGTCAGTCACGAAGAATAAGTTTGATTTTTATAAAAAATACTTGTCTATCCTTTTCTATTTAGCAGATCATTTCCCGTAAAAATTATCGATTATTTATAAGATTGCCAGAATTATTTTTAACAGCACCGGCATCTGCTGAAAACTGGAGAATGCGATGGAAATACATTGATATAGACGAACAACTAAATAGCCATTGCTAAAAAAGGGCGGCCTTTGCCATCGCTCGATTTAACTACCAGCAACATCGCGGCCGGTAGAATCGTTCATCGCGTGCCTGATGATCGTGGCGCGCGATGAACGATTCTATCGACCGCCATGTTGCTGGTAGTTAAATCCGGCCACCCTTTTTCAGCATTGGAAATGGTTTCGCTTCAAATGGTTAACTGTCGAATTCGTCTATTCGTGTGCATATGGACTCACTACTTGTTGGTGGAAGTAAGGGAGGACTTTAAGGGGATGGTAGACTTTGAAATTACCAAAAACCAATACAAAGACCAAAAATTTGTTCTTATCTATTACTATTTTATTATTTTTACTGAATCTGATGCAAAAACTATATGTATCTAAGTTAACTAGTAGAAATGTTACAACCACTATAGGAATGTATTTAAGTATTAAAAAAATTGTCTTCTTTAAGAAATGAGTATTTTTCACAGTTGAATGTCTTCTACCTTCATCTGTTCCTTCTACCGGAAGATGTGTGTTCCTTCTACCTTCATCTTGAAGAAATCTTGTAAAATTTAATGTACAGACTGCTGATAGACATAAAAATAAATTTGGGTATCCATTTCATTCAATTTTTTGTGATCATTAAAATGATGAAAAGTTTAGAAAAACCCAAAATTCTTGCGAAAATTTACTATTAAAGCATAAAAAAATTTCCTGAAATTTAACTTTTCTATGAATCTGTAAAATAATACCCAAATATGTTCAGAATATATTTTTAAATAATTACAATTAAAGGGAAAAATTAAAAATTGAAAGCACAAGGAACATTTTTAAAAGCTTTTAAAATTTTTTTTTTTAAAGGTTAAATAGTTTTTCTTTCTTCTTCTTTTTTTAATGAAAATGTTCATACCTTGATGCATATGTATTCAAAAATTTTAAAACTTTCGCTCAAAACTTATAACCGGGTTCTACAGCGGGTGTATGGATTGCGACCAAATTCGGTATACAGGCTATACATAAAATGCGCTCAAGGATTTTATTTTTGGGGGGGAGTGGGATTTAAAAATGTCTACTTGATGGCGTTTTGCATGAAAAAAAACAGCAAATTTAATCATGGAAACGGCTAACCTAAAATGTACAAACAATTTCAACATTCATTCAATAATTTTTGAACATTTATTAACTAATTTCAGTCCTTTCTTCAGCTGAATTTCCATGTAAAAAGCAATCTAGTGGACTTTTTCGGAACTAAGCTTTAAAAAAAAACTCCCTTAACCCTTTGAGGCGCAACCCTTTCCCAATGCTGAAAAAGGGGTAGCCGTTGCCATCGCTCGACTTAACCATCAGCAAGGTAGTTAAGTGGAGCGATGGCAACGGCTGCCCTTTTTTCAGCATTGGGCAATCTATCCAGCTGTTCTCGCATTCTTCCATTTTTCAGCAGATGTCAGTGCTGTTAAAAATAACCGTGACAATTTTTTTACGGGAAAGGACGTGCTAAAAAGTAAAGGATTCTCGTGGAGCTATGTCCCCCGCAACTATTTTTATAGAAATCAAATCTATTCTTCGTGACTGGCAACAGTCAAAACGTCAGAGTTTGGTGTTCCCAGAGCGGGAACACTGCGCGTTAAAGGGTTAAGCACGTCTAGTGTACAGTCCATATCAGGGTGGGCCGAAAAAGCCAAATTTTCGGCCCACCCTGATATGGAGTAGACGGAAAAATCGTAGATCCGTAGATCGTCTGATACGAAAAATCGTAGATCCGTAGATCGTCTGATACGGAAAAATCGTAGATCAGAAAAGTTAGACATCAATGTGAGAGGCACCTGAACAATATCAAATAATATCTGCCGTCACTCACAAGTAAGTTTCGAAAAATAGGTCAAAACCAGCATCGAATCTGCCTTCCTTTCGTGGTACGTCAAGGTAGGTGGCCAATCTTTTGCATATCATGAGTCAAATTTTTTTCGCAGACGAGCTCAGATGCGCCAACTCCAACACGTTTCTTCGAAATTATGGGTACGGGTAGGCTTCTGGGATGCAGAATATGTCCGAAGGAGGTTCGCGGTCAATTCTGAAGCTCTGGGGAAATTTTTGTCCCGAGAGTATTTAAAGGAAAAAATATTTTTGTAGCGATGTAATTGTTATCGAACGAAGTTGCCGATAGATAGTCACCTAAACTAGAATGAAAATATACTTCGGTTTGGGGAAAATTTTGGACAACAACAAAAAATTGTGTTCTGGAGAATATTGGGCTCTAAACATTTTCTGCACCCCTGGTAGGCTTTAGTTTAGGAGATGAAAAGTAATAACGTACGAGCACGAGATTAAAATTGTTATTCTGAGGAAAAGATTCTAGAATTATTTTTTTTTCTTCTGATACTTGGTAAGGTATCTCATGGTTCAGTTTTGGGTGATAATGTTATTTTTGGAATGTGCAACTTGTTCCTCTCATAAATTTTAAGAAATAAAATATATTCCCGCAAATTTTGCCTCATCATAAATTATAAGAAATAAAATATATTTTCGAGCCACGAAATTATTTCTGAAGTCTTCCATCTTTCTCAAAACAATGAATAGGCACTAGGATGCAATGCGTCATTTGAAATCATCCAGTGCGCCAAGATTGGTGCATACGCCATGATTTGGCCACCTCTGGTACATGTTGGTCTTTGCTGGTGGTCCTGGAACCGCCACGAATTATTCGTGGCGGTTTCAAGATTGCTAACCATGCTTGCTATTAACCATTATTCCCATTCATGCTAACCATGGCCTTTAGATAACGCTTGAATTTTTAGGCTTTTTTCTTGAGCGGTGATTTAAAAAAAAAAAATGTCGCTTATGCTTTAACCTTCTCAAAGCGATCTAATTATGGCATGCTTCAGAAAAAAATCTCAATGTTTCTTCGTGAACTGCACTAATACGATCTTATGTACAATAAACCTGATCTATCTAATGCAACATTTACAAAAAATGCCCAAGTGTATCCACTTATGAAAATATTTTAAAATATTTCCCGCTTATTTATTTATTTTACTAGCTGAAGTACCCGTTCTTCGCACGGGAATGAATGGACTTTTTGATATTACGATTTGTGGTGATTACTATTCATTGTAATAAACAGATATAGCAAAATGGATATCGCGTTATATTGTGTCCAATAATCATGCATACCGAATTGCAAGGCAATCGTTTGTACGGTGCAGAAGGCCATGCGGCGTAGCGCAATCTAGTGGCGAGATTTAGCAAAACGGATACGGCGAAAATATTCTTCGCATTCAGATATCGATGTATACGAATTTTCATGACTATCGGCTGAACAGTCCTGAAGTTCATGTGTTGACGCGACATCTAGTGGTAAGTTATAGGAAAATGGATAGCGCCAAACTCTTCCCCATGTTCAAATATCTATGTATACCTATTTTCATAGCGATCATTTGCACTGTCAAGAAGTGATACACTGCAGGGCCATCTAGTGGTTAATTAAAGTAATGATTTGCTACAGCGCCGTCAAGTGGCGAATTATAGGAAAATGGATAACGCCAAAATATTCTCATTGTTCAAATAGCTATGTATACTGATTTTCATAGCGACCGTTTGAATGGTCAAGAATTTGGCCTGCTGCAGCGTCATCTAGTGGCGAGTTAAAATAATAATGCATTGCAGTGCCATCTAGTGGTGAGTACCATCAAAAGGAACGCAGTTAGAATATATTCTTCGTGCTCAAATGTGTAAGTATAAAAAATTTTATGCCGATGGGCTTCGAACGGTATAGAAGTTGATGCGTTGCAGCGCCATTTAGCGGCAAGTTACAGCAAAATGGATAGCGAAAAATATTCTCCGTGTTCTAATATTCGCGTGTACCAAATTTCATCGAAATCGGTTGGACGATATTCGCATAGCAAACGGCTAAACGGAATAGAATTCGACGTTGTGCTGCGGCACCAAGTGGCAAGTTAAGGAAAACGGATAGCATAAAAACCTTCTCCATCATAAAAGACTTAGGTGAACCAAATTTCATCGTGCAACAGTGCTCAACGGTGCTGGAGTTTTTCAACCTCATAAACACATACCAACATTCATTTTTATCTATAACCAGTGTTATTATATATACCAGTCTCAAATAAAATCCAGTTTCAAATCTAAGCCTCGCCAAAGTGCCAACATACGCCATTTTGCAAGAGTTTTTTCAGGGAATCATTCGAAGCATTGACTTAGCAGCAATCAATATGGGAAATGGTTCGACCGCCAAAGAGTAGCACGCATTTATTTGAAAACTGGAATCCCTTAATACAGCCGATTTTTTAAAAATTATCAACTATAATGTGTTTTATTCATCGTTACTCCGATGTACTAAATGAGAAGATTTCAATTTTCTGAAATTTGGCGGAATTCCCCCAACTTAAATCGATGTACTCAATTGGCGAGAATTCTGAAGTTAGATCGCTTGAAATCCCTTAATAACTGCATTATTTCTTCATGGATCATTAAAATTTAATGCTGTATTCTAATAAAATCTTTGCACTTGTTTTCAAAAATCTATTTCCTTAAGCTCTCAATAAATTGCGCCAAGCCGAAAACTGTGCAAACCGCTAGAACTCACTTTCTCAAAATCGATATTTCAGCCATTTTATTTTTTCGCCAAACTAAAAAAATTTACACATTAGCCTCGGAAATCTTCAATTCTTATTGTTTTGCGTGTAAAACATTAAATTTCTTCTCTGATTTCCCATGCACACGATATTATAATTAAAAAAAAAATAATCTTACGAATATAAACTAACAAAAAAAAATCAATATTATTCTTTTATTTTTACTTTTTGAGAACTTATTTTTATTTTTACTACTTGAGAATTTAAAACATTTTATTCGGCAAAATCGCCACATATGGCAACCACGATCCTTATTTCACACTTTTTTCACTACAGGGGTTACAATTACGGAAAGCTTTTTGCGTGAAGAGCATAAAAAATCTCTTAAATTCCGGGAACGGGTGGACTTTCAAAGTTTTAAAGTGGACTACGATTTATTCTATATTATTTTACATATCTGTGCTAAATTTCAGGCCGATAGGTCCATTTTTGTGGATTTGTATACGAATCAAATCCACAAACAAACAAACAGAATTTCATTTTTATTTATAAGAAGATTATTAGTTTGTAGGAGTGCTTGTCAAGATATTCTGAGCAATTTCGAGGCACTCTCTTAGTAATTGGACTCTTTATTTTATTTTTTAACCCGTTTGCATCATAAGCGCATATATGAGGGGAAATTCCCGGACAGTCACTGAAACTCGATCTCGATATATGCGCGCTAGTGCAAAGTTACCACTGAGAACGGATTAAAGTATTTTTCATGGTATAAAAGCAATTCTAAATAACTGTTAAAAATGGAAGGATTTTTAACAGGTTTTGGTGATATGGGTCAATTTTCCTACTTCTTTGAAATATGCACACGGGTTAAAAACTCTCCAAAAGCTGCATAATTTCTTGCACAATAAACATTCATTGCCATGTTGGCTCTTTATTATTGATTAAACTGACCGAGAAATTATATATCGAGCGAGGGAAGCATTGAGTAATAATGTCTACTGAAAGACATGTCGTTGCGAAAATAAGAGGGGGTGTTGATGGAACCGGACGACGTCGGAAGTAACTCTGATGAATGACTCCCATGACATTGTAGAAGAGGAACGCCCTGTTCTGCATTGTGGGCATCGCCATTAATAACTTCGTTAATTAGCCTAATTAAAGAATGTGTTTTTTGTGTATGTGTTAGCCATTTTCTTAATGGCTAGCAGTCTTTTATGTGAATTCATGTTTGTAAAACAAGGTAAATCGAATCGTATGCATTGCTTATAAAACAGTTATCTATGATATGCATCTTACTTGCGCTTCTACAATGCTTGACAAATGATTAATCCGAAAACTCCCATTGTTTCCAAGACCCGGCGGCAGCGATTTTCCGTTAGTTTCCGTTAGTTTCCTAGCCCGGGTTTTGTGCACGATCACATATTGGCTTCCGTCCCATCTTTTACAACGATGGGAACCATCATATTGAAGCCAATTCGATCCTTCTCATACTTGTTGGAGTGCAGTACACGCTTGATAATCCGGCTTATATGGGACCAGACAACCGCCGGGTTTTCTTCTTGCAATGCCATCGTGAGCAGAGAATGAAATCGGAATAAGTGTTTCCCGAGGGCACCGGATTACCAAACGTCCCGGATTACTAAGGTCGTACTGTATACTTCAATTTGTCAATGTTCGAAGTATTTATTTTTAATAAACCCACCCACAGGAGTCTGCCTATCTCGCGAGCCATGAGCTTTCTTAATCATACTGCTGAGTTTTCCACCACAATTTCACCAGAAATTGAAAGAAATATGAATATTGGTACAACCTTTCAAGAACTGCTGGGGAAGACTTGCAGAACTGTGGATGCAGCTTGCACGTACACCTTTTTTCAGTAGGTCGGAAATCGAACCTGCAATCCCCCCTTTACTGATGCGATACCTTAACCACTGGGCTAAACCCGCCCGAAGTATTTATATTAATCACTCGCCTTAGACACTGAGTCTCCCAGATTTGTAGAGCTCTCGAATTGTTCATTTAAAAAATCGTCTTAACTCTACCAATAGTTTGGAATTTTTTCGAAAAAAAATTATCCATTGAGAATTAAGTCGAGTTTTAAATTTTAGAAATCAATATTTTTTTATTGTTTACTACAGATGCTGCATTGTTTGTTATAGATTTATGACTGCTGTTTTTTCTTACTTTTCATTTAATATTTATTTAAACTGACTAATTATTTGAGCACATTTGTCTGTATTCTGACTTCTTGCTTAAAAATGAGTCAGCAATTGGATACGATAAAGTAGTGCGAGTATCCGAGAATTTCGCAACTTTTCTTCGGAGATTTAACTAGTTAACTATAGTAATATTAGGTTGTAGTGAAATAATTCATCAATCTGCTTATATAAAATCAGGTGAAAAAAAAGCTTGGTTTAAGTTTTATGCATTATGCTATGCATTGAAGGTGATTTGCTGAAAAATTTGGTTTCTAACAGTGAGCTAATACACATGAATTTCCTGTATGAAGTTAAGAAGGGGGTGGGGCATAAAAAATATAAATATATATTTTTGAGACTTAATGTTGGAGGACATAAGTGGTTGATAATTTTAGAAAATTTTGTTAATTTATCGCTGTTTTTTTTTGGGGGGGGAGGCGGCGAAATGTTTGAAGTCCCAATGCCCCATGATGTCATAATCGGAACCTGTCCATAGAACCCGGGTGTATGAGAGTTTGCCCTGCAAAAGATATTTTTTTTTTCTCAATTTCAGTAAAATGTTTATACTTTATACAAACAAATCATTTTGGTTTGCTTGAACGGCTCCCAAAAGTCTTTTCCAAGATGACTTTATGGGATGATACTGTATTGGAAGGCTTGTAAAAATTTGTCAGCCTAACAAAATTAATTCAGTTTTGCTTAGCAAATTACTGTCCAGTTCTAAATTACTAAATGAGATATTGCCTTCAGGAATCGGTTCAGACGAAATTTGTGTCCGCTTTACGGTCCCTTCACAAAATTACAATCGATTAAAACAGTCCCTCTTTGGCATTTAATCTTTTTAATTTGTTTTGTAAATTATTTTAAGGAGAGAAAAAAGTGACTTTCACGAAAATTGTTATGAAAATTCAGAAAAATGGACATTGAAATTTACAAAAATTGATATTGAAATTCACAAAAATAGATATTGAAAATCACGAAAATGGGTCCCTGGAAAAAATTCCTGCCTCGACCCCTGGCCTTCAAAAATTGAATTGAATTTGGTGGGGGTGGGGGGGGGGGGAGAAAAAGAACTTTTTTTTTTTGTGTGTGACGACCATACCGGTTCTTTTCGCCAAGTAAACTGCAAGAAGGTTCATTTTATTTAGTAAAATGAGCTTGGCTGTAAGAAGCTTTTTTAATTGTATCCTCTTTCAGGAAATCTTTTAATACCTCATGTTTTATTTTTCGTTTATTCCTTAACGATGGGCATTTTAGTGAGTATCTGAAGAGTTTTAATGAACTCACTTCGCTTAGTTCTTTTTCCAAGTTTAAAGATCACGGCCATTTCTTCCTTTCTCATGTAATTATTTTGAAATAATGAGCTCCTGTTCATGACGCTACCGCACTACCCGGCGAGATACCTACTTTCAAATTAGGAGTCATTGTTATGCTCAATGACGGCATTTACAATGGCGGTGTACAGTTCCCGAAACAGACATCTTTTGTCCTAATTGAAGTATACAAAAAGTACTCAGAAAATATAAGGGAAATATTGAATTTACAGTCCTTGGCCATATTTACGTAAACACCAGCCGATATATAATGTTTACATTTCGAACACGAGTTCCTAAGCGGAGCATTCGTTTGAGCTCAAATTTGGTATATATGTTATAGACTATCCTCGCACAACCGGTATTGATTTTGGTGTGTACAGGACACATAGCTTTTTTACTGGGCAACAAAACTCATGTATTACGGCCTATGGACGCAAATTCTTCGAAGTGCACTAGCTTCCAAACGAAGCATTCGATTGAACAAAAATTTGGTATAAATATTGTAGACTACTCTGGTACGACCAGCATTGATTTTGGTGTATATAGGACGTAAAGTTTTTTTTAATATGGTATAAAAAAGAATTCTTCTACATTACGGCCTATGGATTAAAATTCTCAAAAATGCGCTCGCGTCTAAACTGTGCATTCGATTGAGCTCAAAGTGTGTATGTATGTTATAGGTCCCCCATCATACAACCTCTATAGATTTTGGTGTGAGTACGATTTATGATTTCCGTACAGGGCTACAAACTATAAAGTTTTCCGAAAGTCGAGTGGAGTCACTCCAGATTTTTTTATCTTTCACCCCCCCCCCTCCTTCGGAATTTTAAAGGTAAAACTTCTATGAATAAGTTGCTGTTTTGCATAGTGGTAACTCTCGTGATCGTGAATATTTACCAACAAATTTTTTTTAGTATGAAAACTCTGGTTTGTTGGTAGAATCTCATTCATTTGGACAGGGACTGTATATTGAAATAGAACGCGTATCCTTTCGCGTATCATCTTGCTATATATTAAAACAAGATAAATCATGCCAAACTCACCGATTATAAAACACTTTACGACGCAACAATTTTTTCTAGCGCCAAATTAAGCGATTTTTTTCATCAAGTTTGACGAGATTTTGGAGATAACCTCAAAAAACTGTACATCATTATTAACGTAATTTTACGAGTCACTGTAAAAATGCGTCAAATATTATTTTTCTATTATTTTGTAATCTTAAGCGGAATACATTTTGTTTCGTTTGAAATTGGCAAATACAGTAGAATCCATCTAATTCGTCCCTTTTGAGACTGGGTTATGGTCGGAACGCACAAAAAAGTTCGGATTAGTAGAAAATACAGAAAAATACGGATTTACAGCAAAACAGACAATCCCTGAACTCGGAAATGACAATGTTTTGTTTTCTGCATAAAAAACAATGCAATAAACTGCGGAAAAGCTGTTATTATTATTGAAAAATAGAAATACTGTTGTATGTATTTACTGTACGTAATGGAAGAATTGAAGGTAGCCTATTGTATAAAACATTTAGAAAAAAAGTTGGCACGAGCATGGTCGACAGACGAGAAGGTACCGTATTTCTAAAACTTGCGCTTTAACCCTTTAACGCGCAGTGTGTCCGCTCCGGGAACGCCAAATTCTGACGTTTTGACTTTTGCAAGTCACGAAGAATAGATTGGATTTCTATAAAAATAGTTGCGAGTGACATAGCTCCACGAGAATCCTTTGCTTTTGAGCACGTCATTTCCCGTGCAAAAATTATCACGATTGTTTTTAACAGCACTGACATCTGCCGAAAAATGGAAGAACGCGAGAACAGCTGGATAGATTGCCCAATGCTGAAAAAAGGGCAGCCGTTGCTATCGCTCGACTTAACTACCAGCAAGATGGCGGACAGTTGAAACATTCATCGCGTGCCACAGATCTAGAGACCCTTTTTTGCGCACAGCCAGCTGTCGTCAAAAAAGGGGTCTCTAGATCTGTGGCACGCGATGAACGTTTCGATCGTCCGCCATCTTGCTGGTAGTTAAGTCGAGCGATGGCAACGGCTGCCCTTTTTTCAGCATTGGGAGAGGGTTGCGCCTCAAAGGGTTAAAAATGACTGCTCATAGACCATAGTGCATTCGAATTCCTTTGGTGCTCCTGTAAAAGAATTATAATTACTACATACGCTATTTTGAATAGGGTACTTGATACAATACATAGGAACGCCGTGCATAGATTTCGTTGTCATCAATGCATATTTACGGCAGAGCACGGACGGACGGACAGACGAACACCGAAATCATAAATAGCCATGCTGGAAAGAGCTAAAAGGAAGTATACTAAAATAAAGAAAATGGTGGACCGGTTTCCTTGCATATAAAAAATAAATTCAAATAATCCAAAAGTTTTTTTTTCTATTTATTGATTATTACATCTTAATTTCATTCTTGAAAAAAAGCATAAAAATACTCATACAAAAACATAACAAAGATTGCTCGCTAATCAGTCAACAGACGAACCTACTTACGCACATGTAAAAGAATCCTGGAGCCTATGACATATTTTTGTCCCTATTGCAGAGTTGACTTAATTGAATGTATTGTGTTTGTATGTTGTGGCAAAGGTATGCAAGAGCTATCTGCCAAGCAAGGAGTATGCCTTGGTTGGAGGACATTCTAAGGGCTTCAAACGCGTATTCACGTTAGAGAACACTGAAGAAAACCGACCAAAACGCCAGACCGTTAGATCGAGAGCTGCTCGATAGCTCTTAACGCTAGACCTTCATACTTCAGCCATCTACCATTTATTTTGAGTATCTTATGCATTCGGGCATGCAACATGTCTTGCTTTTTTTTTTTTTTTTTTTTTTTTTTGAGACGGAGAAAGAAAGAGTTTTTTGTACAATTCTAGTGTAGAGTCTTCCTGTGTGCTGATTGGAGTGTGACCTCGGGCATCCACGTTAACATACAGCTGTTTCAATAAAGCTGTCTGTTACTTATTTCACCCCGACTGAAAAAATCCCAAAGCTAAATAACATTTTCTCGGATGACTGTCATGGGATTTTGTTGTAGGCGTATCACGTATATCTGTCTGTTGCCAGTTTAGGGAAATGAAATCAATCTCAAATGGGAAAGCGATCGCCAATTTAATGACGATTATCGCAGAACATTACAAAATCCAGATTAGATTAAATTGAGAGAATTGTCGATTTTTCCTAGAGGGATCAGCAGTTCGCAAAATTCCAACTAGGAAGCAACGATGAGCGCTGGAGATGGGATCTTTGTTGTCACGTATTTTTACAACGGATGAAAGCAAACAGGTTAAAGCCAATAAAATATTCAAGCATCCTTTTTCAATCACTGTTCTTAGACTATATATGTATGTCCCTGTAAAAAAGCTACACTTCTTGTATATAATAGTTATTTCGACGAAGAACATCTCTACATACAAGGTGTTCCAAAAAGGTGGTAATGGCTTTAAGTCTTTCTCTATTAGAAATAAGTGGGCAATGTAAATTGAAAAAAATGACCAAAATAGAATCGGAAAGAAGACTCCGTTATAAAAAAAAATTCCTCTGGGTAATTTTCAAAAAATTACACTTTTTAAATTTGTATACGATCCCCGTATAAAAAATTCCCAACGAGTAAAATGTGCCCCATACAGTAATTAGGTGATGTACGAAATTTCAGCCTTTTATCTTAAAAAGTCGCAGAGATATCTTTAAATGAAGATGATCGGGGTTACAAGAGTTTGAGTGTAAGCGCTTTTTGCTAGATTGTAAAAAAATTACTTTCTTTCGTAATTTCTGGACAACGTCTGAAATGAGATCATCCGACGTGATTTTTCCTTTTCGGGAGCCTTTGAAAAGTGTTTTAAGTCAGCATAGGTTTAATCTTTTTATTTCTGACACTTATAAAAATATAATTCTCAATACATTACCTCATTAGTGTATGGATCACATTTTACAAACTGGGATTTTTTTTTTTTTACAGGGGTCGTATACGAATTTGAAAAGCTTAACTCTTTAAAAATTAACGCGAGGAATTTCTTTCTTAAAGGAATCTTAATTTCTGACCTTATTTTGAACATTTTTTTTTTTCAATTTACATTTCCTATTTATCTCTAATAGACTTAAAGCCCGTTACCAACTTTTTGGGACACTGTGTATAAAGGGAGATGTCCTGACTGACTCATCAATGCCCAGCAAAATCTATTAGAGATGCAGACATTAAATTTTAAGAGCTTATTTCTTTTGTGCCCAGAGCTTCAGTTAAAAAGCATGCTTTTAAAAGTACGTTAGTAAGTTAAATGCTATCAAGCTTTGTCAAAAAAGAAAAAATTGCACAGCGATCAAGGTTCTTTGGACATGAAACATGGATCCAGATAGGAAGATGTAAATCTTTTACGAGACTAAAATTTTGCAGAAATATGCAAATGAAAATATATTTAATATTTATTTTCCATTTGTATTTGTTGGTTTAACAATCTCCATTCCGTGCAAGCAACGAGTATTTCAACTATTTCTTTTATAAACGTCACTATTATATATTTATTTTGGTTTGTTTGAAATAGGGAAGTGTCTCTCGAATGTTCTTTAAACAAAGACAGCTCATAGAATTTTGAAGAGTGCTCCATTGCAACAGACAATTCATGCTACACCTCGTTGTATACATGGTAATAAAGAAAATATTGTAGAAGTCTGTGCTTATATTGAGTGAAGCAAAAACATGTAAATCGAAACTATAAATATTTTTAAGGGTTTGCTGGAAAGTGCGAATAAGAAAATATAAAGAAAGAATCTCTAAAAAATGTTTTTCTCAGAAATAAATCTACACCAAAAATACAATTAAATGTGAATAAATTATAAATCAAACAGAGATGTCGCCTGCATCCTGTTGTTGACACACAGCTCGATGCCACCGGAAGTGAATCCTGCGCAAATGAGTTTAATTTTTATGCTTCAACGCCTGTAAAACGGCTTCTGTTGCTTCAATTGCATGACTGCGGGAAAAATAAACGTAAAACGTGAGCAATTTCTTGTTTGTAAATAACATTATGGATCTTTTAGAAAACATTATAATTGTTTTATGGGGGGGAGGGGGGTTGCTAATTTAAATGCGCCGATAAGTCACGAGTTTCTGTGAGTATTGCTACATTTTAAACGCCCTCCAGCGGAGTTGAAAAATATCTTTTGGCTTGTCGGTCTGTCCGAGATCTTAAAGCCATTGCTACAAAATATTATTTAGGCTACTGCTACCGAGCTATACTATGTACCCAATTAAAGTATTTTTCTTTTTTAGCACTCGAAAGAATTTAACAGTGGTTTAAAGTGCGATTTAGAGACCTTTCGTACAAAACTTAAATGAATGCAGATGATTGAAATTTATTTTTAAAAATGCTTTCCATCGAAAAGAGTGCACGTAACGTGGATTTGCTCTTTCACAGAGACCAACGAAATAACTAATATTCTCTAACGACAGTGACCCAGATAAATAAGTGTGGTTGGCTGTAACCTGCTCGCTTTCGTCGTTGCAAAGACGCGGTAGCAGTGATTCCCTTTTGGGCCGATCATTGCTTCCTGGCGTGGATCTTCGCGACGACTTGAGTTTTCTAAGACCGATGTCTGGAAGCAAGGACGAGAACGAACACGGAAGAGTGTACGAATGGTTTGCAAGACGAGAAACTGCAGGTAGGGCTACATCTCGCAACTGAAAATATCTGTCTCGTCGCGTCTCGCAACTGTCCCTAAACAAGAAATTAGTTACTGTCTCGTATTTGCCACTATAAGAGCGAATAGCTTAGCCATCAGTTGTGAAAGTGCACTTATGATCTTCTCGGAAACTGTTTTATAATCGAAGTTTGAGCATGAATATTCTTTATCGTTATTGTCCACTCTTACCTGGATCCAAAAATAAACCTTGCCTTCTTCTTCTTTTTCTTTTCTTCTGTCCCTTGGTCCAGGCTTCGCTCTGTCCATTGTTACCTATCGGGGGAAAAATGAACATTGAGTATCCATTGAAAACAAGAGGTGGTGGAAAAGCTTTCCCTCCCGCAGAGTCTGAATAAATGCAAAACGTTTGATAGCATCAGACAAATTATACACCTGAAAATAAACCTTGCCTTCTTCTTTTTCTTTTCTTCTGTCCCTTGGTCCAGGCTTCGCTCTGTCCATTGTTACCTATCGGGGGGAAAAATGAACATTGAGTATCCATTGAAAACAAGAGGTGGTGGAAAAGCTTTCCCTCCCGCAGAGTCTGAATAAATGCAAAACGTTTGATAGCATCAGACAAATTATACACCTGAAAATAAACCTTGCCTTCTTCTTTTTCTTTTCTTCTGTCCCTTGGTCCAGGCTTCGCTCTGTCCATTGTTACCTATCGGGGGGAAAAATGAACATTGAGTATCCATTGAAAACAAGAGGTGGTGGAAAAGCTTTCCCTCCCGCAGAGTCTGAATAAATGCAAAACGTTTGATAGCATCAGACAAATTATACACCTGATGTCCGGTGTGGAGCAATAAAAGTTTAGAAAGAATCGAAGTTACACGCTAGTGGAAATTAGAACTTCTTGTCATTTACGTTTATTATTTTGGCCACAATTTAACTTCACAGAAGATTTGGATTATAGATAGTGGGTTTGTTTATGTGGTTCGCGCATGAGCAGTGGGCACTTAAACCACAGTGTTTCCCAACCTTTTTTCACCTGTGAGCAGGCTAATGAAAGGAAAATCATTTTGCAGACCAATCCCAGTCAAAAAGAAAAGAAAGAAAAAGGAAAACGATGTATAAATAGCCTTTTATTGGTGAAATCAAGTACTATATGAATACAATTTTGATATATATGCGACGCTTGTACATTTAGGATTATATTTATGGAGAATATAGTTCGAGGTTTAAATAACATTAGAAAAGGCAGATTTATTCATGTACCTGCAGCAAAGGGCCGCACACCAGTGGTTGGGCAACGCTGTTCTAAACGATTCTCTGAAAAGCATTGAGCTTTTCATTGTGTTTTGCGTCATGTTGTTACAATTTAAATAAATCGTAATAAAAATCTGATATGATTATTTCTTTGTTGAAAAGTAACAGAAACTTAAATTGACAAAACTTGTTTAGTGATCGTTATGATATCAGTTTGTCACGACTTTCTTTTAACACGAAAAGCCAATTTCATACTGAAATAGTTAATCCAAGAGTGAGGGGGGGGGGGTTATAGATTTGACTTTGGTATCGCACGAGAAAAATGAAATGATAACTCCACAATAAAAACTGTTTTTTAGGAGACAGCGCTATCTGAAAAAAATATGAGAAATTGTTTTGCTTGTGAAATAATTGCCGTATTGCGTCACAGCCTTTGAACTTAAGCCTATTGTTTGTTTTGTGTCTGCCAAGCTAAGAGGCATCTGCCTACAAAGAAGGTGAAGGTTGCCTTGGTCAGAGGACTTTAAGTGTTCTAACGCATATTCACGTTGTATCTGGAGAAATCCAACCGAAACTCTAGACCGTTAGATGGACAGTCGTTCGATAGGCCCGAACGCGGGACCTTCATACTTCATATGTCTACCATGGTCAATACTTTATCCATTCGTCCATGGTGGAGCCCGAATATAAGTCTAATTTATTTTGAAAAATCGTAATTAAAAAAAAACCGCAAAGACGATAATTTTGAGGTAAACACTCTTGTTCATTGGGCTTGATTAATTGGTTGATTCATCTACAACTCTTAGCATGCATAGACAGTTGTACGTCTAACTACACTCCAATCGTCGGAAAACGCTGTGTAGGCTAAAAGTCGTAAATCAGCATGTTTGTGGCACTTGCGCGCCAATCTTCTCGACGCTCTCTGTCATAAACATGGTCGTTTATGATGAGACCTTTGTTTTTTACGACCAACAGAAAAAAAAAGTACATGACAATTGTGTGAGAAGCGGATTATGCGTCTCTTACCATACCAGCGTGACGTCAGCCGTCGATTTGTCTCACGAAAATCGTGCAGAGGTTCCTATCCTATTGTGCTATTAATTTTTCTCTTCTCACTTTTTGATAGGCCGTTTCAATGCCAGACGCTGTCGTAGATCGTAAATTCTGCAGCTATTTTTCTCCCTTGTTTACTACATTCAGATATGTATTAGAATAAAAAAAGGGTTTTAATTCATCATTACTTTTTTTTTTTTTTTTAGCTTTTTTTTTTCTTATTTCTTTTTCTTTTTGAGTGGGGGAGGAGAGATAATTTTTTTATGAAGTACTATTTTGATTAAAATTTGGTTTTCTGGAATTTAACTATCAACACTCTTTCCTCTCCAAACGAAATTCCTAATTTTGTGGAATGCATTCTGTGTGGTGATTTTATTGTCATTGAACGCAGATTATACAAGTCTGTCCATTCCGTACTTATTTGATTTTTTTTTTGTGTGTGTGTGTGTGTGTGTTTCTCTGCACAAGTCGTAAAATTTAAAGGACCCGTAACCTCATCTCTTACCTTGAAAAGACGATAAAACTATATAATATATTTTTTTATTGTGATATCACCGTTTGTAAATTCGTGGGGAAGAGACTGAAACAATATTTATGTTCTTTTTCCCCTTTCTATCTTCCTTAAGAATTAAGATTAAAAAATAAATAAATAAATAAACAACAAAAGCAGGAATCTGCCACCGATTTCTGACATAGAGTATGTGCACCAGTAATTGACACTTTGCCAGATAATTTATTATAATAAGCTTTTATTTCAGAACATTTATTAAATGTTGTTATATAGTACCAATTTAGACATTTATCTTCAGTTTTTGCAACATTTTTTTTTTAATCTCCAGGGACTCTAGGTATCAAAAATTGAGCTTTTAAACTCAGTGCTCAAAATATTTCTGATTTTCAGTCGCTGCCCTAGTGCTGAAATTAAAAGAAGTTTATTATCAACCGCACTGTTATAAAAATATACTGAAATAAACTGTCATCATGTGGTAGCAGTGCTGCCTGACAATAACCGTTTTCCCATCTCCGATGTCGGAGAAAACGGTTAATTTCCGTTCAATGTTATCTTACGAAACGGTATCTCTCCGTTATTTTCACTCACAAAATCAGGTTTTTCTGCTTCCGACAAAAAGGTTTCTTTCCGATATTTTATGGCCGGAAATTCTTTTTTTCCCCCTATTAGAGAAAGGTATTCCCCCCCCCCCCTATATCCCAAAGAAGGATTTTAAGCATTATTTAAAATTGCGGAATGAGGTTTTTATCACATTTGAAAGATATATTATGCCTTATTTTCTAATACGCTGCATTATTGGACAAAGCCGGGTACCAACGTATTTCCAAAAAATAATTTATTTATCCTAGAATATAGTTTCTATACATTAAAGAATAGTCATTTTTGAAACCAACGTTCTAATTCATTCAAATAGAAATTGAAGCACTTTATTCATGTAGTTATTTTACACGTGAGAAAAAGCTGTCCTAGTCCAACTTTTCCAAATATAAATAAATGATATATATATATATATATATATATATATAAACATATAAAATTAAACATCCTCTCAAAATTCAAAATTTTTTATTTCCTTGCTTCAAAATTCTTTAGGGCTTAGTAACTTTCGTTTTAAACAAAGAATTTGATCAGGATCTATATTTAATTTAAACGCAAGTGATATATCTCTCCTCTTTCTCATGGTCTTCTGGCACCGCACCTCGAAAGAATTTCTAAGGCTAGGAGACCCGGGCATTTTAATAACCAATAAATGCACCACTTTTGGAACAAGTGATACTTTATATGAACGCGTGATCCGAGATGACATATTTTGAAACGCACCTAGGAAAGGGGCTTTTTCGTGACTTCAGTCGCCATGTAAAATTGTGTGAAAACTAAATAAAAATATGACTTCGTAATCCCGGAGTGGTTCATTCCATACGCCTATAGCTTCCTGCCTTAGCGTCCACTCGGCTACCAAGTTTCAGCAGCGGGCGGCCAGTCTTTTCTACGACGTCCAGCACCGAGCTCAAAGCAAGTTTTTTGACCGAGTCGCCTCTCCTTTCTAGCACTTCCCAACGCTGTTATGATTTTTTTTTTTTTTTTTTTTTTTTTTGGAGAGAGAGAGAGGAGGTGGTCCATGTAGGTGCTAAAACACCAGAGTTGTTTTTAAAAAGTGCGCATACATGTACATATAATGTTATAAATAGTGCATAATTAAAAATATGTTTGAATTTTTCGTTTTCTTCTTTTTTTTATCAGAGCTATATATAATCTATGATTATTAGCCCGAGAAAATAAATTTTAAATCAAGGCATATACTTTATACATATATCTTAATACACTATACAAATAGGGAATGCAATCCCGATCCCGCGGAAACGGGATCCTGCGGGATCCCGCACAAATGTTTGCGGGACTAGTCCCGCGGGATTAGGATATTAATCCCGCGGGACTAGCCCCGCACACTGAGAAATAAATTATTGACACTGAGATTGACACTGATGATTGACACTGAGAAATAAATTATTTTTTATTACAGTTTCACGCTGCTTTCCCAATCAGACCGAAAAATTTTCATATATACGTCTCATTAACAATAAAGAAATCAATAATTACAAATTTTAATTTAAAGTTTTATTTTTTAAATTATCTTACAACGGGAGTCTCTATCGAACATCTAAATCTAAACATTGTAGTATAAATTTTTCGTAAAGTTACCAATCTCCAAATGAACTGAAATATTTCATACTATTTATCTCTTAGTCACGAATTAATTATAAAAAGTTTTCATTTTAGTTTAAATTTTTTTTATAATTCACACTTTTAATTATTTTACTAAAATTAAATCTAGACTAGTAAATGATTCATTGAATTTGTTCGATTTGTACGTTACTTTTTCAGCAACTAAGAAAATAACGTATGTTAACATATCTGTGAATTGTATATTCCTCCTTTTCAGCAACTAATATAAGACATAACTTAGTATATTATTCTGAATATCATGATTATAATTTTCACATTTATAAGTTAATAATTAATCTTATGAGATAATTAATACATTATTATTAAAGTTAAACTTCATAGTGCTTAAAATCTTACTTTTTCTTCTTTTCTCTGTTGAAATGAAGTCCTAACTAAATGAAATGTCAATCCCGCGGGATTGCGGGATCCCGCGTGATCAATGAATCTCAATCCCGAAATCCCGCAGGACGAAAAACAGTGCGGGATTGCATTCCCTATATACAAAAAAATGTTTTTTTAATAAATAAAATATAATTTCACTATAGTCTTTAGTTATAAAACAAATCCACAGCACAGTCAGAATACAGAAATGCAATCATGGTTAAACAGCTGTGAGGTATAATTAAAGCAAAAAACAAATTTATTTACATGAAAAAGATAAAATAGTACTTACAGTTCACTTCTTTCAGTTAAAGTATTCAAAACTTTATTTGTTTTACAACAGCTACGAGATATTTTAATCCAATCGTAAGAAACTATGTCCATTAAAGCAAAATCTTTACCAGAAAGCATCCCCTCCTTACTTATGTTGAGTTTATTTCACAACTCTGAATATGAAAAAGATGCATTTAGTGTTCGCACATAAAATAAAATTATCACAAGCGAATACACCGAGAAGTTTTATGCATGATGCAATGATATTTTTGTACGTTTAAGGGATCTTAACTCCCACTTGAACTGCAGGCAGAATGAGCAAAAGAACATATTGCATTGAAAAATTGCTAAAATCAGCTTTGTGGGTATTGTTTTGATTTACGAGCAGAAGTGACTGTGAGACATTCAATTGTCCAAGCTCGCACACTCTAAAAAAAAATTCAGTGGATTACTAAGAAATATCTTGGAAAGAAAGATGCCATAACTTTTCTTAGTATTACTGCTAAATAAAGCCATGTAAATCAATTCACATACATGGCTTTGTTTAGTAGTTATATATGAAAATTATGGCATCATACTAAAAAAAGTGATGGAATCCTTGTTTCCTAGAGATTTCTTAGTAATCAACTGATTAAAAAAAAATTTTTTTTAGAGTGCAGGTGCCAGAAGGAAAACGGAAAATGCCCTTTTAGAACGAGACTTCAGTAGATTCGCGGATAATTTTCGTTTTTAAACAGAATTTCCGTTAAAAAACTGCAAAAATGCTTTATTTACCAATAAGGGTGTTCTCTCATGAAAATCAGTGAGATATTGTCTGTGAAATTCAGATTTTTTATAACAATGTTGTTTCTATTTAAAACATATTCCTTATTATAGTTAATTTATATTGAATTGTATCAGATAATTAGATGAAGTACCCGACATTGACAGGTCACTATGTAATGCACATTACCAAAATGCCTGAATTGTTATCAGCATTCTTGGAGTACAAAGAATAGAAGTGGCATATTGGCAAAAGTATAGAAATCAAAGTTATTGCTTCTGTGTATTGTTGAAAGATTACAGGTTAGAGAGTAACCAAGTGCTGAGGGAAACTGCCAATAGAGAAATTATTTTAGTTTCAAAATTAACATTTTATTTTAGTGGAATGAGCTTTTAACGTCAAAAAAGTATCTCTCGCGTGCAACTAAATTTTATTTGATTCACTTTCAGATATTTTGATAGTATGCCTTCAGAAAACGTTGCACAAAGTTTGAAAAATCTTAAAAGGCAAATAAACATTTTTAAAAAATCAACCAATTTTTAAGAATGAAGTAGCTATCTAATATATTGACTCCAGAAGCCTTAAAGTGATTCCATTTAAAAAAATGCAATTTCTTTAAAGTTCAAAATATGTATTCCAATTAAAGAAAGTCCGACATTTATTTTAGTCGTTATTGATCTAAATTTTGTTCTGCTCTTTAAAGCCGTTTCTAAGTTATGCGAGAGCAAACATTTACACGATTTTCTCAAAATCTGTGAAATATTCAAAACAATTTTGGCATCTGTAGTTTAAATTAGCCTGCCACATAATATATTTTCAAATTTCATTCAATATAATTACCATTTCTCAGAAATGGAAGGAACATTTTCTCCGCTTTCTCAAAATATATAAAAAAATGTTGACGTACTTTGACGTCTATAGTCCACACATACAAGTGACCATCTATGATGATACTAAATTTTATTCCCTTCAGTGGTTTATATGTGATAAATAATCAAATATTTACACATTTTGAATAAGTTTTCGAAAAATCTCAAAATCTAAGCCAAATTTTCAAAAAATTCGACAGCCATAGTTTAAATTTCATGTTTAATTGTTAGGTCACCAAATTTCATTTCCTTCGCTTTAGTCGTTATTAAAAGATTCGCGAACAAATATTTACTCAATATGAAGCAATTTTCGCAAAATCTCAAAATCCGATTAAAAGTTTTAAAAAAATTCGACGCCTATAGTTTAAGTTGAGTGACTGTCTATCATTGCACCCAATTTCAAAAATCTAATCAAAATTTTAAAGAAATTTGAAATTTATAGTTTAAGTAGAGTGAACACCTATCATCTCACCAAATTTCCTTTCATTTGTTTCTGTCATTTTTACATCATTTCATTAAAAAGTAAATGAGCAATGCTTTTCTGATAATTTCTTAAGTGTCAATTACTGGAGCTTCAGGTGTCAATCACTAGAGACTAAATGTTCTTC
This sequence comes from Cheiracanthium punctorium, assembly GCA_038373885.1. Classification (NCBI taxonomy): domain Eukaryota; kingdom Metazoa; phylum Arthropoda; class Arachnida; order Araneae; family Cheiracanthiidae; genus Cheiracanthium; species Cheiracanthium punctorium. The sequence goes on from JAWZYV010001774.1 coordinate 1,663,601, forward strand.
TTGGAGTCAATTACTAGTGTCGCCACCATGGCAACTTATAAAATATAGAAAAATATAAATTTCTAATATTTTGCAATAAATTATACCTACATGAATTTTCAAAGTTTACTAAAGTTTTGAAAGCAAAAAGTTTGTTTCAGGATAGATTTAGTAATCAGCAATTACTAGTTAACTGGTTATATTGCTCTTAAAGTGTCAATTGCTGGTGCACTTTCCTTAATTTTATTCATGGGTATAAACTTAGTTGGCATAGTCCCCGTAATTGGTGACGCGCTATTATGGTCATGTAAATACAGACTTGCATAATGTTATGGATCTATATACTTCCTCTGTTCCGTATATGCATGCGACTCTATAATTTTTGGAGTGGAGGGGGATGTTTACGCTCGATTCATATTGCCTTCGAGAAGAGCAATATCTAATAATATTCTTAAAATAATTTAATCTGGTGGTATTTTTATGTGCCCCGTACAGATCGTGTTCGCCGTTAGTCGTGGGGAATTAATTGCACTGCACCCACCGTTCTTGTAAGAAAGATCAAAGAAGAAGAAAAACTGATGGAGAAGAGATGATATCAAGGGTCATGGTTGGCATTTGAGGGAAAGATTTGGGAGGTTTAAAATGTTCCCCTGGAAGTAAAACAGTGCATTGTAGTGCCTGTAAAATTTGAAAGCCATGAAAACTAACAGACCCATTATCTCTTATTATGGATTAAGTCGAGGAAGGTCATTGTAAAAGAAATTAGAATTGAAGATATTCTCAGTTTGTGGCCTAAAGTGCTTGTTTTTGTGTAAGTTTAAGATCGCGTTATATTCAGCGAGTTCCATTTCAAGATGAAGCTTCTGCTTCCAGAATAGAACTGTCTGTAGTACTGATAAAAAAAAATAACTCTTTTCAACTGTAGTCGGAAAGTGTTTATGATTAGACGATGTCTGTCGGTCCGTCCCTGCTGCAGCAGCCGTAAATGTGCATCGATTACCCCGGATAAATACGGTAGTCAAAATGAATTCGCAGTTGGTCAAAATGGATCGTATATGCATAGATGCTCTTGATGAACACGCAGTATTCTGCATTAATCTACCTTAACGTAAAGATTAAACAGTTTCTTGTTTAAACCCTCCCATGATTTAGCATATAAAATAGTTTACTAGTTAAAAAATCCCAAAGCCATGTAATCTCCATTTAAAATCGCACAAATTGCGAATTTGTTTTCATATATGACCTAAATTTTGTGGCCGAGTTTATGAATGGAACACAATTTTTTTTTTATTTATATCGTCACGTTTTTGACTGCCGTATAAGAAACATGGATTTAAAAGAACACGCAACAAAAAATGGTCGGTTTTCTTTGCTTCTTCGTTAGTTCACCTAGTGAGTTCTCTGACAGAATATTATTAAAACTTACAACAACTCGCATAAATAATTTGGGTTTTTTTTTTTTATTTAGAGGAGAGAAGAGTATTACGAAATACCATTTACATTTCAGCATATAACTTTACAGGTATTTGTATAAAATCCCCAAAATCATCATGAGTATACGTACTATAAATATTTGTAATAAAATATAATTTGTAAAGAAAATTACTATTTATTTTGCTGTTATAGAAAAGTTTACAAATGAATGTTAATTTAAAGTAGTCGGATAAATGGAGTAGGTGATTTAAACCATGGAAAGTTGAAGGTAAGATAACAGCGTCACAGGGAAAGAAAATTATCGGATTTGTCTGTTTATAAACAAATATTTTAGCAAAATGGAGCTTTTTTTTAATTTTTTTTTTTTTTTAGTGACTATGTCATTTTATCTCTCACCCCCTTTATTGAAAATTTTCCAAAAAATGTTTCCCAAAAAGGCGACATAATTTTGCATATATTTAAATACTATTAGTGCGCGTAGAATATGCATCACATTTATTTTTTCTATAAATAGGTTACAATCATCAAAATCAACATAGGGTTACCAGGCGAAATACACGAAAGATGAGAGATACAATGACATAGTCAATTGATATCGTTTTAATATGGCAGTAATAAAACTGAAAAATTAGGAGGGTTCAGGGGATCTCCCCCTGACGAGGCTCGAACAGCCAAGTTATTTTTCTATTAAGCAAAACAAGAGAAGAAAGAAATAATGAAATATTTTTTGTAGCACTATTTTCATAAGTCGCATGACTTACTTGTTTGTTTCAGTTTAGGGTTTCAATTGCTCTGTCCTCCTATTCCTCCTCTATGGGTAGGACCCCTTTCACTTTTTTTTAAACCGGAAATTTTTAAGGAAAAGTGTCGGAACGCGAGAGAGAGAGAAACAGAAACTGAAAAAAAAAAAAAAAAAATGAAAGACAAATGCAAAATTATCTCCCTACCTTTGCGAGGTATTCACCTTTGCGAGGCCCTACCTTTGCGAGGTTCGCCCTTTGTCCCTCCCATCAAGGCTTCTATCTCTGTACGATCAGTATAAACAAATAACAAATACGGGCTAATTCCATCAACACGTCCCAAAACAATGACACGGTCGCCCTAAGCGCATTTAAATTTTTCGCCGATGCGATAGCTTGTTTCTCAGAGAGAGGGGCGCAGGTAAGGGGTGGGGGGATGATGTCCGATCCCGCGCATGCGCCCTCTTCCCGCGTGTCGAGAAGCGCGCGCGGGAAGCGGAGGAAAGGGATGGGATGCTGTGTGCTTTGGGATGTGGGAGGCAGGTTTCAGATTCAGAGAGATTCTCAGCCGGATCAGAGAGCAGCAGCAGTAGTAGGAAGCGAACGGTGGTGGTGGTGGTTGTTCAACAACCAGTTCTTTGGCGTCGGCGTGTTTTGGGTCACCTTGCGTGTAAATATACCGAGGTATTGCCTACATCCCCCCCTTTTCTGATGGCGGCCGACTGGGGATACGAGGAGCACAACGGTGAGTTCCTGTTGTTGTAGTTTGGGGAGGCGAGGAACCGGTAAGGTCGTGGTTCTTTTGTGCGCGAGCGAGTTTGGAGGGAAAAAATTGAAAATGAACCCTTTAACGCGCAGTGTTCCCGCTCTGGGAACACCAAACTCTGACGTTTTGACTGTTGCCAGTCACGAAGAATAGATTGGATTTCTATAAAAAAAAAACTTGCGGGTGACATAGCTCCACGAGAATCCTTTACTTTTTAGCGCGTCAAAAAATGGTCACGATTATTTTTAACAGCACTGACGTCTGCTGAAAAATGGAAGAATGCGAGAACAGCTGGATAGATTGCCCAATGCTGAAAAAAAGGGCAGCCGTTGCCATCGCTCGACTTAACTACTAGCAAGATAGCGGACGATCGAAACGTTCATCGCGTGCCACAGATCTAGAGACCCTTTTTTGACTGCAGCTGGCTGTGCGCGGGCACAGCCAGCATGTCGATGCCGGCATCTTTTTTAAGGTCTTTGAGGCATTTTATGATGAAAGGCTGAAATGTTGCGCATCACCTCATTTGTGTGTCGAGCTCATTTTACCAATTAGGAATTTTTTTTGTGTGTGCGGGAGCTGTATATAAATTTCAGAAGTGTAACTTTGTGAATATTAACTACAGGAATTTTTTCTTAACGTATTCTTTTTGCTAACTTATTTTGAACAATTACATTGCCCACTTATTTCTAATAGATAAAGAATTAAAGCTCGTTACCACCTTTTGGGGATACCCTATTTGTATATTTCACACGATTTACTTTACACTGTAATAAACGATGAACGCACGCCAGTTACGTGATTGTCTTAAAATTTCAAATTTGCTTACTAAGATTTTCTGAAACCCGACTCATTTTATAAAATATTGCAGATTCAGTATTTTAACCTGAACTCTTCATTACTGGCATACATTTATAGCTTCAGTATTTTCCCCCCGCTTATTTGTGCTTAATACCCCCACACACTTGAAACACATCGAATACATTTTTTAAAAGCAACATGATACAGTTTAAAGTTTGGAACCGATTACGATTGTTGTCTCATGATGCAAACTCTGTTTCATGGCCCTTGACCTAAAATAAAGTCATTACTATCCTGGGGAGAAAAAAAATAACGTCCTCAATTATTAGTATTTTAAATGATTTCTTCAATAACGTGATCTTTATTTTATTTGTTTTATTTATTTATTATTATTATTATTATTACTTTTTTTGCACCTAGAAATTAGAATATTTAAATAAAAAGCAGCATGGTATAGTTAAAAGACTGAAACTCATTAAGGCTCTGGTATAAAGATGCAAAACATGTTTCGAGGCCCTTTACGGAAGTTTTGAACTTATTACCTCAAGGAACAAAGAATATATATGTAGGGTGTCCCAGAAAAACTGACATAAGCTTTTATTCCTTAAATATTTATCAAAGTTACGTAAAAAGAGGCACAAAATTTTATGATATGGATTAAAATTTTCAGGAAATTAAATCTAAATAAATACAAAATTTAAATTTTTATATGGCCCCTGTACAAAAAAAAAATAATTCCCAATTAGTAAAATGTGATCGATGCATTAATTAGGTGATGTACAAAGTTTCAGCCTTTCATCATAAAAAGGTTGAGATATATGTAAACAAATTTCGTGAGTGTCTGTACAATACCAGTAATAGCACATATATTACGTAGTTATAGAATTATTGCTTTCCTTCGTAATTTTTGTCCGACCCTTGAAACGCGATCCTCAAACGCGAGTTTTTCTTGGAAGCTGTTGGAAGGTGGCTTTAGTCAACATATCTGTATTTTTATATCTCCGACAATTTTTAGGATAAAATGCTACATAACTTTGAAATTTATTGTATATGTCTAAGATCAATATAGGAATAAAAGCGTAAGTCAGTCCCGCAGTGGTCCAGGCGCTAAACTCCGTTCCCATAAGAACAGGGCAAGTGAAGCAGCATCCGGCTTGGCCAGTGCTTGGGAGAGTCATCTCCCTCTCGGCTCGTCCGCTGTGGAACCGTGTACTCTAATGGGAGCTGGTGCACGTAAAATCAGTCGTGGCTCCAAAGTCCTCAAAGTTGCTAAACGATACCTCTGGGGGTGCCGATTTCGGGTGGTACTTGGCCCCTCATCTGGAATCGGTTCAAAATTAGGGACCAACAAGTAGAAGTCCAACCCCCTCGGGGGCACTGGAACCCCTCTTTCCATGGTCTATCCATGGACACGACGACAACAACAACAAGCGTACGTCAGTGTTTTGGGATAAACTATATATATACACACACATAGTGAAACCCAGATTCAGCGTCATTCAAGAGACCGAAAATAAAATAATGTTATACGCCGAAAACGACAAGTCGGGGTTCTAGAAAAACAACACATTCAAATGTAATTTAGGATACATAACTTCTATCTTTTTCCTTTACAATAATTTAGACCTTAGTTTTCAAAATTATTTTTATCACAAATTACATTTACAATACAGCTCTAGTAAACTTTTTATTGACCTTCAGTATTTGAAAAGAATGCTTTCATTTTTTTTAACAGCTTGGATTGCTGATTGAATTATATATCCTCATATTTGTTTCCCTGCACAATTGCTGTGATTTATTTTAGTGAAAACACCTTAAATGCAGGAAATCTAACGTTATTTGTTGGGATTTATTTGGTGTCCTCTATATTTCGTCAGTACTCAGTATTTCTTCATCCAGGCTCCCATTTCTCGGCGTTTAGGGGTTGGTCCTGTTAGAAGTTGTTGTTTCTCATTTTGTTTTATGGCCAGTCGGAGGGCATCTCCGACCCCGGGGGAGGTGCCTTTGCCGGAGTACTTTTTAACCCTTTGAGGCTCAGCACTTTCCCAATGCTGAAAAAAGGGCAGCCGTTGCCATCGCTCGACTTAACTACCAGCAAGATGGCGGACGATCGAAACGTTCATCGCGTGCCACAGATCTAGAGACACATTTTTTGACGCAGCTGGCTGTGCCGCACAGCCAGCTGTCGTCAAAAAGAGGGTCTCTATATCTGTGGCACGCGATGAACGTTTCGATCGTCCGCCATCTTTCTGGTAGTTAAGTCGAGCGATGGCAACGGCTGCTCTTTTTTCAGCATTGGGTAATCAATCCGGCTGTTCTCGCATTCTTCCATTTTTCAGCAGATGTTGGTGCTGTTAAAAATAATCGTGACAATTTTTTTACGGGAAATGGCGTGCTAAAAAGTAAAGGATTCTCGTGGAGCTATGTCACCCGCAACTCTTTTTATAGAAATAAAATCTATTCTTCGTGACTGGCAACAGTCAAAACGTCAGAGTTTGGTGTTTCCAGTGCGGGAACACTGCGCGTTAAAGGGTTAAGGGGTTCTAACGCGTATTCATATTGCATCTGGAGAAAACCGATCCACACTCCAGACCGTTAGATCGACAGCGCACGGTAGGCCTGTACGCGAAACCTTCACACTTCTGCCGTCTACTATGTTCAGTGTCTTATTCACTCGGTCATGGTGGGGGCCTTGTCCTTTTAGAAAGGCATAGATGCTCAAGCGCATATAGCTGGTGGGTCACACATAACCTCACTAGAAGCTTGTTAAAATATTGTTATGTATTTAATTATTTAAGGGTAAGAAATATTTCTTCCCATATCTTCTTCTCTCATTATATCTTCTTCTCTTCATTAAGAAATATTATTTAAGGGGAAGAAATATTAAAACAATATTTTAGTGAGTCTCTTCACTGTGTCCCTTTCTCCCCTAGATAAATATATCAAGGTATTCCCGTCTGTGCCACCCCAATGTTAACTGCGTAAATCAGTACGGGGTCGTCACAAAAAAAAAAAAAAAAAAAAACTTCTCATATATGGACCTCTATCCGCTATTTCGTTCAACCAATAAATATGATATTTCAGATGTAGTTATTCAGAGATATGCGCTCGAGATTGGGCTCGAATTGTTTTACAATGGATCTCTCGCGGTTACGGTTGCAGTGAAAAAATTTCGAATTTTTCGAATGCCAACCCCACTTTTTCCTGCGAAAATTGATTAGCGCATTAAAAAAAACACAAATGGCTTTGGAACAATATAATTATGACTAAAATTGGCAGTGTAAAACGTTTGCAAAGAATAGCATTCTAACGAACCAATGACAGGCCAAAAGAGGAGAAGCAAATTGTTTTCATTCGAATTAAAAGTGTTCAATGCCCTACTGTTATTTTAACATTTCTACTGTCTATTCGAGTGAATGAATGCGAATTCTGTCAATACACTTCTTGGTGTTCACTTTGGTTCTTTACAATGCTCTTAGCAAATGTTTTACGACGTCAATTTTCATCATACGTGCATCGTTCCAAAGTCATTTATAATTTTTCAATCTGCTGATCAACTTTCGCAGAAAAAAGTGGACGTTGCCATTGGAAAATTTCGAAATTTTTTTCACTGTGATCGTAACCGCGAGAGCTCCATTGTTTTAAACAGTCCCAATCTCGAACACATACCTCTGAATAACTGTATCTGAAATATCATCTTGATTGAAATAATTCTTGTTATAAGTATCATTTTATGAGTGCTTTTTTCACAATTTTTTATTTATTTTACCGTTTAACACCAGTATTTTGGGTGTTTTTTCCATCATCTTGATTGGTTGAACGGAATGGCGGTAATCTGTAAATTATGTAATCTGTAAAATTAGAGTCCCATACGTCGGGAAGTTCGTTTTATGACCAAGCCTGGTTTGCAAACACTTTTCGCCTGGAAATTAAATAGACGTAATTCCAGCTTACGCCTTCCTGATACATTCATACTACCTATACACCGTTTCTACGCCAGTTTTAGCGAACTGCAGTATAATACCATCTGTTGACTTCTTCCTATATTTAATGAAAGGGAAACTGTACGATTGTATATCTTCAGTTGTGACAGGGAAAAATAAAAACATCCGTCAAAAGGAAAATAAATAAATACAAGGCTAAATTAGGGAAGTTAAATGAAATAATTTATTATGAACGGAGTTGAAAAAAAGTGTCTGTGTATGAAAAATTGCAACCAGCAGGGGCGTAGCCACGGGGTGGGGGGGTTAGGGGGGTCATACCCCCCCCCTTGAGAAATGTTTTGCCATACAAAATGCATATTCTTCACTACATTATCACACACACGCATACATATATAAGAGTTGTAGTAGTCGTAACCCCCCCCCCATGAAAAATTTCTGGCTACGCCCCTGGCAACCAGCAAAGCATTTCATCGGAGTTTACTCTATATGTACATTGTGTCCGGCAAATAACACCGTGATTTCAAAGTAAAAAATCTCAGAATCAAATATCAACAGAAGGGTGCAGTAAACGGTATATTTATTATGTAATCTGTAAAATTTTTATGCAGAAGTTTGGAAATAGTAATTACAAAAACCGCTCACAGATGCCGCTGTGATCGCAGGCATCCGTATTCTCGCGATCTGACTCCTTGTGACTACTTTTTGAGGAGCACATTGTACGAAACTGTGCACGCCGCTGTATGATAGTATAGCTATTGTAGGTACTATTCGGAACTTCTTTATAAAATGTTTACAGGTTACATAATAAACATACTGTCCGCTGCAATCTTCTATCGATCTTTATCTTTGATATTTCCAATTTTGTTATCAGGATGTTGTATATTGGACATCCTGTATATGCACTAATGAAGGGTTATTTTACTTTAAAATGGAAATTCCTGTAATTTCTAGAAAATGCACTCACTTTTTTTCTTTTCGAAAAATCCACCTGTTAGCCATAAAATGTGAAATCTGGAAAAAACGCATCAATAGATGCACTAATCGTTTAAATAGTAAAGTGGGCATTGAAATGCCAAATTTGAAACATACTACATACATTAATTCGATGGGTTTTTGTCATGTCAAACACTTTTTTTTTTCTTTTTGCGATTTAAGCAGCTGTCCCCCCCCCCTTTCTGACGTGAACATACATCTATTTTTAAGTAAGGTAGGAAAACATCATTTTTATAGATTTTTTTTTTTTTACCGGTATTTTCAATGAAAGTAAAAATGCCAAAACTTTCTTGTGGTTGTGTACTATACCACATATCGTATCGCAGTAGCAAGAAAATTCTTTCATTGGAGTACTCAAAAGAAATCCAATACGTTATACCCTCTATCGTCAACCATTGTTTAAGCATTTGTCCGTTAAAATATGAAAGTAGTAGTTGAGTGTTTTCGAGTTCCTGTCAAATGAACCCGCTCTTTATCATCATTCTCTCTAATACTGACTGCTTCCGAGAAAAACTATATCACTCAGATAACTCAAAAATGACCGTAGCCTTTTAGAAACTTTCCACCGTTCGTTGTTGGGACGTGCTTAAAGTACTTTTTAGAGACGTCATTCTATTCCAAATACTACAAATGAATAAATGTTACACAGCTTAACAAATGAATGCTCTCCAAGGAAAACTGGCTTTGTGGTATTTTCATGGTTGTCGCAAAATAACTGAGATGAAGCTCTGATTAAATTCGAGGCAAATTTGCTTCAACCTATTCTCTCCCTAATTTGCAAAGCCCCGACGGCAGAGATTCTCTTTCAGAGCCCTCGTAATTTCCTGTCATGGGTCTTTGGATGCCTTTGCCGTAGCACAGAGTTGTTGTTGTTGTGTTGGAACATGTATTTGGATTTGTGTGCTTGTTCACGAGGAACCGCTTTAAATCCACGCCAAAGAAAGAACAAACACAAGGGGGGGGAAATGCCTTGGGGGAGGACTTTTCTGGGTATCTAGCGCGTATTCACGTTGCATCTGGAGAAAACCGCCCAAAACTCCAGACAGCTAGACCGACAGCCCCGCGAGAGGACAGAACCCTGTTCCTCCACTTGAGCCATCTCCCAATGTCAGTGGCTTTAACCACTGTGCTACAGATTGGTTAGCACAGAGTTTCCCTCGCGTAATCGCCTGGCTTATAAGACCTGTGCCGGGAAGAAACGATGGCCACAGAAAGAGGGGGAATCTCTACCAAGAAGCTAAGCGAGGAGCAGGCTAACTAGGTATCTGTCAACTCCCCATACAAGATTGCTTTTTGGTTAGTGCTTATATAATCGGTGATATTTACTAGAAAGAATCAACGGAGAAGACTACTTTGACAGCTGTTGCTTCCCGAAATCGTTCTTTGAATTCCCCGCTAGGGCTCAGCGTTGCACTTGTGTAATCGCTAGGTTCCGCGGCTGAAGCGTCCAAAGAACCATTCCGAGAGGCAGCATTGGAGGTTTTCTCCGTTGCGTCTTCCTAACGATGAAAAGGAACTTGGTAAACACGAGTTTACAAGTGGGTTTAACCCTTTAACGCGCAGTGTTCCAGCTCTGGGAACACCAAACTCTGACGTTTTGACTCTTGCCAGTCACAAAGAATAGATTTGATTTCTATAAAAAGAGTTGTGGGTGACATAGCTCCACGAGAATCCTTTACTTTTTAGCACGTCATTTCCCGTAAAAAAATGGTCACGATTACTTTTAACAGCACTGACATCTGCTGAAAATTGGAAGAATGCGAGAACAGCCGGATTGATTGCCCAATGCTGAAAAAAGGGCAGCTGTTGCCATCGGTCGACTTAACTACCAGCAAGATGGCGGACGATCGAAACGTTCATCGCGTGCCACAGATCTAGAGACCATTTTTTGACGCAGCTGGCTGTGCCGCACAGCCAGCTGTCGTCAAAAAGAGGGTCTCTAGATCTGTGGCACGCGATGAACGTTTCGATCGTCCGCCATCTTGCTGGTAGTTAAGTCGACCGATGGCAACAGCTGCCCTTTTTTCAGCATTGGGAAAGGTTTGCGCCTCAAAGGGTTAAACACGAGTTTAGAAGTGGGTTTAAGTTGACGTCGAAGGAAGGGGGGGGGATGCAATCGCCTGCTCCCTTTTGGTTCTGTTGCTGATGCTAGACGAGACAGAAATTTGAAGTTGTATTACGAGACGAGAAGACCTGATTTCTCGTTACTGTATATAGAGAATTGGCTAGACGACATTCCTTTTTCTCGTCTTGCGGGAACAGAACGTATATTGTTCTTCGTCTTGTGCAAATAGTTCCTGTTCGTTTCCGCATCACGCATCTGATAAGCTTTATGTTGAGAGGAAGATCTCTATGTCTACGGCCGTTATCAGTAAGCTGCATTAAAATGCGGAGTAACCGATCTGTTTATTTATTTTTATTTTTTGTCGCTCTCAACCAGAGCATTTGTCCGTTAAAATGTGAAAGTAGTAGTTGAGTGTTTTCGAGTTCCTATCAAACAAACCCGCTCTTTATCAGCATTCTCTAATACTGACTGCTCAGATAACTCAAAAATTACCCTAACCCTTTAGAAACAATCCAACGTTGTTGGGACGTGCTTAGGATTCTGCTTTATCATCTTGTACTGTATGATAAATGAGCTTGAACTGCAATTAAGTTTTACAGTTAATTCGTAGAACTAACTGGGCGAACTAACCACGGGAGCTAATTGAACTAATTAGAATTTTTTTCACGACAGTCGAAAATGTCACGTCATTAATTAAAAATTGATAAATTCTGCCACAAAATTTGCGTCACATCAAAGTAATAAATTCGCATTTTTGTGCGATTCTTAATAGCACCTCGAGATTGCACAGTTTGACACTTTTTTCACGAGATTAAAATAAATAAAACCATTTTCTTCTGCTGAACCTGATTTTTTACAGATTTTTTTAAAATTTTAACAGCGGCATTTTTGAGCATTTTTTTTAATCATCATGTCTTTTAAAAATAAGAAACTGCCAAAATTTTAATAATCGTAGACCAAAAAAATTCTGCGACTTCTTAGTTTAACGAAATACTTTCTTTAACTACCCTTTCAGACCCTGCGTCCGCAATTGACGACACAAAAATGGCCTAAACTGTGATACAGGATGGATGTCTTAATTTATGTCGCATTTAAAAAGGGAAAAAAAAAGTTCCTCGAAAATTTAGTAATCAGGATTTTTTATTTTAATTTTTTTATTACAAATTTAACCTCTTTTAGCAAAAAAAAATTATTTACTACAAAGAAAAATTACTTAATCAGGCCTGAAAATGTTAATGTTACAGAACCATTTTAATGTGAAATTTACTTATTACATAAAAATGTGCTATTGTTAATAAGGATGCAACGGATAGCCTTCAAAGATACTGCTCTCGGCCAATATGCTGGATAATTGGCAGTTGCCGGATATTACAAATATCCGGCTTAAAATATTACTGAGAAATAGCGTAAATAAAGATAATAAATGAATAAGTTCTAAAAACTGCAGAATAAAAAATGAGGAAAGAAATTTGGAGCTAATATTTTATTTTTTTTCAGAATTTGAATTAAATGATTTTAGGATGTATAGAAAACTGGAAAAGACGCGCTTCTATCTTTTGTTATTTTTTTAAGATCGGCAAATTATGCTGCAAAAACAGCAATTATTTTGCATTCTTTGTTAGAATTCGGTTACAGTTTTTTCATAAAATTGACCCTGCTTATGAGAATAGTCTACTCTCTCAGTTGAATGGAGGTGCTTCTCTTTCAATGACTGATTTTGTTAAGATATCTATCTACCGTTTGAAGGAGAGCTGATGCATCTACGACATTGTTATTTACACCTACTGCAATTATTGCATAAGAACAATCCGAAAAATATTTCTTCTATAAATTCTATTTATCCCTATAATCGTTTGAATTAAATGATTTTAAACTATCTGAGTAAAATAGAGAAATTAAAACAGAACAAAAGAGAAAACATTCAGCATTCGGATAACCGGATATTCTGATGAAATGTTGGCCGGATATCTGGTATCGGGCTAAATTGATATGTTACATCATTAATTATTAACTGTAGTAATCTTCGAGGTGATTGTAATAAAAATGTAAGTGAATAAATTAAAAAAAAATCCTTGATATTGATATTTCCTAAACATATTTATATTTAAGTAAAAACATGTGTAATACTGTTTTGGTAGATTTTTCCTACAAAGATTTGAAATTCCGTTATACACATTTCGTCTGCTGATATACTTAGGCTGCATACACATTCATTCTTTGTTCATCCCTCATCATTGTTTAATGTACTTTTTAGAGAGGTCTTTTTATTTCAAACTAAGCAGATGAATAGATTAGTATGTTTACTTTAGCTATCTGCCGACTTTTAGGAGCGTGTCGCTGTTGATAAGTTGGATATGAAAACTGATAACCGAAATGATATTCTATTAAAAAAGTGAAATAACTTCTTTTTTCTTCTTAATGCTTGAAAGTAGTTTGCACAATGCTACTTTTTATTTCTAAACATTCTTACGTAGCTAAAGCATGCATTCTTACGGCGCCCTTAATAAATGTTATCGGAGTTATAACAGAGTTGCACCATATAGAATAAATAAGTAGGGTGAGCCTGGTTCGTTATCTCGGAGAAAAATTTGAAGCAAAGACACCCCCCCCCCCCTCATAGCAGTGAAGGTGGAGGGCGTACTTGGCTGGTTATCCCCTTGTACTATTTACATTTTGCAATGGCATGGCTGACTGGGCAATGGTAATATGGTAATATAATATGGCAATGGTAATATCAAATGCACCATGTTTTCCCTTGTGCCAATTCTACAATTTTGATCATCGCTAAATTACCATTGGGATGGTAATTCAATTTTAACATTAAATATAAAATTATCGAAATCCTTAAAAGTTTGATGCAGTTATGAATCATTAATTTATAACTGAGTATGTATTGTATTTATTATTTAACATTAATAATTTAAAAAAAAATAAGTTTTACATTACGCATTATTATTTAAGCAATTTTTACAACGTCAGAAAGAGCCGAACGGTATTATGTAGACCACCGCTTTTAGTAACTTTTTCTCCAAACCTCCTTATGCTGTAAAGTCAGAAAAATTCACGATAACTTCACTCCCTTTGAAAACTACTATGAACCTCGACGAAATCCACCCCCTACCGTTTATTCGTCACGTGCAGGTATGAATGTTTCACTCAAGGGTTACCTTTGCTACCTCCACCTGCTATGGTTGCCACCCGTCAGAGAAAATATGGAAAACCTGGAAGTTTTATTATGAGAGAAAAAAAATCATGGAAGAACAAGGGAGTATTGGAAAATTTTGGCCAAAACCTTTAAATCTCAAAATGTGACCTGGGATAGTTACAAGAAGTCTACGTTTATAAATAATTATAAGTCTGGAATTTTCCAAATATGATTTTACATTGTTGTGATACCAGGGCTCAAAATAAGTCGAGGCAACCACGGCATATGCTGTGGCTCAGTCCGAATATAACTGCTAAGATTACCGGCTCTCGCGGAAAGTTCATCTGCGAGTAATTAAAATTTGAGTGTATTACTTGAGTGTTAATTATTTTTTTAATGTATTTTAAGGTTTCATGGGATGTTGCCACACGCCCCCCCCCAGAAAAAAGAAGCATATGTACAGGACGAATCAGAAAAAGTGGGCAGAACTTACGGGGTTATAGAACGCATCTACACTCGCAATTCTGTCACGGAAAGTATGGCCGCAAACTCGGTAATAATGAAACGTTCAAGCCTCAGTCTTATATCTTAACTGGGTCTCCTAACGTATGAATGTATTCTCTAAATATATCATGTTTCAAAGTAAAATAAGATTTTTTTGAATATTCATTTTAGGTCGGTGCTTTTCCAAAAATGAAAGTCATTTCTCAACAAAGGAGTTGGAAACTTCACTGTTTTTTCAAACTTTCTTTGAAAGTGATTATTATTCGATATATGAACACAACCTTTGCGCTCATACTTTCCATGAAGAATTGCCTGTCTAGATGTGTTCTATCAACCCGTAAAGTTTTGTCCATTTTTTCAGATTCACCCTGTATATGTGCACACAGAATGGTTATAAAAAGACTATCCCGATGTATGGACATTTGCCGGTTGTTCCTTTCAACCTATCAAGATGAGATTTCGGACATAGCTATAAGGTTTACCGTCTCTTTCTGTTCATTCCACCTTTGTCTTTCTTTCTTTTTTATTAATACAGCTCAACCTTGATTGTCCGGCATTTTGGTAACCCGGCGCCTTCGGGAAACACGTATTCAAATTTCATTCTCCGCTCACGATGGCATAGCAAGTGATCATGCTGCCTTAATGACTAAACGTTTAAAAGAGTGTGTTTTTGATAAATTTATAAATCAAAGAAACAAAAAGCAGTTAATCATTATTTCCATAGCTAAATCCTATATCTTTTTTTTAAGTGCCTTATATCTGTAATTTTTTTTTTTTTTTTTTTTTTTTTTTTTTTTTTTACGCCCGATAATCCGGCGGTTGTCTGTTCCCATATATGTCGGACTATCAACATTGTACTGTTCACATTATAAATGTTGGATGTTCGTTCATCATTTTCCTTTTAAAAAATATTGAAGTTTAATGATTTTTTATAAATTATTTCTTTTAAAATGATGAGTAACCTTAATCTATTAGAACGTATTCGAGCTTTAAAATTAATGGGATTTACTCCACTCTTACAGTTAAAAAAAATGAAAGAACGGACGAGAAAATACGTCTAGCTGTTCTGATTCAAAACTAAGCTCTCCTCTCTAAAGCCTACCTGCTGCGATTACATAACTTTACACTTAGGATCATTCTTTCTCTTGCTCTAATTTAATCTTTTTTCCTTCCCCCCTCTTCTGAAACCGTAGAATTTCGCTTGTTCCTTCTCTTGTTTATTCTCTTATGTTCTCGCCTTTTGTAAATTGGATTTGCAAAGTTTTTTTTTTCCTTGCAGCTTTTTTGTATACTTAAAAGCTTCGACATCTGAAGGTCGAAGCCGTGAAAATTTGTCCCTCCTTGTGTCATGTGTGTATACATATACATATTTCCGCTTCTGTAACGATTATAGGCACGATCTCTCTGTGGAGGAATTTTTCTTTATGGGAAGTCACCTTTTTTATCTCGCGTATTGATTCGCCCTGAAAGCGTGGAAATGTTAGTGATCTAAATATACACATTTTCCTGTGGCGGATCCAGAGAAGTTTTAAGGGAAGGGCGATAAGTAGGACGAGCCGTATCATCAGAGATGGGTGTCTCTCACCTCTCCTCCTCCCCTCTCTCTCATTTCTCTGTCTGTCTGTCTCTGTCCTCTCCCCCCTCTGTGCCTGTCTGTTTCTTCTCCCCCTCTCTCTCTGTCCCTCTTTCTCTCTCTCTTATTTTTTTTTTTTAATCGTGAACCCATGTTTAACCTGTTCGCTCTGATAATTGAAGAGGAGCAATAAAGAAGACTTTCCTTAACCGATATAGCTTCCCAGAACAAAATGCTCCGCTGGGTTCCGGCAGAGCCATTCTACGGAGCAGCATCTGTCAAACGCGAGCAGGCCCGGACTGGCTCTCTTGGGGGCCCTCGGCTACAGATTTAAAAGGGGCCTCTTCAGGAGCCGATTTGTCGATTTGGGAGCCCTGGGCAAAAGCTTCATTGGAGCAAAAGCTGGGCAAGGAGCAAAAGCGGGGCTCATTGGAGCAAAAGCTGGGGAACCTGGGCAAAAGCTTCACATCTCTTTCGAAAACTTTTTCAAAATTTACAAATTTTTAAAGAACAATTTGGGGGCCCTAACGGTTGCCCCGAATGCCCTCCCGGAAATCAGGCCCTGCCTCTTACTGAAGAATTTAGAGGAAATAGAATATTAGAATATGTAATATTTGAAAATTAGGCGTACGCGCCTAAAAATCACGTTTAACTATTTTAGAGATTTAGGGGTCCCTGACTTTTCGGGGGCCCCCCCTTGCGTCGCGGGGTTTCTGGGATCCTCCGCTGCGTCACTGCGTAAGATTGCTGGAAAATCAGGGGCGTAGCCAAGGGGGGGGGGGTTAGGGGGGTCATAACCCCCCCCCATGAGGAATTTTTTGCCATACAAAATGTATATTCTTCACTAAATTGTCACACCCACGTATACATACATATGAGTTGTAGTAGTCGTAACCCCCCACCCATGAAAAATTTCTGGCTACGCCCCTGTGGAAAATAAATAATCAAATTACTCTTGTTATAAAGTTGTATATCCACTTTTGAATACCTCACCGGGGCCCTCGGCGATCGCCGACCTGGCCAGTCCGGACCTGAACGCGAGGCTTTAGCGGAGCATTCAGAGAACCGTTCTGGGAAAGAACATCGGTTAAGGAAAGAGTTGTGTCTTTTTAATGATGAGAGCGAACAAGTTAAACGTGGGTTCAGTAGTGGCTTTAACTCTTTGAAGCACAAGCATTTTCACATCAATGTAGAAGACCAACTGGATTAGAGTGCCCAACGCAGAGCCAACTATGTCAGAAAACTTCTTAGCTCTGTGGCGCCAGATGGACTGTTCGATTGACCGCCGGTAGTTAAATAGATCGATAGCAACAACTTCTCTTTTCCAGTGTTGGGGCCACTTAACCATACTTTTGGGGGACTAGCAGTGAAAACGGTAGTTTACTGCGCAATCACCGCGCGTCAAAGGGTTAAGTTTGAATAAGGGGATTGCGATCGCCACGTCCCTTCGATCCGCCACTGACCGTTTCTGATAAGTGTGATCGTGTGTGTGTGTGTTCCCTCTTCATTTTGCAAATTCTTTGACATATATTTCTGTGTTTGAATTGTATGTGCTGAAAATAAAGCCTGTAAAAACAACGTGAGGTTATTTATTTTTACGGTTCTGCTTTAAAATTATGCATTAAATGTCAGACAGTTTTAGCAAGCTGTGATTGAAAATTACGAACACGTGAAATAGTTTATTGATTTTCGGAATTCCGCCTAGCTTGAGGGTATAAATCTCAGGAGAAATCTAGTTTCGAGATCGAAATGATTCCTTCAAATTGAGTTTTCCTCATGATCAGCACAAATTTAATGCATTGACCATGCATTAAAATTTAAGGATACACGCCATGTACGAGTCTAAATCTTTCAAAACATCGCGGAGTTATCGGACAATACCAGATGTCACTGCATAACGCACACGTAGGGGAAGGCTGGGTAAGATGACGAATTCGGTATTTCTCTCAGGTATTCACAAATGACAGCACGTCTTGGTCAGCATAATAAACACCTGATTTGAACTAGTACTAGGATAGCCACCTGTGCTTGCCGTTTAGAGGAAGTTATAAACAAAAGTTCATTTTCCAAGGGTGTTCGTCTAATATTTGACCAACTCAATTCTAGGAATCAAGATTCTACGGTAAGTCTTTTTACGTTCTCACTAAAATATTCTGAATCCTCGGCTTATTGCCTACAGATTTGTAGTAGATCCAAGTTTAAGGATATTTTTTTAGTTACTGATAAACGTTGCTTATGTAAAAATGGCGTGAAGGGGGAAAGGTGACGAATAATTTTCAGCTCGTCATCTTACCTCATACACATTTTTTAGTATATTTTCACCAGTTTTCATTTCTTATCCATTCTTAAGGGTACATAAGACATAACAAAAAAATCTGGAGTGACTCCACTCGACTTTCCGAACACTTACGATTAAGATCATTACCAAGCATTTAAATAAATTTTAATCGATGAATAATTCAAACATATATACCAAATTGAAGCTCGATTGAATGTACCGTTTAAACGCTAGCGCACTTTCAAAAATTTCTCCCCATAGGTCATAATGTAAAAGAAATCTTTATTTTATCCCTGTAGAAAAACTGTAAGTCCTATACACATCAAAATCAATACAGGTCTTGCGACGGTGGTTTATAACATGTATACCCAATTTGAGCTGAATCGAATGTACCGTTTAAACGCTAGCGCACTTTCCAGAATTTTCCTCCATAGGCCATAATGTAAAAGAAATCTTTGTCGTAGCCCTGTAGAAAAACTGTAAGTCCTATACACACCAAAATCAATACCGGTCTTGCGACGGTGGTTTATAACATATATACTCAATTTGAGCTCAATCGCATGCCCTTCAGGAGCTATCGTGTTCACACATACACACATACATACATACATCTCGTAAAAATAGCATAAATGAATTCAGAAGACCTCAAAACGTGTAAATACACCAAAATCTCGAATTCGAATTTTTTCATGATTACAATACTTTCCTTACATGGTACATGTTCGAAAAGTAAAAATTAAAGGCAGGTAGTTGAAACTTTGAGAGAAGAGCGTGCCGAGGAAGAAATTGCCGTCGTTTCGGTTAACAGCAACTCCCATAAAACAAGCTTTGGAAGAGAAAAAAAATGGAGCGAGTAAAGAAAAAGCTGAAAATACCAAAACAAAAAAAAACTGACTGAAAAAGCAAAGCAAAAAAAGAAATGAAAGGAGCAATGAAGAAACCAGGATGTCATTTAAAATTTGCTTCATCTTCTGACGACGACTATTCTCATTCTGTACTGTACATCGACACTGAAGATGATATGAACTTAGAGGATTTAAAACATAAATTCTGCATCATGGTATCAGTGCTTTAAGTGAGCTCCTACTGAGTAACTGGGTGTTCGGGATGGGATAGTGGAGAAACCAACCAAAGGCCTTAAAAATGTGACCTGTGCAGTTAAATATATTTTTTCATTTTCTTATTAAAATTATTTGCTAATATAGTGTTCATGAATGTTAATTCACATTCCGGGGTTAGTTCGTCATCTTACCCCATGGCTGGGGAAAGATGACGAAAATTACCTTTCTTAGGAGAACCGTTGTTTCGCTTCTTTTAAAAGTTGAAACAGACAATTGTAAAAAGTGTATAAGGCATCTTGGTAAGTTCGTGGTATAAGGCAAGACAGGAAAGAAGTTATCACAAAAAATCTCGGTTCTTAGACTCATTTTCACACTGTTCAGAAATCATAGTTGCTTAAGTTCGCCATCTTACCCCGCCTTCCTCTACATCTTTGGTTCGTTTGAAAGACCTTTAGCCACGCATGTGAAGGAAATAAAATAGCTACGATAGCATTGAAATCCAAATTTTTTTTAAGCGGCAGTAAGTTAATATTCTGTTTGTTTCTTATTTATGTATTTTTAGTATCCCAGTCTTTTTAAAAATTTTACCGACCAAGGCACCTTCCCCTCTTGACAGATATAATTTTGATTTCTTTATCTTAAATTGTGTTTGTTGCGTTCTGGTTTATAAAATTTACAAAATTAATATAAATTTTATCAATTTTAATATAAAGTTTTGAGAATTTATGTAAAACCGAATTTATTTTTATCGTATACCATTTTGAGCGATGGTGAATATTTGGCTATAATTTGCGTTGGTACGTAGACTAAGCAGGGTGTCCAGACCCCCTAACCACAATCCCCTATATATATATATATATATATGTCCGTGTGCAGAGTCCTTGTTTAATTCTGCTTACTATTACTAGCTTTTAAATCTCTTTACAGACTTCAGCACGACAACCACACCATGTTAAAGACCTCGTCTTTCCAATTTACTCCTCGCTTTTAATAATCGCCGATCGTCCTTTAATCCTGAATTCTTTAAGAGTTTGGGGTTATTAAATTCCTGGCGGCGGGAAACCCGGCGATCCCACGAGATACAATACGTGCGCCGTAAAGATGCCTTTAATATCTGCGCCATGTTATCATGTCAGTTTTAAGTGCTCTCTCTTCCCGACAGTCTGTCTCACGGAAATTGACTATAAAGTTTCTTTTCAAAAAATAAAATGAATCAAATAGATTGTAAAGTTGTTTTTCCCTCTCTAAATTATTTGTTTAAACATTTCTTACTGTTCGTTCGAGTTTCGTAATTGCTTCCCGATTACAAATTACGTGGAATGAGAATTTAAGAATTGTGGGGTCTTTTTTTTCCTTTCTACTTTTGAAGGCGTCTTTTCTTCTGTAATGACTTGTCTAGTTAGTTTATTTTTATAGCTATAGTATCCACAAAACAGTTGTTTTCCTTCTTTCTATGCCAAAAGCAATATCACTTAATATTTTCTTCCCATTTATTTCAAAGTTTATTTATTTATTTATTAAAATTTAAATTCTCCTAACCTCTTAAAAGTACTTGTTTTTTGTTTTGAAATACTATGTAGTCACATATTTCAAAATAATTTGTCTGTGCTGGCTTATTGTTAAGTTAGTCAGCAATTCCTGAGATTAAATTTTGTTAATCATGTTGAAAATGTTATAAGACTAGTTCCTGAAGCAAACTTTGTCCTATTTTATCATAAAAGTATGAAAAGACGAGTCAACCTTGCCCAGTCACAGGATACAACCGCCCGACCTGTCGCATGCCAGGATAATACTCTAGCAACTGATTTTAAAGAATTTAAATTTTTTTCTCCCAATCTTGCTAAATTTTCTAGCTGATGGATAGATTTTAAAAGCAGATATTTATTCATAGATTTTTATGCATACGTGAGCAACGGTAAGAATATTTTTCTGTATCGATTTACAAGGCTCTGTAAAGATGCACCAGAGTTGATTGTTTATTTAGTGTAGAAAATTCGACCAATTGTAAATTAAATCAGGGTGGCCATCAGCTGGAAATTATCGAGAAAACAGAGAATGACCTAGAAACTTGCAGTTTCTAAGAATATTTGGGAAAAGTCAGGGAATGTATTTTAGAAACGTGAATAATAATAATAAAAAGGGGACTTGAACAGTCTACCTTTCAGCTATTACGAGAAAGAGAACATTTTGTGCACCTTGAAACGTATGCATAAAAAAATTTATTTATCTTTTAACAATAACCTTTTGAGTTGTTTATTTTAAAGGTAGAATAGTAATGAATATTTGTTTTTTATGGCGTTTTTTTTTTCACGTTGTGGCATTTTGAGATATTTTTCGGCAGTTTTTTCCACATAATTTTGTTCCCTATTACAAGTATTACATTTTATTTTTTAACTGGTGTTATTAATTTAAAAATTATTAATATTGTATGTTTATTTAGTAAAACGTTGTCATTTCTAAATCCAAATACTTTTGAATCCTAATGAATGAAATTGCGGTGATGATTAATGTTGCTTATTTCTTTGTTCATGTGAAAAGTCAACTCAAAGTAGCATAAATATCAGGGAATTCGCAAATGATAGTCTGGTGAAGACCCCTTTAATACAATACCATACAAATGCACAAGGAAGTATCCCAATCGATTAGATTCCATCGTTTGTATACTTTCTGCTTTATATTGGCATATAGAAATTTCTATTCGTGATCGGCCACCGGAAATATGCCTCCAAATCAAGTGGCGCTTGATGAGAAATAAACTAAGGTATATTGTTGTGCCGGAATGAATTAAAACCATATAGAATCACTTAGTCAGCATACTTAAATTATTCTGGAGCACGTTCAGTAAGTGTCTCCAAGAAAGATAAAAATCGTTTTTTTGCTGGCACATTGCAACTCAGAGAAAGAGTGTGTGTTTTAGAATTAAGCAGTGGCGTATGTAAGTTTTTATTTCGGAGTGGTGCAATCTAATTTTTTTTATTAAACACTATGTCATTTTATCTCTCACACCTTTATTTAAAATTGTCCGAAAAATATATCCCAAAAATGCGACATAGTTTTACATATATTTAAATACTATTAGTTCACAACAGCTTTAATCTGTTGTTACAATATTTCGTAAGCTGTAGAATATGCATCACATGTATTTTTCTATAAATAGGTTACAATAATAAAAATTTCATCATAGGGTTACTAGGCCAAATACACGAAAGATGAGAGATACAATGACAGAGTCGATTAATATCGTTTTGATATGGCAATAATGAAACTAAAAAATTAAGGGGTTCAGGGGGGGGGGGTCTCCCCCTGACAGGCTCGAACAGCCGAGTTTTTTTTTTCCATTATCTGGACGAAAATTGTTTTCAGATCATCAGGGACATTAGAAACTTTATTAATTTTACCGGAATCTTTCAAAATCAGATGAAGCATCTTACTAAATAATAATAATAACGCTTATTACTTTCTAAAGATGGTTTATTTAAAATATGATTGTTACTGGAGATAATATAAAGGATTTTAAAATAGCAGCTTTTTTAATAATTGTTTTACGTTTTCGGAAGGGGCCCGGCCCCTCACGAAATCTTTTCTTAAGTGCGCCACCGGTATTAAATGAACTGATCGATAATAAATGTTTGTCATAAGAAAAAAAGTTTGACCTTGAGTAGATTATTTCAGAAAACACAAGTCTATTTTACTTTATTTTTCAAATACAATTCATTTATTTATTAAATACATTTTTTTGGTGAAATAAAAGTGATGTAACATACTTGAAGCATTGTCGTGCCATCCATATAAGCAATGTAAGCATGCCTGCATAACAATAATTCATATTTTAAAATAAGCCTTTATTTTATAACAAAATCTGTTGTAAAATTTTGGAGAAAAAAAAATTACTCTCCGAAATTAAGCTAAGTCTTCATATACGAGCCATAAAAAATGTGATAAATGTCGTTGACCCCACCATGGGCTAGTGGGTAAGCCACTGTACATGGTAGATGGCTGAAGTATGGAAGTCCCGCTTTCGAGCCTGTCTCGCGTCTGTCGATCTAATATTGTGAAGTTTTGGTTGGTTTTCGTTATATGGAACGTGAGTACACTTTAACCCCCGAAAAGGTCCTCCAACCAAGGCAGTCTGCCGTAAGCAGATGCCCCTCGTGTAGGCTTGTGATAACGCAATGCTCATTCTCTAATAATGTCCTTTAGTCTCTAAGAAGGACATGAAAACGAAAAAAAAGCAATGTCGTAACTGCATATGTGTTCTTGTGCTGTTTAAAAATATATTTTACTCTCCAAAACTAAGCTAACTTTCCTCATGCAATCCATAGCAACTGTGATAAATAGTGTTTTTTAGTCACCAGAAGACTCCGCGAAGACGGTCAAGTGTGCTGAGAAAAGCAATTCCGAAATTACATACGAGATTTGCATTCTTACCGTTGTTTTGTATCGAAATTGAATTTTTATTCCCCGTTTATTGTTTCACTTGTAAGTTATTTATTTTGAGTTAAATAAAGTAAATATTGTCTAGAATTATCAAGTAAGAGTATATCAAATATATTTTTCATTAAATCAATTGTTACCATTAAATCGCTGAAATATTATTTCCATGCAACCTATTTTTTGTTTATGCCGAAAAAAGTGATGACACCATCTAGTATCAGTAATAGTGAACGACTGCTGTGTTTCAACTAATTTAAAGGAACCTTTCTAGCACGCCTTGGGTCCGGGTTAGATTCCCAGCTTGGGCTTGGGTGTCAACTCGGGCGTCTCTTGATAGGAGGTGATGTTGTCCGTTCTAGTGGCAAATGCTCGTCTGTAAAAAAAAAGAAAGAAGATAATTTAAAAACAAAACCCTTTAATCAACTTAGTTTTCTAGAAGAACTTAATGCTTGTTGATTCAGGCCAAGATTATAACTGAATAAAGATAAATTAATTGCATTAGTATAATAAATGTTATATTGCTTGCCTTAAGTAAATATGCCAACACACGACGCTGTTTTGAAGGCTAATCATTCTAATAAACACGAATAAATTTTTTAAACAACTCGCACATTAAGTACGTTTTCAATTTTTATTTATTTCTTAAAAGTTATAACATAACGTTTGTTGAAGTCACGTAGTCTCTTTTCCTACTTAGAATTCGCACGTGCTGCTGAAAAAGCTTCTCGTGTTTTTTATTTCAGTGGAAAGTTTTCTTAGAAAAGTTGAAAAATGTAGGAAATACGGCCCTACTTTCCGATTTTTTTTAATGAACCTAATGCACCCGAAAGTTA
Source organism: Cheiracanthium punctorium (assembly GCA_038373885.1). Lineage (NCBI taxonomy): Eukaryota > Metazoa > Arthropoda > Arachnida > Araneae > Cheiracanthiidae > Cheiracanthium > Cheiracanthium punctorium. The sequence continues at coordinate 1,688,148 of JAWZYV010001774.1, forward strand.
AAAATTCTTTGTATCAATCACCATGTCAATAGTCTTTGTAATTAAATATTAAATCCGACACTATTTAGAGGGTGTCTCAACTAACGCGCATGACATTTGTAAAACTACTTTAGACACGAACTTAAATTTTTGGTGTAATGAATGAAATGAGCTAGAAATAAAAAGCTCCGTTGTATAGAAGGGGGATGTTTAAAAATTGTGATTATCTACAATAGCAACTTTCGAAACTACTTAACCAGGTACTTGCCAACAGGGGATTTCGCCCTTCCGGTATATGAGGAGAGAGGGCGAAATATGTAATGCCTCCCCCCCCCTTCTATTCTGAAATTAAAACATCATACTTGTAATTTCAGATTCAAAGTAACTTTAAAACTGTTCCGATTAAACAAATTTACATTCTGATGCTAATCGCTGAACTGCAGCCAGTACCTAGAAGTTGATATCATCATTCTATATCTGGCAGAACTTGGCGGTAGAGTCAATTACCATTAATGAACTCATGAAGTGTAGGCGGCTGATGTACCAAACAAAAAGGGGGGGGTCAAAAGAGACGTTTGGGGGCTAAAGCTGATTTTTGTTTCGGTAAAATTGGGCTGTATTTCTGGATTTTAACGTAATTATTGATTAAATGACCTTCAGAAGTAAACTCTTGCTAGCTTGCACTCCTTTTCTGCTCTGGGTTTGTGTATTGGATTTCCCTCCACGATTTTTCGATGGATTGTTACTTTTGAACTTTGAGAAGTGGGAGAGAAAGGCCTCTTTACTTATGAAAGTGAGGGGGCAGTTGCCCCCTTGCGTCCCCCCCCTCCCCCGTATGAACCGCCTATATCATGAAGTGTGAAATTGATGGCTATTGTAAGCATCAGCAGTTTCAGCTGAAAGATCCTTCAGTGCTTTAGAAGTGTGAAAGCGTGTTTGCGCACTAATATGGCTCAAAACCAGCACATTTGCTACTCCTTAATGTTCATAAGAGGATAACTGCAAAAATCAATCTGTACTCAATTATAAACGAATTTGTGTGTAGAACTGTTGAAAGAAAACCTGTGTTTGGCAATTAAATATGCTGCAGAAAATTTTGACCACTGGCAGATAAAAAAATCACGCTTCATTTATTTTTATTTATTTATTTATTGACGTAAGCAATCCATCGCCTTCCCGACCAAATGTTCTTAGCCTATAATAATAAGATCTATTTCGCAAAGTATTTCAATTACTACAGTGGAACTTCTCAAAGATGGATTTCCAAAATGCGAAGCGAAATTTCTATAATCCGGAACGAAGTTCAGCCTTAAAAAATCCAGTTATGCAACACAAATCGAAATCAAACAAGATTTTATTAGGCGTTTTTTTTTAATTACATCTTTCTGTTGTGTATAATTCCGCAACTTCCTTTTTAATAAATATAATGACATCTTTCAGTTGTGTATAATTCTGTAACTTTTTCAATGACATCTTTCTGTTGTGTATAAGTCTGAAAGTTTTATTTATTTATTTATTCGCGAAAGGTAAGTTCTTTTTTTTTTCACAACTTTGCTTGATTATTCCGATTTTTCTTTAAAATCAATATTACAGAATTTCTATAATTCGAAATCGGTAAAATCCCAGCTATTTCTGATTTCAGAAGCTGTACTGTACTGAGATTTCCAAAATAAAACCGCATCGATCTCTTACTCGAATAATCACTCGAAAGAAGATTTTTTTTTTTAAATATCCTGCATACAAATCGCTGGAAAAGTGAACTTGGCACGGGGAGAGTGTATTGAAATTTCATTTCTACTCGTGACATTGCTTGTTTGCCAGAGTTTGTTTCGCTTTTAGAATGCGGACGTCCTTCTTTTGCATATGTGCCAGCCAGGCTTTTTGCGATTTTAAAAACGTCTGTGTCTCCCGAAACGCATCCGGAATCTAAGTATGTGATTTGGGTAAGCGAATCGTCTATATTAAGGATTCGCTGAGGAATGAGAGAAAGTAAAAAATAGTTTGGGCCTTCTCTCTCTCTCTCTCTCTATCTCTCCGTAGCTGTTGTGTGTTCTGTTGTATTTGTTATTGTGGGTGGAAATGGTAATTTCCTGGCTTTCTAGATTCTGCATCGTCGAGTATGTTACTAAGTAACATCCGCAACTAGGGGGGGGGGGGTTGCAAACGGGGCATGAGTCCCGGGTGTCGTGCTCAAGGAGGTGCCAAAATCAAGTATGGTTCCATGGTAACTGTGGTGTCCCGGGTTACGTAGACACACCAGGACACTGCTAGGGTTTCCCAAATGATTAAGATAGAGTTCAAGATGCAATCGACAAAATTATTATGAGCTAATACAGTGGAACCTCCCAAGTTGGTCACCCCCATAACTTGGACACCTTCCTGGGGAAACGGAACGTGTCCATTAAGTTGGATTCCTGAAAGTTGGATACTTTTTGAGGAAACTGCAGCTGTCCAACTTAGCAGGTTTCACTGTACTGATCATTCGGTTAAAACAAGCATGACAATCATTAAAAAAAAAAGAAAATACAAACATTGCGGAATGAATTGACCACAAAACAATTTCCAGCACTTAACCATATTTCCACACATACTACTAATTTCATACCATCGTTGGAAAGATGCAGCAGCAACTAATTTCCCACCAGTCCGAATTGTTGCTTTCCCGTGCATATATACTGGTCCACCTATGCCTAGAAACACAATGCTTGCACTGAAGGGGTATCGCTGCTGCCATGTCTTTGTAAAAATGGTTGTGAACAAATAAAAGCCAATAAGACACCAACGTATATAGGTTTTTTTAATCATTACCCTTACTGTGTAAATCTACGAGAAAGTTATCTACACACCTAAACAAGCAATTTTCGGTCGCAGTATGGTCTCAACCCCATATTTCTCTCTGGATCGCAAATGATCACCGGGCTTGCAGAATGCTACTGTAACATAACACGCTAAAAATAAATTTGTGAATTAAAACCTGCGGCATCCAGCTGGTATCTGCTAATCTATTTAATTAAAGCACTAATCCATCTAATTAAAAATAGATCTAGCTTAAGACCTTGCTAATTAAGAGAATTTTTTTAAGTGTACATAATCTTGCTCAACCTAATTTTGTTACTTCAGCAAAGCAGCCTTTCTTTTAATATGTCGCAGAAAAAGATGCCTCAAATATTTTGTTTTCCTTTTTACTAGGTGTCCTGGAAAATATTTTACGTTAAATTCCAACAAATAAATATTTAACAAGTTTGTAATGACAAAGCAGTTGTGCCTAAACAGTGTAGATTTCTATTGTTGTATTTTAAAGCAAGAATTTCATAGATAGGAGATAACTATTTTTTTTCTTTCAAGAAAGATGTGCAAAAAAGAGGGTTGATGGCAGCCCGCCATCCTTGGAGGATGGATTTCGAAATGCCCTAACTTAATTCGCGTGTCTTGGTTAATTCCCCAGAAGTTTCTGGTTTTTGGTTTTCAGGATGTGTATGGTAGAACATTGATGACTTAGTGAAAAATATTTCAGCCAAATGCCTAGGGTAATTTTCAGTTTTCAGAAGAAATTTTGTAAATTACTGTTCGCAAACTAAGTTAAATGCCATTGTTGTCTTTGTAAAGTGATACTGTTACGTCAATTACATATGTGAATACTATTTTTCATTTTTGTTCTTAAAACTTTTTGTTCTTAGCCTTTTGTTCTTATTTAAAATGTTACTATTATAATCTGTCATTGCTTTGTGATGTTAAAAACATAAAATCTTTTTTTTTTAATTGGATAGTTTTGATAATTTTTACACCTCAATGAAGGAAGTAAATGTGTTTGTCTATTTAATTTTACATCAGTTACAGATTTTTAAAATAATTTTTCAGACTTACATTGAGATTGAAAAAAAATCTTCAGGTATGGGGGTATTTAGTACTTGAGTAAGAAGTATTTTAAATTGTTTAAAAAAATGTTCTAGATGTATTTGTAAATTTTCTACATAAATTTGAAAACAATAATTGATCATGAAGTGTTACGTCAATTACGATGACATGCCCAATTACATTTTACTGATACCTCTTTTATTTATTTTATTTTTTATTTATATAAGAATGATATATGAAATGAACGTTGCTAACACCATATCCCTTTTAAGTTGTGAATTTTGAAAAAGCATCTCTTATCGAGCACTTGCGTTACAAACCTCACGTGCATGTCAAATTTCGTGTTATTAGATTCTGTAGTTTCGGCTTGGCCAAATATTGATGTACGATAAACCGGTCTCCCTAATATGTATGTGAGTACAATTTCAAAGCAGTATTTGACATTTCTAAAATAACTAAAATTTTTCTTGCCAACAAAGAGATTGTATTTATATTAAGATACGTGAGTGAACTGCAGGAATAAGCCACGGCAAATACCCTGAACTTAGCCCAAATGGCCGCGACGATCCACAGTTCTCGCGGCAAGTTAAATTGCGATTATTTAAAATTTTATTACTTGAGTGTTTCTTTCTATCTCTGCTGTACTTTAAGGTTACATATGAAATTGCAGAATGGTCGGGGGGGGGCGGACATAATTTTTCAAGGGGTACATTAAGAAGAAAAATAGCTCCAAATAATATTAGAGTTGGGAGCTGCTGGAATAGTAATAAGATAGTTGCGTTGCTGAAAGCGTCATAATCGATTTATTGTGTGAATCGCTGCCATTGTGCGTAAATTCCGTAACGTGGTTATTGAATGCTTTCAAGACAACACCAAACAACAAAAAGAAAAACCCTAAAGTAAATTGTCCGTGTCCTTATCCAGTTGTCACTTGCACACTTCGCATTGGCTTTAATCATTTTCCACGGGATGACTGTCAGCGACATGTCCAGGATAAATGTTCTCGAAAATGTGTTCGTAAATCACGCCAGTCAGCTTCCTGCCGGACAATAGATTTGATTACTTCTGCTTTTGTCCAAGACAGAAGCTTGAATTCAATCTCGCTTAGAGCTGTGGGTGAATCATTACGTAAGTTTCTGCATTAACCCTTTAACGCGCAGTGTTCCCGCTCTGGGAACGCCAAACTCTGACGTTTTGACTGTTGCCAGTCACGAAGAATAAATTTGATTTCTATAAAAATAGGTGTGGGTGACACATAGCTCCACCAAAATCCTTTACTTTTTAGCACGTCCTTTCCCGTAAAAAAATGGACACGATTCTTTTTAACAGCACTGAAAAATGGAAGAATGCGAGAACAGCTGGATAGATTGCCCAATGCTGAAAAAAGGGCAGCCGTTGCCATCGCTCGACTTAACTACCAGCAAGATGGCGGACGATCGAAACGTTCATCGTGTGCCACAGATCTAGAGACCCCCCCCTTTTTTTGACGCAGCTGGCTGTGCCCGGCACAGCCGAGCAAGCGTAGTGAAACAATACAAGTGGATAACTGAGCATGGTCAGTGACTGAAGTGCGCAGGTCCAGTGTTCTGAACAACCGCGCGGTTGTTGATCTAACGGTCTGGAGTTTTGGGCTTTCTTTTTTTTAGTAAATATCATCGGAGGTTTTCCCTCTAAGTTAATAAAACTCCCCCAGATCTTAGCTGAGATGAGTTAGATAGTGGTTAGAGAATAATTGAGCTATTTGGCTGGCTATCTAGTCGTAAACCCAGCAAAGGTCGGCATCCAGTTCACCCTGAATTTGAATCTGGAGTTTTGGGCGGTTTTCTCCAAATGCAATGTGAATACACATTAATAGAACCCATTAAAAAGTCTTCAAGCCCCCCCCCCAATCCCCCTAGGCAGAGGTTTGCCATAGCACAATATACAATCGGCTTGCACTTCGTGGCAAGTCTCTAGTTCTTAGAAAAGTTACTTTAACAGGGTGTCTACCGCTCCAGAAAGAAAGTCTGGAAAAAGCCGGGAAATTGGATAATGGTTCCGTAAAATTCAATAAAAGAATCATTTTTTTTTCTGCTTCGTGTCCTTTTTTTTACGCTTTCTCTCTAATTGTCAGACTGGAAACCAAAAGCGATTGTAACACATTTTTCGAACCGCGAAAGCATCTAACGATGTGCTTGTATAAGGAGGGAAAAATGAGGGCTCATCAATCGTGACGGGAGGGTAAAAGACAAATTAGCTTACTTGGTAACTTACGGCTTAGGACCCTTTTTCCAAGAACAGTTAGTTAATTCTATCAGAAAGTGAGACTACTTCTGTTTCTCAATTGATGAAAGCTTAATCCTGTATACTTCAGTTAAAATTGATTTCAAGAAGTTGTACAAAATATGCAAATATAAAGACAAGGGAGAGGGCATTGTGCAATTTCCCAAAGTAAAATGCATTGGTCAGGAATTTTTTTCCCGGGACCTCCCAAAAGTCAGGAAATTGACTTTCAGAAATTTGGTAGACACCCCGTTTAAAGTTGGATTGCAAAATTTAAACCGATTGCAAAATTTTTACCGAACAGATAAACAAACAAACAAACGGCAGACAAGAAAGCGAGTTTACATTGCGTTGCAAATCAGTCCTGAGCTATTATACGCTTAAAGTTTCAAGTCTCTATAGCTTATCCGGAAGTTAATTTAATTTAATATCGACTGCAAAATTTGTACCGAACAGATAAACAAACGGACAGGACAGACAAAAGACCAAACTAATAAAAACATAGTTAAATAAAGGAAATGACCTCTGGAAGAGACAAAAACTGGGGGCTAGAAACAGGAAACGTTTTCTAACCAGACAACTTGTTGCTGGTGACCTTAAAACGAACAGGTTAACTCCACAAAAACTGGTAAGAGTTTTGAGAATATAGTAGTGCCTTTGACCGAGCCAACTGGAATAGCGCCAGAACCGCGCCATTTTCCAGTAGTAATTTTTGTACGGTTATTGCCTGTTACACACAGAGATAAAAGTGGGCGCTGGAACAGATTCATTCAGATTGTGAAACAAAAAGAGATGTGGTCATATGGTTTATGAGAAATAATAATAATGCAATTAAAAGAATGCCGCAATAATTAATGTTACGGTGTTATTATTTCTGGCGATATTTTTGCTTATCTGTATCATAAAGTTTTAGTATACGTCGGTTGTTTAAAAAAAAGTCTGAAGTACGGTTTTTTTTTTTTAAGAGCTTAACCTAAATGTATGTCAAAAATTAAATGTAATTATCCCAGAAATAATAAAATAAATCATTCGTTTTTAATTATTTATAACTTGATTAGTATTAATTACTTTTGTATAATTAACTATTAATTGTAAAAACACAGTAACTTTGTTCATCGCTGATTTATTGGTGAATTTTGAGAAAGGGCATGCGATTGTATGTGGTACATAAATACAAAGAAGCAAAATTATGTCAGGCCCTCCAAAATTTCTAGACTGTCTCTTTACAAGCTGTACTATACGAACATTCGAATAAACAATGAACATGTATCAGTTAAGAGACTTTTAGAAATTTTTTTTTAAAAATCAGAAAGTTCGTAGAATGTGTCACTCTTCGAAAAAAAATTAAAGACACAGTTTTATCATTTATTTCAGTGTGTAAGTGCAATTTTTAACCCTTTAACGCGCAGTGTTCCCGCTCTGGAAACACCAAACTCGTGGGGCAGCCGTTGCCATCGCTCGACTTAACTACCAGCAAGATGGCGGACGATCGAAACGTTCATCGCGTGCCACAGATCTAGAGACCCTTTTTTGACGCAGCTGGCTGTGCCGGCACAGCCAGCTGCGTCAATTGGCACAAGATTCATGTATATTACTTGGTTGCTTTTGCTGCTCTTAGGCACAATTTAGAAAGAAAAAAAAAATTCGAGGGATGTAGTTTAAAAACCTTTTGACAGTACGTGGCGTTAGCGTAAAGTGTTGTACCGCGCACCTGCAAAACAATAACTTGTTCGATCGTTTATAAACAATAATCATCCTCCCCCCCCCCCGTTATACGCACATTTTAGTATTTTAGTGGAAGCTCTAAGTAACAAAAGTTGTACATTATGATAATCTCTTACGGGTAAAAACAGAACGAGCAGGAAATGGCATATAAGGTCGGACTTCCTTATTAAGTGCTGGGGCGTTGCTGTTGCGTAATAGTGCGATTGCCGATTCATGAACGTCGCATAAAAGTCTCATCCAATGGGCTGTTTCAATTAAACCTGATGACTTGGCTTGTTTCTCGGCGATTCTGAATCTCGATTATACTTATAGTCGTGTGTTGTTCCGCAGTGATTCCATTGTTGTATTACTTCTTCGTGTTTATACAAACGCGGAAGTTTTTATGAGTTAAATATTTTGGTGGGGGGGGGGGGAGGTATTGTTATTGTAGGACCCTGTTTGTAAAAGACAAAATAGGTTTTCGATACTAGTTACTAGAGATGTATTCCGATTTTTAACACTTTGAGGCGCAACCCTTTCCCAATGCTGAAAAAAGGGGCATCCGTTGCCATCGCTCGACTTAACTACCAGCAAGATGGCGGACGATCGAAACGTTCATCGAATGCCACAGATCTAGAGACCCTTTTTTGACGACAGCTGGCTATGCCGCACAGCCAGCTGCATCAAAAAAAGGGTCTCTAGATCTGTGGCACGCGATGAACGTTTCGATGGTTGGTAGTTCTTGCTGGTAGTTAAGTCGAGCGATGGCAGCGGCTGCCCTTTTTTCAGCATTGGTCAATCTATCCAGCTGTTCTTGCATTCTTCCATTTTTCAGCAGATGTCAGTGTTGTTAAAAATAATCGTGACAATTTTTTTACGGGAAATGACGTGCTAAAAAGTAAAGGATTCTCGTGGAGCTATATCACACGCAACTATTTTTTATAGAAATCAAATCTATTCTTCGTGACTGGCAACAGTCAAAACGGCAGAGTTTGGTGTTCCCAGAGCGGGAACACTGCGCGTTAAAGGGTAAAGCTCGAGCCCGAGTGAAATTATATAAGTCGTAGCCCGCGCCCAAAATTTCAGCTAATAGATAAATGAAAGTCAATTATTTCATTGACAGATTATCATAAATTTTGCTTTTTGTGCAAATTAAAGACAAATATAATAGCAAACTCTCAATGCACTTTCTAATTCTTTAGGTATATATTCAAGTTTATCAAATAAAATAATTAGTTTCTGGGCCCGAGCCCGTCTCATCTCTACTAGCCGCAGGGCAAATGAAACAAGAAATGTACTGAAAAGTTTTTAATTTTATTATACAGTTATGAAATTCTTCAGCCTTTTGTGAGTTTAAACAACAATTAAAGAAATACTTCGACGAGTTCCATATAACAGTAATGCTAAATGAATCCATTACTATAAGTGAAACTGTAAAATCCCCCATTCCTCTCACCAGTGGCGAAAAAGTCCGAGGCCCCCCGCAAACATTTTTCTGGTGTCTCCTTTGAATTATTTATATAATTACCAGTTTTTATGCAATCCCTAACATTTATGATGCAAAATGAACGAACATTAATAATTGTAAAGATTCAAAACAGCAAAAAATTTGAAATAAACGCTAGATTTGTAAGTTTCAATTTATCTAGAATGTACCGATTACTATATAAATATTAAAATGACTTTTTTACATAATTCAAATATTTTGTTAATGGTTCAGCTCGGTTTTACTTCGAACTAACAAATAGTCCGTTCTTTGCACGGGAGAATCGCTTTCTTTATTTTGTTTGAACATATGAAACCTTTTATGAATATTTTACGAGACAAAATTTTGCTGAACACATATCATTGAAAAACCGAAGCACGTAAGTAGGTACGTGCAAGGTTTAGTAGGAAGAAGTCGGTGCTTGTGTAAATGTTAGCACTTCATAGAAGGTTCCCGTGTCCTAGGTGGAAATATTGTGAAGTTTCGGAAAGATTAAATATTTTTTAAGCTTTTTAATTTAGATTAGGAAGAATGTGCGCTTAAATACTCCAAACTGATAGTTTGTTGATGTAAATTACTTTATCAGAATAACAACAATCTCACTTGCTGTAGCTAGCTTTATTTTTTAAAATCTCATACTTTGCTCTTTAAAGTTGAAAATTAAGAAAATTCAATATTTCATTTTACTTCTTAACTAATTCAGTCATTTTATTTTTTTAAATAATTCATTGTGTGACGGCCCCTCTTCAAGCGAGCCCCTCCCCCCCCCCCCCTCCACCGCACTGCGGTGGTGCTTACGCTATGCCCCGGTCTCTCAGGTTATAAGTTGCAAAATCGTGCGTCAAATGGATGACAAAAATATAATTATTCTCATACGTCGGGTGAATGTTGCATCTCAAAGATCTACAGGTGGTAAATAAATTTTAATGTCTAATTTTGTATTTTTTTCATGAATGGTGTCTCAAAAATTTGTTAACTAAACATTTAACGTAAATGATTTAATTCAAACAAATTAATTTAATTGTTTCATGCTGAGGAACAGATGGCCTTTTCCACCCTTGGGAATTTCCCCTCAATTTTAGCATGTGGAAGGATTTTATTGTGTGAGAAATACAGCATCTGAGAAAGATTCTGTGTTAATCTTTTATCTTTTATAAAACGTGTTACTGCTTATGAGATTCTGTGAACTATGGTCTGAACATTATTCGTCGACTTTCTAGAACCAATAAAATTTGTGTTTCGTCCTATCAACTGAGCTATTTACTAGAACTTTACATCCACACTAGACTTTTAAGCTACGAACCCAGAAACTGAGTTTTCCGCTGCAATATACTTCGTAATTCAAAAATATAACTTTCTAGATTTTTCTTTTTCTCACTTTGATATTATTGTAAACTAGAAAATAAAGCACGTTGTGGAGACAGCTACAACGGGCGCTACATTCAACAAAAATATGTCTACTCTCAATACATTTAATCTTTGTCTGCTCAAAATAAATAACTTCATATTCAATTTTTATTTTAACCGAAATCGGAATTGCATTTTCTTCTAAAAATATGCGAAAACTTTTCGCAATCGAAAGATTTCATGTCGGTGGGATCATCCCCTCGCATATCAGTATTTCGTGCAGAGGAAATCATTTGTGAAAATGGATAATCTAGGAAAACTATTTTAGACGAATTGGAACCGCAATTTTCCTCTAAAGTAGGTTTGGGCAACCTTTGAAAAGTTGCGGGGCTAACTTTAGGATGTTAGCGAAGTCGCGAGCCAAACTTTAGGGTGATATCGAAGTCGCAGGCCGTATAATTGGAATTTATATAGGATTTTGAATGCTTTATATGGGTTTTATACCGGGTTTTGATATGTTCTGCGGGCCGGATTAAAAGCTGTGGCGGGCCACATCGAACGTCACATAACCGTGACTTGAGTATGATGTCATTTTCACTTGAACAAGCTAATTTTATCAAGCTTGAGACACCTAATTTTATCAAGCAATTCAAAATTTCAAGTTTATCGTACAAACGGTGTAGATTTTATTACGTTTTTGTGCTTAACTTTTTTTATCTTTTTTGGAGTAATGATGGTATAAGTTTTATCTTGAAATGCTTTCCCGGAATCGCTAGAGAGTCAGGGATCAGCGTAACTATGTAGGATTTTTTAAAGTAAAAAAATATAAGGTTTTGGGGCTCCGAAATCTGTGGGCCCCAGGCAATAAACCCTTTTACCCTTCCGGTAATAGGGCGCTGATTTGAATTGCTTGTTCATTTATTTATTTTTTATTATTTATTTATTTACGATCTAATTTGAAATCTTTTCTTTCTTTTCCTCCAGGACCAGACACGTGGCCATCGAAATACCCCCAAGCTGGTGGGAAGAGCCAGTCCCCCATCGACATAGTCTCGTCGCTAGTCAAGTCTGGGGAGTACGAAGGGGCCCTCAGCTGGAAGTACGGGCCCGGAATATGCAAGTCCATCATCAATACGGGTTGCGGATGGAGGGTCGACGTCGAAGGAGCCAACACGGGTGAGTTTTCTCCTCTGCCAGAGCACGTTGAGTCAAACCTCGTTAGTCATCTGGAATAACTATAACCGAAATCTCATCTCGATCGGTTGAACGGAACTGTCCATATATCAGGATGGTTTTTTATGACCATGCTAGACACACCATTTTCAATTGGTTACTTAGCGACAACTACATGTTATTTCAATTCATTTTATATACATCAGCGGTTCCCAACCTTTTAGCATTGTTCAACCCCCCCCCCCAACAAAAGATAACTTACAATGGCTTCCATCTCCCCTCATTCCTCTACATACATGCAGTTCTTGACTTCCTTGCAAGGGCGGCTGCTGTGAGGGGGCTATGCCCCGCCCCTCCGAAATTTTGTTTTAACAACTTTACATTTGCATGCTTCACGATTCCAAACGTTCAGGTTGCATTTTGAACAAATTTGCAGACTTACTTGAAAAGTTAAATCCCCCCCCCCTCCGAGAAATCAGTCTGCAGCCGCTCTTGCTTCCTGGTAAAGTAAAAGGAATATATAGTGATGTTGAAAACTTTCGATATGCAGATTTCGATGAAAAAATCGATTTTTAGTATCTCTAAATTTACTGTGTAAAAAAAAAAAATTCCCTTTTATAATTTTACTATAAAATTTAAAAAGGGAAAAATGTGAGATTTTTTAGATCCCTCAAATATTTGGGCCTTGATCAGTTGCCCCGTTTATTCTGCTGGTATTAGGGCACTGAGAGTTTCACTTCATATTTGCTTGAGCCGTTTTCACGTGATGCGCGAACAACAATAATGCATCACGGATCTGTTAATGAGAGTTTCTAATATTCCGATAACCCAAACTTCAGAAGAGGATCTCGATCTCTACCACCATAGTATCGAATAGCTTTCGGTAGCGAATATATCGAACCTTCTCTTCTCATGACGTCACAATCCGAGAAATAGCCGATATGCCCTAGAACAATCCTATCGTAATTGTTTGACTGTCTTATTCACTATCGGAAATAATACTGTTTTTCTCGGCACGTTGGATGTAGGCGAAAACTAGCATTCCGGTATCGGAGAGTACAAGATGTCAAAAATCGGCTCCCACTCTTGATGGATATCTCCGGAGTCTTCGAAAATTCTGAAGACAATGCCTTCGTTTAAGAAAAACAAAAGAGAAAAACCGTGTGTTTTGATTGGTTGAAAGGTCTGAATGTCGGGTAGATCTTTGCCATTCACAAAAATACTCGTTTGTTTTATTCAACACTCATCGTGCTTGCTCCAAAAGGAGAGTTGCTATTTATCCGAAGTATTTGACTATCCGAGAACGAGATATATCCGCCACGGATATTCTACAATGCCATGGTGCTAGAGCCCCTGATCCATGAAGCGTTTTTCCGGAACTCAAGTGTTCACGTGAAAAAGCAGTTTTACAGGCACTTGCCTGTAAAACTACTTTTTCTGCGCAAAGAGTTAAAATGCAGTGAAATGTAAATAGTGGTTTTATATTTGTGAAAATAATATCAGTTTGGCATAGACAAAAAATTTCTTGTTCAAAAATCTTGTTTATAACTAGCTAGATATTTTATTTACTACGTATAAATTTGATTAAAATTCAATGCGTAGAACAAATAACGAGATTCTTGTTTGTGCTAGTAAACATAAAAAGACAATTCATACTATTTGTCGAACAATATGGATTATATGTTTTTCAATGCATTGAAATTTTTATGCTGAAAATCTATTTTAACAAGTAAGGAAATATTTCTTAAGACATATTTAATGTATATGAGTGTAAACATTTATCAAGTTATAGGCACTAAAATTGCTGTCATTCGCTAGAGCTAAAAGCAAATACAAAAACGTATGATTCTGATTAAAGGCTTAAAATGATAGTTTAACTTCTTGGATCAAGGAGTATGCATAAAAGTGCGAATGACATCATTAGAAAGACAACAGCGACTAGATATATTTCACTGCATCACGTCTTCTTGTGCTTAGAAAGAAGTTTTAGTGTCGAGAAAAGTTTATGAAGCAACTTCGGTTCAGTGACTGATTTTTAAAAACAGCCTTTTTTAAATTAATTTCTCTGATCGTAATTCTCAAAAGGCAGTTAGAAGAGCATATTTCTTGTTTGCACCAAATGACCTAAAAGTACTAGCTAATATTGCAGTGAAACTTGGATGATTCGAATTTGTTTAATTCGAAGTTCTGGGTAATTCGAAAGTTTTGCTCGGTAGCTAGAAATCTGTTTTATTTATCGCTTCTCATTGAGAGAATCTATGTAATTTGAATTTTTGGATATTTCGAACTTTATCTCTGGTTTCTTTAACTTCGAATTATCCAAGTTTGACTGTACTTGGAAATGGAAAAAAATGTTTGCAGTTCACCACATTTTAAACCTTTATGCTAGAAAAAGAATTTTACAGGCAAGTGCCTGAACATTTGAGAGATTGGAAAAACAACTCTGAGAAGGGCACAAGAAGGTTTAAACATGGTGACGTGAGCTGCCGTTTCCATAAAAACCATGTGAAGAATTTTGTTAAAAGAATAATCAGACTACAATATAAGCGAAATATGGAGAGTTTTGATGACAGTCTTCCTTACAGAAGGAAAATATGCATAAGGTTTCGTTATGCTCGTGAATAAGGTTGGTTTGTGGTTAACGCAAAGCTACACGAGGTCTATCTGCTTAATGGGGAGTGTCTTGGGGGGAGGACATTTTAAAGAGCTCTAACGCACATTCATGTTACATCTGGAAAAAATCACCCCAAACCAAAGACCGTTAGACCAACAGCCGCGCGAGGGGCAACAATCCAGATCTGCAGACACTTCAGTCATCTCCCAGTATTCAGTGTGTTATCTACACTCTGTCACTCGTAAATTTGTATGTAGGAGTTGTTGGAGGTTTTTACTTGAATACGTCTTTAAATTTGCTTCCGAAGTGTTATTGAGTAATTGAAAACAAATGGTAACAAAATCGGGGCATACAGTTTGATGTTGCAGCTACATATGTATCATCTACATCCAAAATTTAATTACGCCACTCGATAGCTAAAAAATTCGTTGCATTGAGTGAGGACTGTGACGTTTCGCTAGCGGAGGGGGGGGAGTGCCGTCATTTTGAGGTCGATTCGATGCGTCACATTGTATCCGTTTTGTTTAAATTTTGTTTCGGAGAAGCTAGAACGTTCGTTTGAGTTTCAATCGTCAACTCTCGTCTAGATCTATCGATTGCGAATATAAAACAGTAGTGTGAAATAGTTATAGTGAATGTAGTGTACTTAAGTTTGTTTTAAGTGTGTTTAAGTAAAATATTAAAATAAATACTGCAATGTCTGCCTATACTCGAAAAGCCAAATCAAAATATAGAGAACGTTTACGGCTGGAAAGGGCTTCTCGAGAGCAATCCAGTGGTACCTGTAAAACACTATATGGCAGAGTGAAGTGGTGCCGGGAACGTAAAAGAATGAAGGCATCCGAGCGGATGAACGACAGCCCCAGTACATCTGTAGTTGGGGGCCCATCCCATGCCCATGCAAGTGATGATGTAATCGCTTCTATATCAACGCCGGACTGTATAGACATCGATTCTGCGCCGTTTATGAAGACACATTGGGCAGCAGCTAGTGAACGTTTCACTACCACCTTTGTCAACAATCCATCTGGACATCAGTGTGGTGTGTATGACTGTCTATTGTTTCAGTGCTCGTTGAAGCCACGAAAGGAAAAATACTTACCGCTGCTTAGTAATACTTTCCCAGAAGAGGCAGTGGCTGACTTTAAACCGTGCGGTACATGTAGGAAATCACTGGACTCGAACAAAGTGCCCACATTCTCACGTTCGAACGGATATGTGTATTCACCTAAGCAACATGGGGTGCCCGCATTGGATCCTGCCATTCATACAGATACGTCGGTTGCATTACGACGGCAGTTGTGGTATCATCGGGCAAGTCCTTAATGTATCCGTCGATATCGACTCTCGATGTATCCTGTATGTTATTTGTTTCGTATCACAGACTTATCATTAATAAAGGTATAACACAGTAATTATTTGTTTACTAGACTTCTTTCCTGAACTAGAGATGAGACGGGCTCTAGAAATCACGATTGTGTTCAGTTTCGGGCACCTGAGAAATTCCTCCTTTATTGAACATACTCCTTGTAAACAGATTTTAAAAAGTGATTCATGGGAGAAATAAATTGTTATTATGTATAAAGAATTAGAAAGTGCATTAGAAGTTTGCTACTATATTTGTCTTTATTTTATCTACTAGGTGAAATTTCGGGCTCGGGCTCTGCCTTGAATAAAATCGCTCTGGCTTCAGCGGGCACGAATTAAAAAGCCCTCAGGCTCGTGCCGAGGATTTAAAAAATGAGCCCGAACTCATCTCTGCCCTGAACCCGATGAAACTCAAAGAAAATATTACTCGTTACGTACACGCTTAAACGTAAAACACACGGCTGTGACCACGGCACAGCCACATCCCGTTTTTCTCCCCTTATATAAAAGGCACTATTGTCCCTAGTACCTAGACCGTAATAAAGTACAGATAAATTAATAAATAACACTAAGCGAATCCTTTTGTGTGAAATAATCATCACACACTTCATTACTTTTTCATATCATCAGCTCTGATACTGTATTATTTTCTGTAATAATACGTGTATGCAGTGTGTATGGACAAGTGTCAGTATTTTTGCATAAGTACAGTAACCACTACTTACTCATTATTTTATTATAATGTTTTACCTTTATGTAACTGCTGGTATATAAGATAATTTTCAGTGAGTTACTCTTTTGTGTGCTGTCCTAGCTTTCACTTCATATTCTAAAGAAAGCCCACACCACACTTGTATTTTAGAAACGACTCTTGTCTGATTGTTTACTCTTATAGTTTACATTCTGTGCTGTGTACCCTTGCTTTTTTCCCCCTTTGGTTCCCCTCCCGATATCCTCAATAAATAAATAAATAAAATGAATTCCAACTTTAAAAAAACTGTCTTTTTCTTTTTTTACATGATTCTAAATTGAGTACAATTCTATAATATTTTTTCACATTTTACCTTTTTCAGAATTGTCCGGGGGACCTTTAAACAATACGTATGAACTAGTACAATTCCATTGCCACTGGGGCAGTTGCAGCTCCTGCGGATCAGAACATACAGTTGATGGAAAATCGTATGCTGGTGAAGTTAGTGAAATTTCTTTGTTCAGTTTTCAGCAATTATTAAAAATTTAATAACTTATTTTACTTGTCTTTTTTTTTAAACTTCAAAGTGCATCAATAATAGTTGATTGTAACCCATTTGCGCCATAAGGGAATATGAAGAGAATGCCTTTATCACCAAATTTCAGTGGTATTGGACCGACAAAGTTGAACATATGCATACAGTTCTGGTGACAGTAACCAAGAAATTTGAGCATATATTTTAAACTGGGTCAAATTTAAATATTTACCCCAAAAGATGGTAACTTGCTTTTTTCTATCTATTAGAGATAAGTTTGAAATGTACAAAATTGAAAAACTGTACTAAATAAGATTAAAAAAATATTGCATTAAGAAAAAGTACCTAATTAGTGTATGTTATAATGTGTTTATTTTCAAAAAATTATGTTTTTTAAATTTCTATGTGATCCCTGTACAAAAGAATTCCCAGTTACTAAAATGTGTCCCATACATTAATGAGATGATCTACAAAATTTCAGTCTTTCACCATAAAATGTCTCGGATATCTTTAAACAAAGATGGTCAGGAGCTATAGATGAATTTGAATGTGGACATTTAATGCTATAGTCTGTTCGCCGAGTCGAGAGAACGAAACTAAATAATGGCACATATAAACTGGCGAAGAGTAAGCAGCTGGCCTTTTTGCCAAAGCGCCAAACACAGTATGAATTTCTGCTTTCTTCCATTTATGCTGTTAGGCGCATTTAACCTTTCTTAACTCCAAACTAGAGATTGGTGAAAAAAGATGTAATTCTTTGGTAACCCGTTTGTTTACTTTCGTTCTCTCGTTTCCGCGAACAGACTATAGAGTGCAACATTTTCTTACTTTTTATTTTTATTTTAATCTTCATGATCGCTGAAATTCAATCATCAGATATGATTTTTTTCCCATCGACAGCTATTGAAAAGTGGCTTAAGTCAGCATATGTTTTTTTAATATCGCTGGCACTTTCTAGGATTTAATTCTCAAATTTTGTATGTCACCTCATTAGTGTATGGGCACATTTTATTAACTGGGAATTGTGCGTATGGGGGGGGGGGGGTTGTATACAAGTTTAAAAGTATAACTTCTTGAAAATTAATAAGAGGAATTTTTTTTAAGATAATACTTTCTCGTACCTTATATTGAACATTTTTTCAATTTCATTACCCACTTATCTGTACAGGTAAAGAATTAAAGCATGTTACCACCTTTTTTGGATGTCCTGTATATGCTCCAGTGATAGTGACAAAGAAAATTGAGCATATGTATACCCTAATGATGCGAATGGATTAATATTAAAATACTCTTATATAATTTTTGCCTGAAATTTAAATTTTTTTTCTAGTTGCATTTTGTACATTGGAATAAGGACCAATTTACCTCTTGCTCTGAGGCTGTTCCCTCTCCAAAGGGTTTGACTGTCATAGGAGTGTTTTTAGAAGTGAGAAAATTCATGTTGATTCTTTCATGCTAAAATTTATAATTCCATAAAATAATGTAAAATCTCACACCACATAGGAAGAGCAAAATAGAGTACTTAGCAATTAACTTATATCAGAGTTCTTAACATTGGCGTAAATTGGCATGTAAGATGTGGGGGGGGGATGCAAAAAGGTTTCTTGAGCTATTAGGCATAAGGAAACTATATTTGTAGATTTGAAAACCCCATTTGAAAAATATGTTAGTTTTGTTTATTTATTTATAAATTAAAAAAAGACCGCATTTTCTTTGACTTATTAAGATACCCTTACTTTCTATTTTACCCTTTTAATCATCATGTTATGTATTATGTACTGCTGTTATCTTATACAGTTGATATTTTACTATTCCAAGCAATTTTCTAGTATGTTGAAGCATGCTGTTACCTGTAGCAGTTCTATTTGAAATATGACTGATACATTTTAAAATTATTACTTTTAGGATAACGTTCCATAGTAGTTTTGGGGTTTCATACTCTAAGAAGTATGTAATGTTTATTCTTGAATTGTACCAAACCAAGACCAAATACTTGAATATTTACAAAAACAGACATCCCAAAAGATTTTAGATTTATTGTTCTAGTACTGTCATTTAAATGGAAGTAGCACATTTGATAAGGAAATGGTGTAATTTTACTCACTTAGAACTTTTTTTCTTCCTAGAAATTGTGTTCAGACAGAAAAGGTAATTGTTTTTCTTACTATATCTTATACATGAATTTCTTATGTATTGCAGGTAGGCGAAAAAAATTCTGAAATTGAAAAAATATGTGAAGCAATTACAAATATACCAGAGAAAGATCAAAGATTTGAGTTACAGTGTGATATTGATCCTGTTGCCATGTATCCTGGTATTACTATTACTATTTTATTGTTACTTCCACACTCCTTAAAAATGAAATCAAAGTACCAAAGTAGTATAAAAAATAAAAACAGACTCAAAATAGTAAATGAAGAGGATATTTTTTATTTTATTTCCATTTTCAATTTTATGAATTAGTTTTTGAAATACCCAGTTCAGTTATGTTTAATTTTTATCAGCCTATGAGTTATTGCTTCTTTTTTTTTTTAATTCCCTATGTTTTTTGGTTATCATTTGTAATTTGCATGATTGTGGTAATTCAAAACATTCTACAGACTAACAAATTTTATGCTTTATTTTCAAAAACCTTTTTGTGTAATTTTAAATATTTTGATATAATAGTAAATTATATATATATATTGACAAACTGACTAATAGATTAAATACATAATACTAAAGTTATACTATTCTTAAAATGCTTCTTTTATTTTCCTTATACACTCATTCTCTTTTCTTATAATATTGTACTTTATTTATTTTTTATAAACAATATACAGTGAAAAAAAATTTCAGGAAACTGAGACGTCTGAAATATTTTTTCGTGTTAAAAAGAATTTCATGCTAAAAGATTCATATTGAATTGCATGTATACTATCTGGACTGCTATATCTTTTAATGTTAAGCATTTTCTTAAACCTTTTTCACTCTAGTTTGATGAATTAGTTTTCATCAATGTCTGAGTTACTTTCCTACGGATTTTGGATCCTATTTGTGCTCCTTTGCACGTATTAGTTATTTGCATTATTGTAGAAATTTAAAGTATTCTGCAAAATGATAAAGTGGATATGCTTTATTTTCAAATACCTATGTGTATGACTTTAAGCATTTTGTAGTTACGTAATTTGAATGAAATTTTAAAACAAACATGCATATAAAATTAATCAAGGGTTATTAACATAACAGCCAATTTATAGTATATTACTATAAAGCACCTTTACATATTTTATGGCATAAATTTAATGTGATATTAGTTATGATAAAATATTAGTATATAAAATTAGTTAAGGTATAAGAATTCTTTTGCATGTTTTGAATCAGACTATTTTAAGATTAATTGAATCTGTCCTTTCAAAAGCCACTTAATTCACAATATTGAAACTTTTCATTAGTGAATAAAAATTGTACAAAACACAAAATTCCTTAAACTTGTTCAGGTGTGCTATAATATATAAGCTTCAAAGCATGCAATGTATTTTTAATAATTTTATTAACAATTATTTTAAAATTTTTATTTGACAACTTGAATTGTTTTAACTAGAAACAGAGTGGAGTCGTTTTTGAAGTGAAACATAACAAAAATGTTCATTATATATTTATTAAGGATGAAATAAGATACAGTCCTACTCACATCATGATGTTAGTCTCCATTCATCTTTAATTGTGTTTTTGGTGATTGTGATGACACCATTTTGCTTTATCAGAATATAAACTTTAAGATTTTTATCCAAATTTTGGGTCTACCTGTATATTCTTTTTTTAAAAGTCATGTTTTATGCAGGGTGTTCATCAGCAACTGAAAAAGAGACCTTTTGTGACTAAATTAAAGATAAGGCAACTTTCATACTTTTTTTGTAAAACAAAATGCCATGTTATAAATTTTACATATGTTCAGTCAGTGTATAATGCACATATGGACAACCTCCAGCCCATGGAACATATTAAAACTAGAGGTGTGCTGGATATCCATATCCGTATATGCAAATATTCAAAAATGAAAAAGATCTGTATTCGTATCTGGACCCATCACAGTGAAAAAAAAATATCCAGATCTGCCAGAGCGAAAAGAAATTATCCGGATCCATTACAGGATCCGGCATTTTCCAGCAGATCTTCCATGGATCTTTTTAATGGCTTTTCAGGATAAGTCAAAGAAATAAAAAAAAATTATTTTGTTATGCTTAATTACAAAAAATTTAATAACTGTTATTTTTTATAACTTAATAATGTGTATTATTTATGTGATTTTTCTAGTTCAGCACAAACATCCCACTTTTCCTGAACAAGTAAATTAGTATTAGTAATTTAAGACTAATACTAATCATGCATTTACTATCAGCATTACTTAATAAGCTTTTTGAATATTTATACGTGGCAGGCTTTATCCCGCCCCCCTCCCCACACTCACCACTAAAGGGTTCGCTCTCTCAATTTTGCAGTATAGAAAGTGTGATTTTCATATGGGAAAGTAAAATCTTTCTAGAAAGGGATTAGCCCCTTCCTAGTTATGCCATTTACACATAATTATTAATGATTTTTAATTTTCAAGCATGTACCATGTAAGAAAAGTATTGTAATCATGAAAAAATTCGACCATGAGATTTTGATGTATTTACCATAGAGCAGATATAAGGGATAGAGAGTGCTTTGGCAACCATAACTTAAAGCACTTGTCCCAACAGATGATTTGTGGAAAGATCTCACCCACATCATTCTTTCGCATCCTACTCTCCTTTCAGTTTTTCATGGAGCATTTGGGGCTACTGCACTAATCACCATTATATTCCAAAGAAAAAATTGTGTATAGCTGCTTTCCATATGGATGCAATTTATGATTTGTGAAATGTTTTGAAGTAGCATTTCACAGGTGTATGTAAGTGTGTGTGTGAGAGAGAGAGAGAGGGTATTTTTCTTCTCATATTTTACAAATAATTTTTTTATAAAAGATTTTTTTAATGTATCCTAATCTGCATAATCGTGGCGATATTCTTTTTATGCCAAGAGGGTTTGTAGTGCATATATTGACAGTAAATTTGGCTTAGCCACTCGCCAAATATGGCGATAAAGCACAAGTCTAGCCTCTCTTCACATTTCCATGCCACAAGTCCCATGATTCATCCTTTCCTTGCATTTCCGACAGGTTTTGAATGACACACTCTGTAGTATATTACTTCTCTATGGTACTTTGAGCTCAAGTTCAGTATATACAATCGAACCTGCTAAAGTCTGTTCCATATGAAAGTCATTCAACTTTTGAACAATTTTTTAAAGAATTCAATTGTGCTAGACACTCAAAAAAAATTAGAGAGTTCCTTTATAAGTTATACTGTGAACTGACACAAATAATGAACCTATAGAAGTTATGAAACACTCAGGAAAAAATTCATGCTTCAGGAGTTTCATGCTATTTTGAAAAACATAACTTCTAGACTAATTTTTAAGGTCATTTTTGTGCTTATGAATGTTTTCTGAAAGTTGCATGAGACATACAGCTTTTTTGTTAGTGTCAGTCCATAGTGCATAGGGTGATGAAGCATTATTAATTTTTTCAAGTGTTTAATAGTCATTGGTTTGTTTTTAAAACTGTTCAAAAATCCTGTGATGACAATCACTCTCCATATCAGGTAGAACACCCTTAATGGAATAACCAATTTGCCATGAAAATTTATTCTAATAAGTGGAATATTCCATTATCTGGAAACACTTTGACTAATTATTACTGTTTGGGGCACTAAAAATTTACTACAATAAATGGAATATTGCTTTGACTGATGTTTCACTAAACATATTCAATTGCTATTAATTTCTGTGTATAAGATGAATAACTTTTTTATAGGTATACAAAAATTAATTCTTATTTATAAGTCTATAGACAAAAATTCTTGAAAGTGCACTATCATCTAAACAATGCATTTCGTTGGATGCAAATTGGGTATGTATATTTTAGGTGCCGGTCACATTACCTGTATAGATTTTAGTTTCTATAGAGTTTATAGTTTGTTCACAGGATTGCAAAAAAAGAATTCTAATACATTGACTACAGATGCAAACTATTTTAAGTACTTTAATGTCTATATGGTGCATTTGATTCAGCTAACATTAGGTACTCATATTACAAGTCACTGTCTTACATACTCTATACATTTTAGTGTGTGTAGGACTTAGTTTTTTACAGGACTAGAGAAAAGTATTCTTATGCACTAGCATTATGACAAATGACGCAAATTATTTTATGTGAGCTAGCGTCTGAACCCTGCATTCGATTGAGATTTGGTAGGCAAATTGTGAATCGCCATCTCAAAATGTGTAGGTTTTCATAAGGACATATCCTATTTTACAGGTATACCAAAACTTTCATGTACATTCTGGCAAATAAATTCATATTATTGTAAATATATTTTAGTATTGTTAAATTACTTAAAACAGGATCACATTGATCAGGAATATACGAATTTGTGGGAAAATATACAAAAACCATCCTATAATTTTCATTTTTGTTTTTTGCTGAAATTCACTAATTCAAATTTATATAAACATTAGGTAACAATCAAGTGTTCATAAAGCCGAGTGGAGTTACTCCACATTTTTAATGTTATATTACAAGAACACCTTTCATGTTTTGACACAAAATTTTTTTCTACAAATTTCTTAGCTGGCATCAATTTTTCGTTTATTACAGTGTTTTGTGCAATTTGTGAAGAGCCATCCTAAAAATGTACTGGCGTCTGCCAGTCGTATATATGTACTAAAATGAAAAATTACTTGGTTTGATAGTAGCGATTCAGTAATTTAATGCTCATAAAATCCGTTACGATTTTAAAAAATGAAGTTTTAATTGCTAAACTATTTTTTTAAACCATGCACTGTGCAGTATCTGAAAGTTATTATTGTAGCAGAAAATTTCACAAATTGTGCATGAAATTATAGCTTTAAGATGATGTATTCTGCAAAATAATATCCAAACAAAAATATCCGTATCTGCAGATATGAAACAAATGATCTGTTCTTATATCTGTGTCTTCTGATTTAAAACCAGGTTATCCGTTTCCTGATTCGTATCCACACATCTAACTTTTTAACGATCCAGCACACCTCTACTTAAAGCCCACATAAACCATTGAAAGTACGGTATAAATCACAATTACAGCCCACAACCTGGCTAACATCACAAAATTTAGCCTGCGACTCTGCTTACATCCTAAAGTTTAGCCCACAACTTTTCAAAGGTTGCCCATACCTGGTAGAATATATGTGAGAGATGTGTTAGAATATATGTGTGTGAATATAAGTGTGTGTTAGAATATATGTGAGAGAAAACAAGAAAGTGTTATGTGCAAGTAAAAAAAAAAGAATCAATTTGATTATTTCATCTTTTGCTTTTGCTTTTTTTTTTTTTAATAATACAATGTCAATGATACATTTTTAAATTTAACTTTTCATAAAAAGCTACTATTTTGGCTCCTAAAATTTTGGAAAAGTATGTTACTTTTTCTAATTTTTATGTTAGTAAGGCTACTAATGTTTCTATCTTTGTCTTCTAATGGTTGTGGACACCCTGTTAATGTCTCTTTAGACATGACTGACTCAATTATGTTTCAAAAACATTTTTTAATTGCATTATCCATACTCCTTGTTTTAACCTCTTAATTTCTTTCCTCTGTAATTATTGAAATATGTCAGTGTAACATGCTTAATATGGATAATTTTCTTCTAACAGCAGACCATTCATATTGGACTTACGATGGCTCTCTAACAACCCCTCCATGTTATGAAAGTGTTGTCTGGATTGTCTTTAAAAATCCTATTACTGTCTCTGAAGAACAAGTAAGAATTTGTTTGCAAATGTAGCAAAATTGGTGCTTAAAAACAAATTAAAATTTTTGTATTTGGTAAACTTTACATGAAGAGTCAGTTATGATGAATGAAACTTTGTGCATATTTGTTTAAAGCAATTTGTAACTTTATCAGTGTTGTAGTGTTAAAATATTTTTTCTCGGAATGCATGACTTCAAGGGAAAAGTATTGGGAGGTAAGAAAAAAAACGTATCAACTCGTCATAAAAATGTCTCGGTGTTTTATGTCAGTAACCAATATAGGAGGCTATGTATAATTTTGAAAAAAGTTTAATTGACCCAAACAAAATGTACAACAAAGCAAAATTTTAGTCCAAACCAATGTAAAAATTTTTGGAAGGGGATAATTTATTTTCAAAAATTTTCACTTTAAATATCTGAAGCATATAATACAGCTGAATATTACCCTTTAACAATGTCTTATTAAAACCCCTAGCCCCTTGCCTGGATCCACCACTGGCAGACAGTTCCAAATTTCGTAGCCTGAGTTGCTACCTCCTCGTTTAACATCTGTGTTTCTTTTGTTGTTAATATTGATTCTAAGAATCTAATGGTTCTACGTATTTTCTTTTTTGCATCCATAATGGTGATGTTTCTTTTCTTCAAAGACTCAGAAAGAACAGAAACTTCAAATAAAATGTTGTGCATGAGCGCCATATCTGTCAGAAATTGTTTTGATGATTTGTGCTTGATTGAGTAGACTTTGGAAAATGAATGATTTTGTTTTTGTCCAGTTTTTGTCTCAACTAGTTGACTTGAACTAGCTTTAAAAAAACTTTATAGTTTTGCCAGACTGCAGAAACATTTCAGAAAAAATTGGAAATCTATCTTACTTTTCAAACTCGATTGATTTTTGGTTTTGAGGCTAGCTGCAGATGCTTGAATTTCCACTTGGTTCTTAGGAGAAGTTCCCTGACACGATTTCATCTACTATGATATCCATAGAATAGAAACATACATTGTTGATGCGAGTAGACTAAGCATGAATTTTCTTTCTTTTTTCAGAAAATAAGTTAAGATCTACAATAATAATAATCTCATTTCAATTCCGGAACACCATTTTGGCTTGCAGAAAAGTACCGGAACATCGTTCTGGCCCCGCTACACCCCTGAACTTTATTACATTTAAAAATTAACTTTGTTTGTTTATCTTAAATAAAGAAGTAAGAGTTTATTTTCAACTGTAGTAAAATTAATATTTAAAAAAACTAATTTAAATTTCTGTATTCTGTTTATTGTACTATAAACATTTCATCAAGCATTAGACTGTACAAATTTTTGTGTTATACTGTATTAATTTCTAGAAAAATATATCTCATGGTACATTTAAAATTGACTTGTTATTTGATTCTTGTTTTGGAACAACAAATGATAATTTATTTTCCAATGGCATCATTAGCATTAAAAAAAAAAAATTATATTTTCTTTATAGGCTTTCCATCAGATGTCAGTTTAAGCAAATTTTTGAGCACATTTGTTTTTAACAAAATGCATCGTTATTATATATATATATATATATATATATATATATATATATATATATATATATATATATATTTTAATTACTTGAAGCATGTCTTTGAGAACAAGTAATATTTTATTTTCAAATCTAGCTAATATTTAAAGGAAAAAACTAAAATCTTTGTATTTGGCATATTATATGAATTTTCCATCAAGAATCAGTTTGTTATTATTTTATTATTATTATTGTTGTTGTTAATATTTCCAGCAGAATGTATATCTATATGTTTATTTAATAAGCAGAATGTATTTCAAATTAATGTCTGTTACTTGAGGGTGTTAACAAAAGATAACTAAGAAATTAATATTTTGAAAGAACTAATTTAAATCTTTGTATTTGGCATATATTATAGTTTTAAAAACAAATTGTAGTATTTGACTTATGTTAACTTTTCATTGTGTATCTGTCTGTGAGTTTTTGCAAATTTTTGTACATATTGATTTCCAGAAAGACATATTTGCAGTTTATTTAAAATTAATTTGGATTACTTGTTGCACTAATTAATATATCAACAGAGCTCCCACATTTACAGCATTTTTTAATATTGTGTATTATAACTAAGTATATATTCAGATACCTAGTTGCATGTGTAGTGATTTATATTTATTTACATCATTTTCGTTACATGTCATAAAAGAGCACTAAAATGGCATGTGTAGCATATAAAAATGACATTTAAATATTCTCACTTGGTTTGACATTGTAAAAAAAAAAAAAAAAAAAAAAAAAAAAACAGAAATCAGTGATAAACTTTATACATAAATGACTGAAAATGAGTGAGGGAAAATTATCAGATAATTTTCCCATAACAACTGATCTTCCATTATTATGCTTTGAAATTTTTCAAATTATCTAAAGCATGTGTACTAATTTTCTAACAGTTTATTTCAAAGAAAATTGGATAAATTAAGGAAACAAATAGATACATTAAATCTAGATAAAATATTAAATGCACTACAATTTTGGTCAAACAAAAAATGATAGTCTTGAAAAGCTTGTGTGATATTAGTTGTGTAAGTATCGCATTACAAAGGATTTTTAGAAAAGGAATTTTTTGAAAGAAGGTAGAAACTTTTTTTATTATGTAAAAGTAAAGATAGTTTGTTAGTTTTTCTTGTTACAGTTAAAATTTAACCATTTGTGGTGTTAAGATTATTATGTTTCTTTTGTAACCCCCCTCTTCACTGATGAGGACCAATAGCTCAACTATATCCCATGATGCTTGGAGTTATTTGTGAAGCAGTTTGAAATAAGACAATGTTATTTCAAAAGCCACTGAAGCAGGTTAACATCCAAGATGCAAATTATTTAATTCACTTTAGATTGTTTCCTATTGTATGATGTTATATAGTTATACTAAGTTAAATGCAGTTTTGGCCGAAAATAAAAGATAATGGCATTGGTGAAGAATGTGATGCTAATTTTATAAATGCTATAGGTAATGCAGAAATTTAATCTTTATTTTCTACATTTAAAGTTAAGATAGTTTGTTTGTTAAAAATATTACTAAAAAAATAGTTTTCGATGACATCATCCTTTTTTTTTTTTTTTTTTTTAAACCAAAATTGTACTCTTTATTTTTAATTTTGCTGCTTGTTCTCTTGATTATGCTAATAAACTAGTTTCTTAGGAATATATTTGGTAAAAATTATGAAATCTTCAAATTATTTGAAGTCATAAATAGTGAAAGATCATTTTTAGAGAATCCTCAGAATCTCCCTAGATTTTTTTTTTTTTTTTTTTTTTTTTAACACAGAAAAAAGTACCAATATATGTTGTTTATAAATCACATTCTTTATTCTTCCGTTGCATTTGTTATGCATTCTTTTTATGGTGTTACTATAATTAATTATTATAGCTTTCTAGTAATATTATACTGTTATTAAAAAACTGATGTAACTTTAAATATAGATAGTAAAATCAAAGTTTTTCACTTTAAAAGCCTTTGTATTAATGTTCTAT
Source organism: Cheiracanthium punctorium (assembly GCA_038373885.1). Lineage (NCBI taxonomy): Eukaryota > Metazoa > Arthropoda > Arachnida > Araneae > Cheiracanthiidae > Cheiracanthium > Cheiracanthium punctorium. Next base: position 1,716,541 of record JAWZYV010001774.1, read on the forward strand.
CTGTTGTATTTATAAAATTAGCATCACAAGTTTTTTCAATGCTACAATCTACTTTTTGGCTGAAATTGTCATACATTTTATAATTAATCTGGTTTTAATGTTGCTACTTGTCCCCTTGATTATGCTAATAAACTAATTTCTTAAGAATGTATTAAGAATGATCTTAGGAATGTAAGCATCATAAATTCTTAAATTATTTGGGGGGGAGGGAAGTCATGTGAGTGTACGATCAATATTTAAAGAACTCTAATATCCCCACTTTTATTTTCTGACAATATGAAAAAAAATCCATAAAGACTATTTTATCCATGGAGTATCTGTATCACTTTCTGTTTGTGCTGCATTTGTTATGCATTTATATTAGATTCTCAGTTAAATTTTTTGCTCCATGCATGCAATCTATTACTAACTGTGTTTTACATTAGAAGTAGACAATAAAACATTTAATATGTGACCCACAGTCAACTAATTTTTACCACTCTTTTACAGCTGAACTGCTTTAGGCAAATGAAGAAACCAGTCTGTTGTGAAATAGCAAACGATTCTGGATTTGTAGAGAAGAATTTTCGTCCACCTCAGTCTCTCAATGAGAGAGAAATATCTGAAGTTTAATGTTAAAATCAAAGGAATTAGATCAAAATTATTTTTATAGACATTAGGATATTTATCATTGTTTCAACTGTGAAAAGGGATTTTTAACATGATTATCCTTATGCAGGTTTTTGGATCTTTTTCCTTTTGCAAGTGTACCCTCCTATAAAGAAAAAAAGGCCAATTGAATGGGCCAAAAGAAACTCGAGATTGATGATCGAATGTATGAGTTTATTGCATAACCAACCCTAAATTTCACTCAATGAACAAATTTTTATGTTATGATATTCACTGGTGTTTATTATTATTAACTTATTTGAGTATTGGAGAACAATTTATTTCAAAGAATTAAAGTTTATCGCTTTCACTTGTCATTTGCTTTAATTAGCTTTAACATATAATGCATTGTAAACTTGTGTTATCTGCAATGCATTTTTGTATGATGCAGGAAAAATTCTTTTTAAAAAAATTTCATTTTAATTAGGATTTGTTTTAATTGTTAAGCCAAGATATCATTTATAATTTTTTGATTGAAATAATGATTATTTTTAACGATTGTTGTTTTATCGAACTCTTTCTGCATTTCATTTTTTTGCCTCTTAAAAAAGAAAGAAAGAAACAACTGCTACAGTTCTGATATGTATATTTGAGAATTGTTGGATTTAAAGCTGGCATTTTCCACTTTTAAAAATACTTTACTAGGAAGTGCGTTTATATTTTTTTTAATGTTGAAAAGGCTGCCTTACTGGACAACTTAAAATGGCTGAGCAATAATGTAAAATTGTTAAAAATCCCTTTTTAATATCACTTGTTATATGTAAGATTGTGGAATATATAGCATAGAATACATATATATATAGTTGAAATGTCTCGGAATGAGTGCATCGAATTCAAAGTTTTATGAAAGAATATATATAAATGTTTAATATTTCAACGAATACTTTTAAATACAAGAGTTATTGTGATTTAGATATATCTATAGTAAATCATTTATCACATCAACCTGACTGAAAGATCCATTTTGCACACTTCTATATAAAATGTTTTCATACAACATAGTTCAAACATTTTAAAATCTTTGTGTGAGAAATCAAATGTTTTAAGAGGAAGCATTTTAGCTACAGAAATTAAATTTTACACAGTTTTAGATAAAATGGTGCAAGTTATAAATATTTCACACTGTGTGTAGCATTTTTCTAGTGGAATAATGATAGACTTGTGGATTTATAAATGGTGTTCAATTTCTAAATTAATAGTAAGTGTCAAAGGATATACTACCTTAGCTCATAAGTATTTTAGGAAAGGAGATGAAATACAATACATGAAAACAAATTAATGAAAATCTAGGTCATAGCTGTTCCATATATGTAATTTTCTCATCTAGGTGGTCTTTTATTTTCTGGAGATATGAAACACTTTGTTTATTAAACAGTTGTTTACTAGTTTTTGCTCTTTACTTTCCAGATTGTGCATTCATGTACATTATTTTACATCCTTTTTATGAATAAAATAAGTGTGTTTAGCAAAATTTCATATTTTTGAGTTTTCTTAGATATTGTGTTAGATTAAGAAAAAAACATTTAATATATTTTGGTTTTAAACAACTTTATTTCAGTGCATCTATAGACCACTATAATTGGGGAGGGAAAAAAGTTTTGTAAATTTGTTTTGTAAAAAAGTTTTAATACCCATTTATATTTTTATGAGCAAAAATTCTCAAATTTTTAAATGTAAAAGTCAATTTTGGAAATGTACTTGTGTACTTATAAAATTATATCTGAATTTTCTATAGATGAAGAAAATTGTTTTAATTTTTTACATGATTTTGTGTTCAACTCTAAAATTTCCAGATTTTTGTTTTAAAATTTAACTTTACATCTGAAATATCAGTTATGAGAACATGAATTCTTGAATTCCAGAGTGTTTTTCAATGAATATTTATTTAAATGCTCAAAATTCTAAAGCTTCTAATATTTTATAGATTTTAGCTAAATATTAATGAATATATACAACAAGCTTGTATATTTTTTTATGCTAATAGTTAAACATAAAAGAACCATGATTATTGTTCTGGATTCTTTTGAACCATCTGACTTTCAAGACATTTACTAATAGCAGTTAGTATTTTATTAGTATTATTATGTATGATCTCTTTCATTTATGTCACCTTATTAATGAAATGAACCATACTCATTATCATACTTTATTTTTTACTGTTATGATTTTAATGTGCCATCATTGTTCAAATTTTCTAAATAGTTTTTTTTTCTTCTTAGTTAAATTGACAATTTCCTATTATTTTCATATGTAAGGACCATTTTCTCAACTGCCATTGAAAATATGGAAATCTGTACAAGTGAGCAATACCTTAAATAAGAATTTATATATTAAGACAATCTTGTTCCCTAAAGGTCTCATTGATTAAAAAAATTTACACAATTAAGCTTCGCCATATTGCATAGAAAGATATGAGTTGTCTCTCAATATATTGCTAGTACTATAGAAAATTACCCCCCTCCCTCCAAACAAAAAAGAAAAATATTCACTTCTAGAATAGGCAATAGAGACCTTTAGCAAGACAACTATATTCCTCTAAAAACATTTTTTTAATCCCTCTCCAATTATGTAACTGTTCTATTAAACCAAGTATGGGCAACCTTTGGAAAGATGCAGGCCAAACTTTTGCTTGTTATTGAAGTTGTAGGCTGTATAATTGGGATTTTGAATGTTTTATGAGGGGTTTTAACATGCTTCACAGTCCAGATCAAAAGCCGAGGTGTGCCACATCCTTGTCCATATGTGTACTAAACACTCTCAATCTCTTCAAATTAAAAAAATGACTGTCTTATTGACTATACATCCTGTATTTTCAATCCAAATAATTAATCAAGGAAGGCAGAAAATATTTTATGTAATTACATTCCATATCTTTTGTATGACATATTATAATTTATTCTTTAGAATGATGTGTTTAAAAAAAATTCTGCCTTCTGTTTTCACTCTGAAATTTAAAATTTTATATTTTCAGTATCTAATTTTCATAATTGCATGTAATTTGATGATAATTTGCTGTTGTGCTAGGTGATGCTTTTCTCATCTACTGTGTTTGGGGGGAAAAGCATTTATAGTCAATTTTCATGTGCAAAAATGTATATTAATTCAATGGAATGGCATATTTCCATTTAAAATACACATCTCTATTACTTAACCAATGTAGGAGCTTGAATGTTTGGATTCTCTAATTGCAGGTAATTCTTTTACTTCTATAGAACAATGAATAAATTTTATTATTTTATTGAAATTTTGATATGATTAAAAAGGCTTAAAAAGATATTTAAAGCATTGAACAGATGTGTGTTATATCTTTGACACGCAGTGGTTTCATTGTGAAAACACCTTTTTTCACCACTTTCACTGCGGGTCATAAAAAGTATGGTTAAATGGTCCCAAAGCAGAAAAAGTGCTGCCCTTGCCATCGATTCATTTAACTACCAGCAACATGGCTGTTGACTGAATCGCCTGTTTGTTGCCACAGAGATAAAGAAATTTTCTGACACAGCTAGCTGTGTGGCCATGCAGCCAGCTAAATGTTGCTGGATCAATGGCAATGGCTGCACTTTTTGAGCATTGGGTAGTCTATCCATTTGGTCTTCTATATTAATGTGAAAATGCTTGCGCTTCAAAGGGTTATAATCTAAAGCAGTGGTAGTCATACTTTTTGGCGTAAACTTCGGACATTGGGAAAACATGCCTTCCCCAAAAAAATCTGTGTGAGTTATAAAGTAAGTTTGAAACATAAATAATTAGGAATGTATCTGTTTGTTCTTTCATAAGTTTGGTAATCCACATTGCAACCCCAGGGTAATTTTTTGCAGTCCATACGTTGAATACCATTTATCCCTATAAAAATTGCCATCGCTGAGTTTTCAGTGTGCATTTTTTGTCTTAAATATCCTTAAGTATATCACTCCACTGCATTTCAATACATTTCTATGTTGCTATTTCAAAATATGAAGTAATGATTTATATTGCACTTCAATAAAAGTTTATGGTGAATTCATTTTTCTATCATAAAGGTTGAATCATGTTATAATTGGTAGCTATATTTATATTTTGGCAGTCAAAATTAGGAGGAGCAAATACTTGTGCTATAGAAACAAGATGCACTTTTCTTTAAAGGCATTGGTATACGATTTTGAAAGATTTTTTTTTTTAATTCTTTTTGGTTAGAGTTGTTGTTTACTCCATTTAAGGAATTTTTACTTAAATGGAATTTTTTTATTTAAGGATAACTCAAGATAGAAAAATTGTAATGTCTCTGAATTACCTGTAGTTAGACAGATAGCAGTGCTAGCATTTACTGTTCTTAAGATTATGTATTTTTAAGTTGTAATATTTATGAAAATATTGGAAAGAAGAATTATAATTACTAATCTGTACTATTAAAGTAAGCAACTATTTATATTTGTTTCAAGATTGAATAAAATACAGTGATTACCATGTCTTAACATGGTTAGAACAATTATTGTATGGTGTATCTGAGATGAAAAACACATCGAAAAATTCTATATGCAACATAACTTTAAATTTTCTCATGACTTATTATGTAAAGTCATGTAGATATGTGTTATATCAAGCACTCTATAAGTGTTGAAGTGTCAAATATATGCTTTTATAGAGTTATTAATATTGTTGAATATTGTTAATTTTGTATTAGTCTATTCAAATATATATTATACGTCAGAAGCTTGTAAATAGACAAATCTTTATATTTGAAAAGTATTTTTGGTCATCTAAACGTTGAGTTTTCTGTGGGAAAGAAATTTGCATTTATCATTGTGTGTGATATTTATTATTATGAATGAAGAATTACTGAAAAATATTCTTTTAATTTATGTATAATTATTATGATAATAATAAAGTTTTATAGCTTTTTCATTGGCAGTGTTATAAAGTAGTGAGAGTATTTGACAATTTGCAGAGATGAACAACAAATTTTTATTTTATATTTTAGCAGAGGGAATTGATTTTAAATAAAGTTGTGGTTTCAAAAATACATTCTAAGAAGCAGAAACAGGTATTTCAGAAGTTTAAAATATTCCTTCAAAGAGGTCTATCGTTCCCTCTTACAAAAAAAAAATAAATGAATGAATGAACAAACTTGCATGAGTTTGACTTATGAAACCTATAAAAAAGTTTAACATATCACTTATTTGTCAGCATATAAGTGGCCAAAATATGACCTTCAGTAAAATATTGTTGACTGTGTGCACTAACAGTCATATAAATTATTAGTGAAGCCTCAGAAAACTTTTTGTGAGGGAGCCTTAAGGTAAGCGCTACAGTAGTGGGCCATTTGAAAGTTTAAGTTGAAAAACAAGAAATTCCAACTGTCTAATGCGATATAAGATCAACCTCTGATTTGCTGAAACTCTCATCAATTAAATAAAAAAAGTGAAGCCTTCATTTCCTGTACAGTTAGAAACAAGAAAGTTTGTTGCTGAAGTTGTTGTTTAGCGATTTTAAGCTGATTCTTAGTGTTTACCTTAAGAGGAAAACCTTCATTCAAATAATTTTTTAACATACATTCTATTTAGTTTCTAAAATCAATTTTTATTGATATTATTTGATTATATACCGAATTTATTATAAAATATTATTGAATAAAATTATAATAGTAATTTATTGTTAGTGATGGATGGCCCACTTTTAGATCAATGGTTTACTGAATGCTCCAGAAGTAGACCAAGGTGGCTATTGGGAGCACATGCTTTTTTCCTGTGCTCCAGTGGTGGGCTACATGGCCCACTTCTTGTGTACTAATGGCTCACTACTGGTACACTAATGTAAGCTCACTACTGGTACATTAATGTAACCTTTATGAGAAAAGGAACACTCATAGAAATGATTGGACCACACCTCTAGTTTGAAAGTGAAAGAGAGAGAGCTTCAATATAAAACTGTGCTGCAATTTTTCACTACAGAAATGCTTGTTTTAAAAGCAGACTGTTTGTAGCAGTAAAATACCAAAATAAAAGTTTATAGTAAAAATGTGCACAAAAAATGAGGAAGGGAAAATAGAATCCCGTGTCAGAAGCATTAATTCTGATTATTTAAGAACAGTTACAGAAAATAACACTCAAAAATTTATTGTTAATATTAAATTTAGGTATAAAAGAATAAGTGACTGAGAAATGTAGGGAAAAGTTTAGCTCACAAAAAGAACCAGAAAATCTCATGTACCCAGAATGACTAAATAAAACATTTCATATGCCATTTTTATTGTGTGTTTTTTTATTGGGAGCTATTATTGCATATAATATTAATGTTATTACTGCAATATACAAAACTAATCAGCTTCCTTGTGTAGTGCGCAGCAACTTTAATATACCTAGACCCCACTTTTATGACTATAGCTCTTACTGTTTAGAAGTTATTGGCATGACGACAGACTTTAGCGGGCAGGCTGTATGATGATTTCATTCAGTTTTCCTAAGCCGTTTGACAAATCTAGGTGGCCCACTTTTGGTATGCCCATTAATGGCATATCAAAATTTTGTTATGCCCACTTCTGCTGCATAGATGTGACATAAGTATTAATTTTTTTGAAATTATATTACAAATTTTTTATAGTTTAGTTTATTACATTAGATATGAGTTTAAACAACCATAAAAAAAATATAGATGAACAAAACTTTTCAGTTAAGATGATAGTTGAGGAAGTACTCTTAAGTGACACACTACTGGAGTATTTCCCAGCAAACACACACAGGTTCTCTGAACGTCTATTAACATTCAGAAAACGTCTTCTGAACATTAATAGACGTTCAGAGAACCTGTGTGTGTTTGCTGGGTTACCTTAGTATTTTGTAGATTTTTGGAATCTCTGCTTAGAACCATAATACTAATATAAACAAATTAGTCTGAATCCTGTAGCTAATAATAAATTATTCTGAATTCCCTATTTTTAACACTATTAAGAAACCTTTTGCCATTAAAAAAAATTGAAACATATATTGATTTTATAAATATTAAAAATAAATAAACTTAATATAAATTTACATAGGTATTTGTACAAAGTTATTTATTTTTAATTTTGATTCTTCATTCATATTACATAAATGTTTCACTCAAGAGCTTTAGGCTTTGTGCTCTAGGAAATGTTTTGGTGCTAGTATTGATTTTTATGTTTTCAGCTTTATTCTGAAAAATGTGAAAAAAATAAAAATATTCTGTCAACAAAAGCTTTCCTGTTTTTGTCTTCCACCCTTGCTTTTGTTGTCACAGAATATTTTACTAAGTATTATTGAACTTTTAAAATTGATTTCACTTTTTAATTTTTTTTAGTAGCTACTGTTATGTTTATATTTACATAAGATATGTTATTTTGCATATTCATGAAAAATGTCTCATTTTAATTCAATGAAACAAAATTTTTTAACAATATAATGTTGTACTATTTTTAATTTCAGTGCTTTACATGGATAATTATTAAAGTTAAAACATAATTTTTTTAGTTTAAAATGTTACTTTATCAAAGAATTTTGTTGATGTTTCAAAAGCAGTATTTTTAAATTCATAAACACGTTTTAACTACAAATAAAGCATTTAAAAAAAAGTTTCCATTTATGCTATAAAAAATGCACAAGCCCCTTAGTTTTGCTTTCAAACTGTTATAATGTTTGTTTGTTTTCTGTTTACATTTAGTTTCGTACCATTTTTGTTATTTGTTTAAGAGTACTCTACAAGCATTTGATCCAAATATATTTTTAACTTGTATTACCAATATATAATTAAGCATTTTTAAAACTGTTTGTTTTTATATATCTGTTGTCTGTTACATATATTTAATTTGAATTTATGAAGATTAATAAATATATTATTTATGAGATATAATTTTTCTTTCTTACATCCTATTAGACAGAGAAAATGCAAGACAGTTTCTTTCAAAATCCCACGAACACAAGAAGTACTGCTAATTATTTTTGCATTAGATAAAAGATATGCCATAGTTGAGATGCATTTTAACTGTATAGTCATTATAATGGTTAATGAGTTGTTTTCAATTAGAAGAGGCCCATTGCTAACAAACACTGGTGTTTGAATGTAAAGTGATAAAAGCTTTCTATAGTACACTTATAAAATGGTACTTATCAACAAAATGATCATTTCAACTGGTACAAAGGGCCGGCCTTCCTCAGTCACAAAAATATCCCAGCATACACAAGAGCAGAAAGCCAGAACTCAGGCTGTGGACAAAGACGTATTTAAGGGATAGCCCAAACCTCCCTCCCAAATCTCTATTTTTGTTTACAAAATGATAATGATGAAGTCTTAATGTGAAACATTCTCCCTTTTCAACAATTTGGAGCCCCTCTGAAATTTTTTTTAAGAGTCCATTCCTACTTGTAGATGCTTGCACTTTTTTGCAACTGAGGAAGGTTTGTACTGGCTGAAATGATCATTTTGTTGATACGTACTATTTTATGATTGTTATCATACAAAGCCATTTTATTAAGGCACTTTGTTAGTAGGATATGTTTACGAATTTTTCTCGCTACAAAGCAGCTAAAATTTTGATTTTTCCCACAAAACCAATACTTTTCCTGGCACCCTAATGTTTAATTTTGATTTTAACTTCTGTTTTCTATCAAACTTTTCCAATGTATTCTTCAGTTAGTTCATGTTAGATTAGAGCCATACCTATGGTTTTGGTTGTGCAACATAGTAAACTCTCATTCCTATATTCGTGTCAGGGGATTATATGCATAGGTCAGATTTTTTAATACTGTATGGAATAGAGAAGTAGTCTTTCAGACTTTTCACGTAAATGCAATTTTCAATCAGTTTTTTCAAAAACATATAAGTGAGAGGTCAGTAAATATATATTTCGGAATTTATTTCAGTATTGACCTCTCAGGGGATCATACCAGGACTTTTTTTTCAGTGGGTGGTATGTGTAGCTACTATCACTAATGGTACTTCTGCACTTGGCAAATGATACTTGACATTACCTTATGATGATACTGTTGCATCAATTAATTTCAGTTTCTCTCATATATCTTATAGGTTGATTTCACTATATTGTGCAAGTTATTAGTGAGCATCTAAAAATTAAAACACAAATTTGAAAGTTCTAAAGTACTTAAAAGAGTGTTTTAAAAGTACTTATATGGATGTCTTTGTACTTTTAAAACACTCTTTTAAGTACTTTAGAACTTTCAAATTTAAACTTCCGCACAATGAAAATGTGCGAAATAAAATATAGATCAGAATTTTATAAGTTAAAAATAATAAATTTGATTAAATGCAAAACTTTAAATAGTATGTTTTCAATCATTGATATTTATTGAAAGAAATCATTGATATTTATTCTGATTTTGGAGTTATTTTGGCATTCAAAATACCAACTTTGTTACATGTTTCATAGTTCACTTTGCTCGTGCCTTCAGTGGTGATGATGGTGATAATAGTACTTGTGGTAAGGATCATAGTGCAGATGGTGGTGATGATCATGGTGATAGTAAGGGTGACCCTTGTGGTGATGATAATGATGCAGCTTTAAGTACTTGTAGTAAGGGTAGTGCTCATAGTGGTGGTGCTTGTGATGTGGATGGTGATGATGATCATAGTAATGGTATAGCTTGTGGTGATGATGGTGATGAGGATAGTACACCGAGCAGATGATTCCAGAAAACAGCATGCACAGGATCAGAACCTGTAACAAAAAATTGTCAAGTCAATTTTAAAATGAATGTATTTTACAATATAAGTTTTAAACAGCCATGAATAACTATTGATATATTAAGTTTTCTGCTGTTTTCTTTCTTGTATATAAAGTATATTCTTTACATTTAGGTAAGTGCCAAATCGATTAAGTTGTTACAGGGGTGACTCTTTTATATAATTTCCATTGATGCCCTTTAAAAAGTCATATATTGAAATCATTTCTGTGCTATTTACTGCTTTGAAAAAAAAAAAAAAACTTGCTCTTAATTATATAGGGCTAAAGTGAGCAGTTTCTATTAACCCCTTAAAAGTCGTATTATTTTTTATAAAATGGTCATAAAAGTGCCTATCTTTTTATTCAAGAAAATTTTATAAAGATAAGTGCATGTACAATATATGTACTCATTTTTAGGTTTGGGACATTTTTTAGTACAAAAGAAAAAAAAATGATGTTTTTAGGAAAAGGTATTTTTTCATCAACATTTAAGATTTTTGTGACTGAATGTGTGTTTTCTAGTAAGCAGTCAATAATTAAAAATGTATGTTTTAAACACTGAAGGAGAATTTTATTAAACTTGTACTTCATTTTAATTTTAATTTTTTTTTCGGGAGGGGGAAGGGGACATAAGTGAAAAAAGTGAGTTAAGATTGTAAAATGCATATCACAAATACACGTAGTTGAGTACTGTTGCCTACCTTATATTTAAAAATAAACTACCTCCAAATGAAATTAAAAATAGTCTTGTAGTGTCATCTGTTGTGTAAAATGAGATATAAAAAATTCTACATAAGAATTGAAATGCTGTTATCTCTCTAGCACATAACTTTTGAGCACTATTGCCCGGAAATATCACGGGCACCAGAAATAGAGGAAGAAGGCTTAGACCGGGATTTTTAATGGGAGCGAGAAGGAAGGGGTTAAATGCAATTAAAGAAAATTATGAAAGTACTCAAAAGAAAATCAACAAATTATAAACAATTGCAGCGGTTAGGAGTGCTGAAAACTCAAAGGAGCGATTAAAAAAAATCAGGTACTCTCGTCTGTTTAATTTTTTTTTTCAATTTTTTTCTTAATATTTTCTAAAATAATTCGAAATTTAAGTCATCTGACTGACATTCCTGAATATTTTCCTGAAAAAAGTATCACATGCTTGTATGCGGTATGGCACCTGAGTAAATCGCGCAAAAGCCTAATTTAAAATAACCCTGTAACTTGCGACGACGCTGAATCCCCCCCCCCTTATATTGGACCCTTGTGGGAGGAACTTAATCCTACGTATAAAAAGTCTCCCTAAATGTGCTTCAATTCTTAAGTAACTCCCCTGGGGAGTAATAGCCACCCGGTTCAAGCATTTTGGTCGTCGATCTCGAAATTTCAGTAGCGCTCGTCATGCCGGACGAGTCCCCCTTCTCCAGCGGTTACTGCGTGTTAGTGGACTTCAGCTGAAGAAGGGCGAAAATTCTTCGCCCGAAACCGTCCCGTCCTGATTTGATAAATACCTTGTATGTGTGGTCATCTTACAAAGTTTTAATTATTTCATCTTTAAAGACCAGTTTCTTTTGGAGTATGGTTTGTTGTTGTTGTTGTTGCAGTCTTATTTTCTCATGTATTCCTCCGTAACATATGGTTTAGCAAGTCCTATCAAATCGTTGCAAAGATGCGTCGGCAGCACATTTTCTTTTCGGACCTGGACATTCACGGGAATCGCACCCTCGGTCAACGATGGGAATGAACAGGTTAAAACTCAATGAGGAGTACAGAATTATTGTTTGATTTTTGAGCTGAATTTACTGGTTTTCGATGCAAAGCGCCACCTGTAGAACATTTTAAAAACTACTTAAAAAAATAAAACTTCCTTGGGCGCATCTCGTGTACAGTCCATCTGCCAAAGTTGGTGGAAATCTGCTCATCCGTTTCAGGTGCAAAATTTTGTTTAATTTAACTACAACCACTCTCCGTGTATACTTATACCCTTTAGATCCGCCATTGCTCGATCCTATTAACCCTTTGAGGCGCAAACCTTTCCCAATGCTGAAAAAAGGGCAGCCGTTGCCATCGCTCGACTTAACTACCAACAAGGTGGCGGACGATCGAAACGTTCATCGCGCGCACAGCCAGTCTGCGTCAAAAAAGGATCTCTTAGATCTGTGGCACGCGATGAACGTTTCGATCGTCCGCCATCTTGTCGGTAGTTAAGTCGAGCGATGGCAACGGCTGCCCTTTTTTCAACATTGGGCAATCTATTCAGCTGTTCTCGCATTCTTCCATTTTTCAGCAGACGTCAGTGCTCTTAAAAATAATCGTCACCATTTTTTTACGGGGGAAATGACGTGCTAAACAGTAAAGGATTCTCGTGGAGCTATGTCACCCGCAACAATTTTTATAGAAATCCAATCTATTCTTCGTGACTGGCAATAGTCAAACGTCAGAGTTTGGTGTTCCCAGAGCGAGAACACTGCGCGTTAAAGGGTGAAGTGCGTTTGATATATTAATATTTGATCTTATGCAAAGAACCGTATCATAGAACCCTCATGGAATGAAACAAACCCCATAGCGAAAGTTTTGAAGAAAAGGAATGTCACCCCGCAGTCCAGTCCAAACCTCCTATTCCCGTATGAGAGCTCCAGCATCTCTGACACAGGACACTGTATAATACTCTATGAGAGTTTATATTAATAGACCGTGTGAAAGCATATACTACTTTTCTAAACACTACACTTAGGATAGAACTGACAATAAGAAGTATCTTTTTCAGAGAAGTGAGTTGAGATTATGAATAAAGCAACATTTTACGCAATACATGAACATGCGATATGAAAAAAAAAATAATAATAATTATACTAAATTACAGTCGAATGCATTTATAACGAGTGCAAAAGGACCACGACATTTGCTCGTTATACACAGTGCTCGTAAAATAATCATAAATATTCGTGCATACTTACTATATTACTTTTTTTTATATATATTTGTACAGTACAAAACAAGTTGGTTAGTTTGTTTTGACTATCTTACTGTTGTTTGTTTCACTGGCTTATCGTTAGAGAAGACTCGTAAACCTAAAAAATCTTCAGTTCTACGCCCAGATTCCAAATGAGATTGAAGTTTTTCTGCACACTCAAAAGCCAGAGTATGTTGCTGTCGGTTCAGATTGAAATTCAACATATTCCTCATTGTATCATCGTCGCTTTCGCAACAACCATGGACTAGCACTCTGAACTAGGAGACGGGAGAAGCTTGGTTCAAATCCAGGTCGCGTCCGCGACTTAACCGTTCGAAGTTTTCCATGGTTTCTTCCGAAACATCATAAATATGAGTTAAGGCCTGTTTAGATGGTGCGGGCAAATGTCGGAACTCTAAGGAGTAAGAAGGGGGGGGGGGGTAATGGTCAATTTTCACTTGTAGGGCATTGTGATCGAAAAATTTATACTTTTTTTAATGACCAGTCGAGACCCAGACAGCACAGCAAACTTGCATCAAACTTGATTTATCAAGTCAATAAGCTTGAAAATTCCAAGCGTGTAAGCTTGATGCAAGCTTGAATCAAGTGTTCTAGTTTATACTTGCCCAGCTTGCATTAAGCTTGACATTTCAAGCTTAAAAAAATTTCTAAGTACATGGGGCGCCCGCTGGCTAACGCGCCCCACATAATTTATTTTTCCGCGCATTTTCCCCCTCTATGCTGAAATTTTAAGTTATTTTAATCTGTTACTATCAAACGTCCGGAGCTAGGATCGAACCCGGGCCTTTGGCTTCGCAGTCGAGCACGCTATCCATTCCGCCACCGGAGCCTTGTGCAGCTATGACTAAAGTTTGAAGTGACTTACCACGCTGTTTTCTCGCCAGATTGATAAGTGGGCGATGTGTTATTTGTTTCTTTTATTTTTCCATGGGATGCATCAAAATTAAAATAATGCATCAAAATAAATTAAATAAAAATTAAAATAAAAAAACACGTTTTAAAACTTTCAGTACCGCAACACTCATGAAGCAATACTGCTGGCCAAAATCGAGACAAACGACTGATTTTGAAATCAATTTCGTAGTATAATTGTATTTTATTTTGAAGAATTTCCATATTTGGAAATATAGAATGGGTTTACTTAACACAAATTTTGTGTTAAGTAATCTGAAATGAAAGAAACAGATAGTTAAACGTTACTTCGAAATGCTATATCACAGTTGCTAACATGTATGGAATACAAACACTTTAGTCATTTTTGTAAATATTTCTTAAAATAACAAATAATTGAAAAATTTTGCTATTTTTTAACGCAAAAAATTCTCTTTACAAATGTGGTTATTTTCCTACATATTGGTATGCTATATTGATATAGAGCATTTCGAAGAATTAAAAATAAGTTTAAATTAATTTATACAAAAGTAAATTTGAATTATTTTCATTGTTCATACTTAATAATTAAAAAATTTATTTAACTTCTGAATTTTTTTTTATCCTTTGTAATTTTATTTTAAAATTACAAAAGTGTAAGATGTAAAATTTTTGGGCCCTAAAATCTGTAGGCCCTGCGCAGTTGCCCCGTTTGCCCTGCCGGTAATATGGCACTGGTAATATAAAATAAAACACATCTTTTACGAACTTTCAGCAAATTTGATGACGCTAGACAATTAATGACCATTCTCTTTCACAGATGGCGCCATCAACGCTCCTTTAAAAGACAATTCAACTTGACTCCTGCAAGCTTGCTGCCAGCTTAGAATGAGTTGAACTGTCAAGCTTGCATTAATGCGTCAAATTCAAAGAAATGTCAAACTTGATTTAAGCTTATGTGCTGTCTGGGTATAACCGATAAAAGCTAACCCGTGAAATCGCAAAACCACACCCTCACACACAATGGAGAGACTGGACGGGAGATTTCTTCCCGTGAGCGTCTACTTCAATACATTGATTTAACCCTGTAGTTCGCGACATCGCCCATACATTCTAAACGGGTCTTTAGGACCCCTTAGAAAGACCTGCGCCCTTGGCCTAGATCGCACGTGTAGATAATTTCCGTAATCCCACAACAACAACAACAACATTGTCGCTTTCATAGACTGAAATGTTAAAAGAATTTTTCCTGGAAATGATAATCTGAGCTGGGGAGGTGGAGGTCAATACTTTTTTTTTTTTTAATATGCAAAAATATTTCTCATAGGGGTTTACTGGTTAAGGACACATGGAGCATAAATTGGCTTGAATTTTCAGTTATCGGCCTAAAAAGAGCAGACTGAGACGATTCCATACAAATTTAATTTATGTCGGTTTAGAATATATAAAAACTCAAAATATATCTTTTAAAAAGTAAACAAACATGGTTTGACTGCAACAAAGCTTTAGTTTTTAGCCTTTTCCTCAAAATGTGCTTTTTTGATGGTTTGGTACACTTTTCTAAAAATCTGTTTCAGGTAAACAGTTGAAACTTTCCACAATTGTTTAACTAACTTGTTTCTTTAAAAATACCTAACAGAGAGACATTAGAGACCTGTGAAAACATTTTGAAAATAATGATTTTTTTTGTTACTTTAATTTTTAGGATTTTTAAAGTATTTTTTAGTAAAATACTTTTACTTTTCTTTCTTCTCAGCCAAATTGAAAATCGCTTCTTATTATTCTCTTATGTTTTCTGATACCATACCAAATTTTAAGGGGATAAACTCAACTGTGTTTTAGAAAAGTGTACTAAACTAAACTAACATTCTGTACAAAAAGTTTCATAGAGATGTGCAAAAAGTTAATTAGTTCTTAAACAATTATTTATAATTATTTTTATTTTATATATAGATTTTAATGAGTGTATATACAGTGGACAAAAAATTCATTTCTATATTTTTAAATAAAATACTAGCAAAAGCTGCTTCTTTTTACTGGTAGAGATGTTCCATGTGTCCTTAAAAGCGAATTCCTATACAGACATAATATTGTACCAACCAAATATTTCCGATTTCCTTGTTAAATCAGAGTTCATTATAAACGAGTTCGACTGTAGTTTATTATATTTATAGCGTTGATATAAAGATGGAACGAATTGAAATTTGATTCCGACAGTTTATGTTTCTAAATATATACTACCATCTCTTGAAACAAATCTATATAAATAAAATTAGACTTTTGTCTGTACATAACTTGGAATTCAAAAATTTTGCGATTTCTATCCATTTCAAGCACCTGAAAATCTAGTACGACCATAAAAAAAAGTTTGTCTGTCAGTCATTCTATCGTTGTGTCCGTGACGCTTCTTTTGTTCGCGCATCACGTAAAAATGGCTGAAGCGAATGAAATGAACCTTGGTGGCATGATAAGTGATCACTCAACTTAAACTATAGACGTCGAACTTTTTAAAAATTTTGAAATTTTGCGAAAATCGCTTCAAACTGCGTACATTTTATGTTCGCGCATCACGTAAAAATGACGGAACCGAATGAAATGAAATTGGGTGAAATGATAGGTGGTCACGCAACTTAAACTACAGGCGCCGATTTTTTTAAAAATTTTGATTAGAATTTGAGATTTTGCGAAAATCGTTTCAAACTTCGTAAATTTTTGTTCGCGCATCACGTTATAACGACTAAATCGAATGAAATGATGTTTGGTGGCTTGATATTTGGTTACTCAACTTAAACTATAGGCGTCGAATTGTTTAAAAATCGATTAGACTTTGAGATTTTGCGAAAATCGTTTCAAACTCCATACATTTTTGCTCGCACATCACGTAATAACGACTTAATTGAAGGAAATCTGGTGGCATGATAGTTGGTTACTCAATTTAAACTAAGGCATCCAATTTTTAAAACATTTTGATTAGATTTTGAAATTTTGCAAAAATCGTATTAAACTGCGTTCATGTATGTTCACGCATCGCATAAAAATATCAGAAGCGAATGAAAAGCAATCGGGTGGCGTGATAAGGGGGTCCCTCAGCTTAAACTACAGGCGTCGAATTTTAAAAAAAAAATTTATTAGATTTTGAGATTATGCGAAAATCGTTTCAAATTGCCTTCATTCACGTTCAGGCATCACGTAAAACTTAAAATATAGGCGTCGGAGTTTTAAATATATTTTGATTTGATTTTCAGATTTTGCAAAAATTCTTTCAAAATGAGTACACATTTGTTCGAACATCACGTTATAACAACAAAAGCAAATGATATGAGATTTGGTAAAGTGATGGGGTTGCTCAACTTAAAGTATACGCGTCGAATTTTAAAAAATATTTTGATTAAATTTTGAAATTTTGTGAAAATTCTTTCAAAATAAGTGCTTATTTGTTAGAGTATTGCGTAATACGAACTAAAGCGAATGATATGAGATTTGGTGACATGATACGTGGTTGCTCCACTTAAACTACAGGCGTTGAATTTTTCAAAAATTTTTGATTTTGCGAAAATTATTTCAAAATGCGTAAATATTCGTTCGCGTATCTCTTAATAAAGACTAAAACGAATGAAATAAAATCAAGTGCATGATAGGTGTTAAAAAAAAAAAGTTCAATTAGATTCTGAGATTTTGCGAAAATAGTTTCAAAATGTGTAAAAATTTGTTGCGTATCACGTAACGACAAAAACATACAAATTGAAATTTTCTTGACATAATAGGTGATCACTGAACTTAAACTTTAGATGTCGATTTTTTTTTTTTTTTTTTTTTTTGAATAAATTCTGAGATTTTTCAAAAAGTTATCCAAAATGTGAAGATATTTGTCGATTATGTATAAACCACTGAAGCGAATGAAATAAAATTTAGTACCGTCACAGGTGGTGACTTAAACTATAGGCGTCAAAGTACTTTAAAATTTTTTAAAGATTTTGAGATTTTGTGAAAACTCAGGAGATGTTTGTTCCATTCCTGAAATACAGCAATGGAATTGAATGAAGTTTGGAATTACGTTAATTTTACGTTTAATTACGTTTGGAATGCAAGTTTATTTCAACTCTAAATGCCAAAACTGTTTTAAACATTTCATAGATTTTAGGATTTTGAGAAAATCATATAAATGTTTGTTCTCGCATCCTTTAAAAATGAATTAAGAGAATACAATGAAGTTTAGCTACATGATCAGCAACGACTAAAATAACAAACGTCGGATTTTTTGAAAATTTTGAATAAATTTTAAAACTCTTTTAAAAATGTTTATTTGCTTTCTTACATTTTGTGAAAACTGTGTATTTTTTATTTTTTTTAAGTATAATATTAAAATATTGCAATGAATGCCCCACCAGTAGCATAGCGCTAGCGCTTTGAACTGGGCGATGAAAGGTGCCTGGTTCGAAACCAGGTCGCGTCCGCCGACCTAACCGTTCGGAGTTTTCCGTGGTTTTCTCCGAAACTTCGCGTAAATACGGGTTAGAATCCCTTAGAAAGTCCCCCACGGAGGACAATCCCCCCTAGGCTTAGATCCCCTGAGCAGATATTTGGCCTTAACACCACATTTACATTTTATCTACAATGAATCAAACAAAATTTAGTTACAGGTTGAGAATGACCTCTTGACTTGAAAAACTCATTCAAACAAAATAAAATTTTAATTTTTAAAGTAAAAATAAATTTTCTATTGTAAATTTTACTCATCACTTTGTTACTCTCTTACATGGAATCTTTTAAAAATTTAAAAGAATTGAAAGTAATTGTTAGTAGATATGACAGGATAATATTGATTAAAGCACAATATACCGCATTAATAAATATTTCGGGAAACTAAAAGTGTTCTATTAATTTTTCAATAGTCGTCTTACAGCTGACTAAATGATAAGTAATTCTACGTCACATTAATATATCCCGCGGTAGTTTCAACAGAAGAAACTATATCTGGACTTCTTTTTTTTTTTTTTTTTTTTTTTTTGAGATTCTGTTTTGTCACAAGTAGTTATCATATTTTAGGAAAATGCTCTTTTCTTGCATTGCGAAGAGCGGGTGCACAGCCTATTTGCATAAAACGGTTGTCGACATCATGTAGCATCTAAGGTATTATTGTTATAACTTAAACCTAAAAAACAGTATGATGTAGAAACAGTGGCGCACCCAGAATTTTAGTTTAGGGGGGGTTAGGCTAGAAATACTGATGAACTCGGTTATTCTGACCTCGATTATATCTATAACGTCAAAATATTTTGTACCACTTGCCCATAAAACACTAGCCTACTATCAGCGTTACTGGTAATAGAGTCATAAATAATTCAGTGGCGTTTTAATCAAGTTCATTTAGTTAGTATTTCATGTACTAACTAAATATTTATTTAAAAACCAACATAATTATTTTAGAAATGATTTAAAGATGATTTTAGAATATTTTAATTAATTAGTAACAATTTTAAGTTTTTAAAGCTTTTCTCAGCTAACACTTTACCATTAGAGGGCCCATTGCCCCCTCCATATGTGTAGAAATGAGACATTTTGAAAGTGAGAAAATTTCGCTGCAAACCGCCAAGCTTTTCTTTTTCTGCTCGCGAATGACAACGATATAGTTTTTTGTGTCATAATATCAAAATGGTCTCAAGTTAGTACTCATACTAACTTTACGAGTAACTAATGAGTAACTTTACTCCAAGAACCAAATGATTTTGCTTATTTTTAGATTCCACATCACTGGAATCAATTCGAATTACACACGTAAGAAAAATTTTCATTCCCTACCGTGCGAAGAACGGGCACGCAGCTGGTTCTTTTAAAAATAAACAAGCATTGGTAATTGGTTTACATTTGGAGCCTAAGAATTTCAAAATTCACAAATAGCGCAAGTTTGACGCAGATAAGAAATTAAAGAAATAATCATAGTGAAATGTTAACAACAAAAACAGACTGGAAACAAGTGTTTCAAGTTGTTAGATATTTTACATTGGAGACCAAACTCACCACACTGAAATTCATTTTCATCAATCGGTTTACTCTCCGGTCGCACTTTAGGAAAGGACACCTTCTCAAGATTTCCCCAAGTAGTCGTTTAAGCCATCTCTCTCGAGTTTATATACATTATCCCAAGACAATAATAATAATAATAATCTTATCTAAAGAAGAAAGTTTTCCTTTCTTTTACAACTGGAGGAACACTGCTGCTCCAGTTCCCTGAGACACAAAAAAATTAGCAAACAGCAGAATAGCTAAGTGATGAAAGGGATTTTTTATTTTTCTCTTCTCTATCCCCATGCAGTTCAGTGCCATTGAATAGAAACGGCGATCGTTTCCGCTCGTTTTGTGTTCGGCAAGCTATCGGCATCTCTTCTTGAAGAAGAATGATTTGTGTTGCCAAAACACAACCACGAATAAAAAGTTCTTTCTTGAAAAGAGAGGTAGCGGGCAAGGCTTTCTTCTCCTTCGCAGGAATCGCTTCCTAATTGGCATTTTTACTTTCATTAACGAGGGGTGTTAAAAAGATATTTATTGTCGGCTGCAGAAGGTTCATTATGGTACGGAGTGGTGTTGATGGACAAGAGATATAACAACAACATCGAGGGTCGCCCATCAAGCGAATCCAAAATGCACCTGCGTTTGACCTCATTCACGTTCTAGTTCAAAGGGTCTGGTTGTAACACCGGCTGGCTTCCGTGCGCTAAGTTCTGTTACTATAAATTTAAAAGTTGTATCCAGAATGCAGATGAAGGCTGAATCGCATCTTCTGACCAGTATGTTTCAATACTATTTTGAATATCTCATCTGCAAATATGTCGTAAAATTTCCTGGCCCAATTTAGTCAGGCAAAGCTATGGACAGAAGAGCTCTCTCACTTAAACTATTTTAGGACAATAACGCTAATCGCACCAACCACTCTAGTCTGCTTCAATACATCCCATGGCGAGTTGCGTTTTTGAGCATTTTTGGCTCTAGTCGATGTGTTGACGGAAGTATCATAAGGACCCGCTCCAGCAGTTTTGCCGACCCGGACAAAATGCAAAATGGAAGCTCCCTCTTGCTAATAAAAAAATATTTGACAAATAAACTTGAAATCCAGTATTGACAGTAGTACCATATATAAATTTTTAGCGAAAGGAAAATTTGATAAATACTATATAAATTCCGATTGATTGGATATTTAGTATATCAATGTTTTTGACACCCTCGAATTTTGGTGCCCCAAACAAATGCAACGGTTGTCCGTCCCTAGAGTGTGCCCTCCTATCGTGTGAGATCCATGACAGTGGAGTCTTAACCCTTTGAGGTGCAACCCTTTCCCAATGCTGTAAAAAGGGCAGCCGTTGCCATCGCTCGACTTAACTACCAGCAAGATGGCGGAGCGATGGCAACGGCTGCCCTTTTTACAGCATTGGGCAATCTATCGCAGCTGTTCTCGCGTTCTTCTATTTTTCAGCAGATGTCAGTGCTGTTAAAAAAATAATCGTGACGATTTTTTTACGGGAAATGACGTGCTTAAAAAGTGAAGGATTCTCGTGGAGCTCTGTCACCCGCAACTATTTTTATAGAAATCCAATCTATTCTTCGTGACTGGCAACAGTCAAAACGTTAGAGTTGGGTGATCCCAGAGCGGGAACACTGCGCCTCAAAGGGTTAACTTAAGCGAGGATGCGTTCCGCAAGAATCTTCACGTAAGTGGAAATGTCGCTTTTTGAGATAGGGTATATATACGATTTTTCTGAACGCATACGCAAATATTTTAGACAGGTTCAGGTTAAGGAAGAGCTGACAGTCGACCCCAGTTTTTCCGAACCTTTTTAGCTGGCGGACCCCTTTTTCAGGCAAAAATCCCCGGCAGACCCCTGTCAGTCGGTGCGCACGCGACCCCTCCCCCCAGACTTTTCAGAGAGTCGAGCACTGGCACTAAACTACCTGTGGGTCAACACTTGGGAACCGCAGCCGCTGTGGCCACGGACCCCCTAGAAAGAGCCGGCGGACCCCTAAGGGGTCCGCGGACCACACGTTGGGAAGCCCTGGTCGACCCTACAGGAGAACTACAACTGTTAATGTCGGTTTTCAATATTTGTTCCATATCAAAAATCTAAGCAGAGCAGTAAAGCCAACAACTCATGGTATATTGCAGTGGAACAGTTACTGATTTATCTATATTATATTGAGGCTTTAAAATTTGTTTTTTCCTTGATTGAAAAGCAATTAATAAAAGTAAATATTTAAAATTAAATGAAATAAAAACAAAAAATAAATGAATATGTAGTATTCATTTATTTTTTCTAACTATGCATTACCATTTTCCACATAAATTAATGAATAAATTGATGCTGGCGCTTCTTACTGTTGGTGGATATCTCGCGTTGTGGTTGAAGAGCAATATCCACTCGTGTACAAGATAGATCGCGTTGTGCGCGAGTTTGAATACCCAGGTTACGGGTTTATCTCTAACCTCTTTTAATGAATTTTTCTTTTAAAAATCATTCCCATTAAGAGGCATTGCATGGGAAAATCAGGCAGCGGGTTTCCATCACCATCTTAGAATTTTGCCTTACCCAAGCAAAGAACAAATCTGAAATATTTTTTCTTGCCTCGTTTAGCTTTGGAGTCATGTGGGGGGGGGGGGGGGTCAAAATACGCCAGAGGAGTGAGGTAGAAATAATTTAGGGCCATTTTTGCCACTTCATTGTCTCGACTGTGACTGGCTCTGAGGCGCTTCAGAGAATTTTTTCTTTTTACCTGATAATATACCTTGAATATTAACATATCAAAGTAAAAATTCATTCGAAAATAGTCAGAGCCCCCCCCCCCCAATTTCATAAAAAATACAGTTTTTAAGAATGCTTTAAATCTTGGCTCTGACGTGATGTAGAAAACATTTTTGCACAGTGCAGTTATACATCTTCAGATAAAGTGAATCATATGTTTAAAATTTTTGAAGGCCCCCCCCCATGGCCCCTCGGTACGGGGCCTAAAATATGGCCCTTAATGCCAATTTATGCAATATCGAAGGATAGGTACAGCGGGCGCCGACTTCCCACATGAGCGAGGCCCGATTATGACCAACGGGGCACCGGGCATTGATGAATTTGGGGTCCCCCAACTATTTATGAAATTTCTTTTATTTTTCATAAAATTTTGATATAAAAAAGAATATTTCAGAACAGAATTTGAAATTGGGGGCCCTGGGTAAAGTCCCGATTTGCCCATGCAATAATAAGGCTCTGCACATTAGAACGATTGCCATGGAGATGTAGTATCAACCTAGTAGTTTCTTATTATGAAAAAACATTTTTTGTGGGTACAACTGTTTCCAAGAAAAATCCCAAAAAGTACCTCCCTATTTGGGACATTCCACTGATACGCATGGGGCATTTCGGCATGACTTTTAGAAGTTTAATCGACTGTAGCAATATTGAAAATTAAACTTATCCTGCATGTATTACAAATATTTCCTCCATATTTCACAAATAGCTCTTTTAGTGTCACTCATAATGTATATTCAAGTGTCACTCATAAGAATTAAATTACGCTGTATGAGGATCTCTGTAACTATTGAACCGATTCAAAAACCTTTTTAACTGATAGAAAGCTACACTATTTCGGAGTATTATAGGTTACCTTTCATGCATGCAGCTTAAATAGTTCTTTTACAGGGACATTCAAAAGAATTTTAGTACATAGTTCAAAAGAATTTTAGTACATAGTTCAAAAGAATTCTAGTGCTATAGGGTCGTCTCTGTAACTACTGAACAGATTCTAAAGATTTTTATACTGAAAGCTACACTATTCCTGAGTAACATAAGCTAAAATTCATGCATGTAGCATAATTTACAGGAACACTCAAAGTAATTCGTAAATAATGTCATAATTGTCTCCATTCGCGAAATGAGGGGGGGGGGAGAATTCTATCTAAATTGATTAACATATACCATGTTTTATATTTCATTTAAAATAAACAAAAGTAAATATTTAAATGCAGCCATTTTTGTCATCAATTTCCATTTTGTTATTCATACATACTCATTTCTCTCTGAACCCAATTCTAAAGCCGATTCTGACGAAGTCGCTGGTAGAAGCCATGGACTCCGCCAGCTATGGCTTCCGTCAGGAAATCAGTGCCAGAGGTCCTGGGGCGACAAAGGAGGGGGTGGCCCTAATTATTTCTGAAACAACTTGGCAATTTTTTCAACGACTAGTGTGACGAAGTGGGTTTGTGTTAACTCATAGCCATAGAGGTCCAGTGTTCTATTCCCATGCAGGTAGATTTTATTTATACAAAAAAAAAAAATGAAGAAAACCTGAAACCTTTTCAAATTTTAAATACGCACCAAAGTGCTATATATTAAAAGCGTATTATAATTTATGCGTCGTCCCTATTTTCTTCCTTATTCCATAAGGTTGGAAAGTGTATCATTGTTCATGAGTGAGCAGTATTTTTCTTTCTTATTTTATAAAAACCATCTTTGGAATCGAAATCTATCTTAAAATCGCCTACTAAAACTATTTTACAATCTTCGCCAAGTATATTACAACTATACTTCACAGTTTTAAATATTGTTCGAATGTGCATCATAATCCATGAGTGTGCAGTGTTTGTCTTTCTTGGGTAGATTTCTACTTTAGCGCCCCAACTCTCGCCAAGGTTTCGATCATTAAACATATAGAGTAATCATGACGATTTTTTGTATTTATGTGACAATCGTAATTTAGAATTAAAATGGCGATTTGGAACAACCTGTAAGTACAGCATTCCGTTACATTTTTATTTATTTTGGGTTGCCAATTAATGTAGTTTTAATAATTATGTGTCTTCAAATTCCTTAACTAGTGCGTTTATCACTAATTTGTTCACTTTAGTTTTCATGTTAGGGAGCGTTGAAACTTGTGCATAACTCCTAGAGACCCATGTCTTCCAAGCTCGCCAAAGGGCGGGGAAGTTTTAGGTTGGCGAAAGTGGGGGCGTTAAAATAGGAATCAACTCTTTCTTGAACCATAAAGCATATCTTTGGAATCCAAATATATCTTAACCTACGCCTATTGATACTCTTTTAAAATCTTCACCAGGCATATTCGAACTATAGGCATATTCCAAATATATCTCGTAGACATTTTAAATACTGTTTGGAATGAGCATCATAATCCATGAGTGTATCGTGTTTTCCTTCTTTGTTCCATAAAACACTTCTTCGGAACAGAAATCTATATTAAAATCGCCTACCAAAACTGTTTAACAACTTTCGCCAGGCATAGTCAAACTGCACTTCACCTTTATAAATACCATTTGGAAAGTGTATCATAATCTATGATGTGTACCTTATTTGTTTTGACTATTCTATAAAACACTTCTTCGGAATTAAAATCTATATTTAAATCGTCTACTAAAACTATTTTACAATATTCGATAGGGGTTTTCTAACTACACTCAAAATATATTTATTTACTAGCTGCTACCCGCGACTTCGTCCGCGTCGGCTTTAGAATTAGGTCCCGAGAGAAATGAAGCATGTGTGAATAACAAATATGTTTGCGGCAAAAGAAACTGCATTTAAATATTATTTGCTTTTTACTTGTTTTAAATGAAGTATAATGCATGGCAGTATACTTCATTTAAAATAATAGAGTATGCAGAGATACTAAATTTAGATTTTATTCAGGCATCTGGCGAAGAGAGACAGTTACGACAGTATTTGCGAACTGTTTTGTAAAAGAAATATTTATGCCATATGCATGAATTTTAGCCTATGTTAATCGGGAATAGAGCAGCTTTCTATTAGTGAAAAAGTTTTAGAATCGGTTCTGTAGTTACAGAGATACCCAGAGAGCGTAATGTAGTAGTTATTTTGAGTGTTCTTGAAAAGGAACTATTTACGCTACATGCATGAATTTTAGCCTATAATACTCAAGAATAGTGCAGCTTACTATCAGTAAAAAAAGTTTTTAGGAATCGGTTCAGTACTTACAGAGATGCACATAGAGCGTAATGTAATTCTTATTAGCATCCCTGTAAAAGAACTATCTGTGATATATGCATTAGAGGTAGCCTATAACACTTAGGGTGACACCAGTGTCTAAGAAGTTCTGCTCTCAAAACTGCAAGGCGGGAGTGTCCAGGTTCAAACCCCGGTCGCGCCTGTCGACCCAGCCGCTCGCATTTTTCCGTGGTTTTCTAAAAAAACCTCACGTAAATACGGGCTAGGATCCCTTAGAAAGTTCCCCACAGAGTAATTCTCTTTATAGACCTAGGACCCTAGAGCAGTCAATCGGTCTTAACCCTTTAACGCGCAGTGTTCCCGCTCTAAGAACACCAAACTCTGACGTTTTGACTGTTGCCAGTCACAAAGAATAGATTTGATTTCTATAAAAATTGGTACGGGTGACATAGCTCCACGAGAATCCTTTACTTTTTAGCACGTCATTTCCCGTAAAAAAATGGTCACGATTATTTTTAAATGCACTGACATCTGCTGAAAAATGGAAGAATGCGAGAACGGCTGGATAGATTGCCCACTGCTGAATAAAGGGCAGCTGTTGCCATCGCTCGACTTAATTACCAGCAAGATGGCGGACTATCGAAACGTTCATCGCGTGCCACAGAGACGCTTTTTTGACGACGACTGGCTGTGCGGCACTGCCAGCTGCGTCAAAAAAGGGTCTCTAGATCTGTGGCACGTGATGAACGTTTCGATCGTCCGCCATCTTGCTGGTAGTTAAGTCGACCGATGGCAACGGCTGCCCTTTTTTCAGCATTGGGAAAGGGTTGCGCCTCAAAGGGTTAATCCAAAAACAAACAAACAATAATACTCAGGAATAATGTAACTTTCAATCAGTGAAAAAAGTTTTAGAATTGGTTTAGTAACTACAAAATTTCCATAGAGCGCAACGCATTAGCATTATTTTGGGTGTCTTTGTAAAAGAATTATTTATGCTATATGCTTGAAAGGTTGCCTGTATGTTAATCCAGGGCATAAGCTATCTTCATTACAATTTTTTTCAAATCCGTTCAACCATTTTTGTGTGATTCAGTCAAAAACATCCAAACACGCAAACGTACACATTTATATTATTGGAAGGATTTAGAAATTTATGAACTTTAAGAAACACATCTGGACTTTTCTTTGTACTTACGTATTATCCTGGCGGTCATTCCCGCCAAACTGTTTTTCCGTCAAATGAGTTGCCAAACTGTTGTTAATCGTCTTAAAAACAATTAATAATTTCATGTGCCCGGCATTTATCTAGGCGAAAAATCGCTCGTCTTGGCGGACCGCCGGGATAATACGTAAGTACCCTTTTCTTTACTTATGCTTTTTAATTTGGCGTAAAATCAACATAATTTTCATACAAATTTATGGTTTTCAAATGCATGTGATTTTGCAAATAGAATTTCTGCTTTATTTCAAAAGCATAAATCATTTTGTGCGGCGATAAAACAGTTTTAAATTAATAATTAGAAAAGTAATTAAATTTTCAAAATTTTGAGCCTCAGGTACACTTTACCGAAGTCATGGGCTCAGTCATGTTCAAATTTTCAAAGCTCTGCTTTCTGTAGATTTGTCTGGAGAACATTCATTTTTATTATTATAAATAGATAGATTTGGCATAAAACTGACATAATTTCCGTGGTATTTAATGTTTTTCGCATGCGCTTCTTCATTGAAGTAATAGCATTCATGTTAGCTCAAAACATGAATCATTTGATACGGGCGAAACTCGCCAAGCATGGCAACGTAAAAATGGTTTTTAATTAATAATTAAAAAAGTAATTAAAAATCTAAAATTCTAAGTAGCCTATAACCAACTCCAGGGTCCCATCTATATCAAAACCAAAATACACCCTAATCGATTCAGCGGTTTAGGCGTGAAAGCGTCATAAACAAACAAACAAACAAACAAACACACAAACAAACAAACTCACTTTCGCATTTATAATATTAGTTAGGATTTCATGCGTGGCGTATGTTTTGCTTGTGAGTCCGTTATTCTGATTGAGTTTCGAAAGGGGTTTTAAACTCGTGACGTCAAAGTGGCGCACATTTCACATGTGAAAACTCGGTTATTTTTAAATAATTTTATTTTTTTTTTTTCAACTGGCAATTTTAATCATTGTTACTGTCTCCAAGACAACCAAACCGCAAGATATCATACCGAAATTTTAAGCTGCTGCGATTGAAATGAAAATCCTTCTTTACTTAAAAATTCGTAAAAAATCTCCTAATTTATATTTTCCTATGGTTTTTCTTTTAAAAGAGGGCAAAATGTATGCTCCGTCATTTGACAAAATATATAAAAGTTATGACGGATAGAATTCAAGATGCAGCAGTTTTAAAAATATTTTACGAAAGTCAGCGTCAAATTTAATTTTATTTGAAAAATTCCCAAAAATCTGAATTATGTTACACAATCCGAACAAACAATTTTTAAAAGAAAATTTTCTCCTCTATCCGATGATGTAAATTTCGCTTTACTGCGAGTGCAATTACCGGCGTTATTACGTATTAAGCGAGAAAAATCGCTAAAAATCGGACAAAACATAAAATAAAACATTTTCTAATTCGAATTTCGAAAAAATCGCTCCGAGGCGTGTTAGGATCTGTCCCAGTGAAGCCGTATGCAAAATTCGGTGGGTCTGCGACCAACGGTCTCGGCGCAATGCGATTGAGAGATGCGCGCAAGAAGATCCGTGGTCACAAACTTGCCTACCTACATACATAGCTACATACAATGTTTACTCTCAGATTTTATTATATACTAGCTGCGTACCCGTTCTCCGCACGGTGGGAAACGCATATTTTCCTTAAACATATATAATTCGAATTAAACACAGTAATTCGGAATCTCAAAACGTGAAAAAATACTTGAATCGTGACTAAAAGTTGACGTCATGAGTGCAAATTTTAGACGATTGCAACATGGCACAAAAACTACGTCAATGTGACTGGCGATCAAAAAAGAAAGAACTTTCTGGTATGCAGACAAAAGTTTTCTCTTTCGAAAAATGCCCGATTTCTACATCATATAATTCTCTTTGTGAGGTTTAATTTATAACATTAATATAAGTAAATACCACATAAATAACATTACATGATGTTGACAATAATTTTATCTTGCATTTTTCAAAGCGTGGACAATGCATTAGGGCAGTTATGTTACACACGACTTTATTAAATTTTACCTAAATTAAAAAACCTACATGAAACAATGGATGCATCATTTACGTTTAAAAGCCAAAAATGTACCCTGCTCCGGTGAAAATCATGTCGCTTTTGTAAATGAAAACGTTCGTGATGTAACTTCTGAGAAAAAACTTATTACCCTTATTGAACTCTTAATGCAGTATCACACATGTTACATAAAAGTGACGTTTATCTCACTGTCAATTCGCGCTAAATAAATAACTAATTTCATTTTTCATTTTTTACAGATCACATTTGACCCCTTTATAACATGGGTCTACAACACGAATTCTTCGAACACGACGAAAACATTACGATCGTTTTCGTGTAACACGTTAAAAGAGACTCGTACAGCACGGTGAAATGAGACATATGTTCTGATATTACGACGCCTTAGCTCCTGCAATTAACATTCCTTTTGGATGGCAACACCAAACATCATTGCATTTTTACGGAGCCCGAATAAGTTTTGCCGCGATTATACCGCGCAGTTCGCACTCCAGGTGGAGTATAGCGCAGGACCCATACAACACGGATTCCTATAACACGGAACTTATCTACCGTGTTAGGGAATCTACTGTAGTTGCATAGTGTCAAATTCAATAGTTAAGAAAATTCTGGGTTGCCGTATTTAGTAATATTTCATCTCATCTTGGTGGCCGAAATGTATTAAAACCAAATATCCCAACTGTATCAAAAGTAAAATTTACTAAAGGAAAAATTTTTAATTTGGTATAACCCTCAGAACAACTTCGGAGTTTGCCATCTATGACGGTTTTTCATGACGTGACAACTTATGCTTGCGTACAGTGGCGTAGCCAAGGAGGGGATAGGGGGTCACAACCCCCTCAAGCGGAGTTTTTTGCCATACAAAATGCATATTCTTCACTCCCTTATCGCACACACGTGTACATATATGTGAGTTGCAGTAGTCGTAACATTCCCATGAAATATTTCTGGCTACTCTTGCTTAATCAATATACTTCAGGATCGGAATCTCCGCGGTAAAAAAATGGTCTAAAAAATGTGACACCAGAAAATTCTGATTAACACAATGGGATTACACATATACGCGCCGGACATAAGCTCTTGCTTCCGGAGGAGCAAATACATTAGAGGGTATGTGCTGCTCCGAATAATCTGCCAGCAAAAATGACGTAAAAAATGACTTCCGCACTCGAAGGAAATAAAATTAAAGGTATGTAGAATTGCATAAAAACTTCGTTTATTTTTAAGGTGCAAGTCTGTTACAGTTCTATTTTTTCACAATTGATGCGTTTTCACTTTTTCGATTCTTAAAAGCTGTAGAAATGAGTGGTTTCACTTAATTGTAAAATTTAACAACTTAAGTGGCAACAATGGATTCCGTTGCTACGGAAACTATAGCAATGTTAAAAATAGAACATGAAATGAGTTATTCATGTTTACTTTGGTAGAACTGCCATATTGGCGAAATTAACACTGCCAGTCGATGGCAAATAGCTCAAACCACAAATTAAACTTGACACTAAAGGCAATACGCAATGCTCTGTTTGGCGGAATTTAGAAAAAAAAAATACCTATGCATACGCTAGTAACATTGTCTCATCTCAATTGTGGAATGGAATTAATAATATGTACAGAGTTGCACTACATTTGAATATTTTTCGCCAACTTTGCTAAGAAATGTACTAAAGTAGGAATCAACAAACATTTCAATTCGTAAAACAAAAAATATATTAGACAGTACTAATTACGCCTTTCTAACAGCTTCTAGTAAAAGAAACTTCCGTAGCGCTGCTTTAAAAAATAAGAATCAATTATTTATTACACAGTACTTCGATCGCCAAATGCCAACATTTTGCAAGATATTTTTATTTTCAGGGAATCATTCGAAGCATTGATTTAACAGCAATCAAAATGGGAAATAGTTATCTATCATTTATATGGTTCCATCGCCAAAATTTGATGATGGCATATTATTGATAAAGAGCAGTTATTTAAATTATTATTAACTATAACGGGTTTTAATCACCGTTAACTACCATGTACAAAATGCGAGAATTTCAATTTTCTGAAATTTGGCGGAATTCCTCTACATTGAATCAGTTTACTTAATTTGGTGAAAATTCTATAGATCGTTTAAAATCGCCTTAATAACTGCATTATTTCTGTATGAAACATCGAAGTATAGCGCCGTAAAATTTATACTTGTTATTAAAAATGCTATTTCGTTACGCTCTCAGTAATTTGCGCCAAGCCCAAAACTGTACAAATCGGTAGAACCTACTACTTTCTCAAAATCGCCAAATGAGCCATTTTTTTTTCGGCCAAACTAAAAAATATACATATTAGGGTCGGAAATCTCTCAATCCCTTATTCTTTTACACATAAAAAACATTGAATTCCAGGTCTGATTTAACACGAACGCAATATTTTAATTAAAAAATAACTTTGTCAATAATCTAAACAGAAAAAAATCATTATTATTTTATTTTTACTGCAGGAGTGTAAATAATTTAATAAAATAGCCAAACATGGCAAACTCGATGCTTATTTCTCACTTTTTTGACTACAGGGGTTACAATCACGGAATTGCGGAGAGCAAAAATTAGCGTTTTTGATGGGGGTTTTTATCAATATCTCCTAAACTAATTCGAATTTCGAAATTTAAATTAGCGGAGGTTCTTTCTCGAATTTTTCCGAATTCGTGGATACCTCGTTCGAAACTCAACTCCCAGCCGTTTAGGAGGAGATGATGCTACACACACACACACACACACACACACACACACACACACACACACACACACACACACACACACACACAGAGAGAGAGAGAGAGAGAGAGAGAGAGAGACGCGCACAGATTTTAATAGTATAGACTAGCTGCGTACCCGTTCTCCGCACGGTGGGAAACGCATATTTTCCTTACACATATATAATTCGAATTAAACCTAATAATGCGAAATCTCAAAACGTGAAGACTAAAAGTTGACATCATGAGTGCAAATTTTAGACTATTGCAACCGCACACAAAAACTACGTCAATGTGACTGGTGATCAAAAAAGAAAGAACTTTATGGTATGCAGACAAAACTTTTCTCTGTCGAAAAATGCCTGATTTCTACATCATATTATTCTCTTTGTGAGGTTTAATTTATAGCATTAATATATAGTATACGACATAAATTAATATATAGAATACGACATAAATAACATTACATGATGTTGACAACAATTTTATCTTGCATTTTTCAAAGCGTGGACAATGCATTAGCGCAGTTATGTTACACACGACTTTATTAAATTTTACCTAAATTAAGAAACCTACATGAAACAATGAATGCATCATTTACGTTTAAAAGCCAAAAATGTACCCTGCTCCGGTGAAAATCATGTCGCTTTTGTAAATGAAAACGTTCTTGATGTAACTTCTGAGAAAAAGCTTATTACCCTTATTGAACTCTTAATGCAGTTTGTAAATGAAAACGTTCTTGATGTAACTTCTGAGAAAAAGCTTATTACCCTTATTGAACTCTTAATGCAGTATCACACTTGTTACATAAAACTGACGTTTATCTCACTGTCAATTCGCCCTAAATAAATAACTGATTTCATTTTTCATTTGTTACAGATTACAGTTGACCCCTTTATAACATGGGTCTACAACACGAATTCTTAGAACACGACGAAAACATTACGATCGTTTTCGTGTAACACGTTAAAAGAGACTCGTACAGCACGGTAAAATGAGACTATGTTCTGATATTATGACGCCTTAGCTCCTGTAATTAACATTCCTTTTGAATGGCAACACCAAACATCATTGCATTTTTACGGAGCGCAAATAAGTTTTGCCGCGATTATACCGCGCAGTCTGCACTCCAGGTGGAGTATAGCGCAGGACACGTACAACACGGATTCTTATAACACGGAACGTATCTACCGTGTTATAGAGAATTTACTGTAGTCGCATAGTGTCAAATTCAATAGTTAAGAAAATTCTGGGTTGCCGTATTTAGTAATATTTCATCTTACCTTGGTGGCCGAAATTTATTAAAACCAAATATTCGAACTGTATCAAAAATAAAATTTACTAAAAGTAAAATTTTTAATTTTGTATAACCCTCAGAACAACTTCGGAGTTTGCCATCTATGACGGTTTCTCATGACGTGACAACTTATGCTTGCGTACAGTGGCGTAGCCAAGGAGGGGATAGGGGGTCACAACCCCCCAATCGGAATTTTTTGCCATACAAAATGTATATTCTTCACTCCCTTATCGCAAACACGTGTACATATATGTGAGTTGCAGTAGTCGTAACATTCCCATGAAATATTTCTGGCTACTCTTGCTTAATCAATATACTTCAGGATCGGAATCTCTGCGGTAAAAAAATGGTCTAAAAAATGTGACACCAGAAAATTCTGATTAACACAATGGGGTTACACAAATACGCGCCGGACATACGCTCTTGCTTCCGGAGGAGCAAATACATTAGAGGGTATGTGCTGCTCCGGATAATCTGCCAGCAAAACAGCAAAAATGACGTAAAAAATGACATCCACACTCGAAGGAAATAAAATTAAAGGTATGTAGAATTGCATAAAAACTTCGATTATTTTTAAGGTGCAAGTCTGTTACAGTTCTATTTGTTTCACAATTGATGCGTTTTCACTTTTTCGATTCTTAAAAGCTGTAGAAATGAGTGGTTTCACATAATTGTAAAATTTAACAACTTAAGTGGCAACAATGGATTCCGTTGCTACGAAAACTATAGCAATGTTAAAAATAGAACATGAAATGAGTTATTCATGTTTACTTTGCTAGAACTGCAATATTGGCGAAATTAACACCGCCAGTCGATGGCAAATAGCTCAAACCACAAATTAAACTTGACACTAAAGGCAATACGCAATACTCTGTTTGGCGGAATTAAAAAAAAAATATCTATGCATACGCTAGTGACATCGGCTCATCTGAGTTGTGGAATGGAATTAATAATATGTACAGAGTTGCACTACATTTGAATATTTTTCGCCAACTTTGCTAAGAAATGTACTAAAGTAGGAATCAACAAACATTTCAATTCGTAAAACAAAAAATATATTAGATAGTATTAATTACGCCTTTCTAACAGCTTCTAGTAAAAGAAACTTCCGTAGCGCTGCTTTAACAAATAAGAATCAATTATTTATTACACAGTACTTCGATCGCCAAAATGCCAACATACACCATTTTGCGAGATTTTTTTGTTTTCAGGGAATCATTCAAAGCATTGATTTAACAGCAATCAAAATGGGAAATAATTATCTATCATTTATATGGTTCGATCGGCAAAATTTAATGCAGGCTTATTATTGATAAGTAGCAGTTATTTAAATTATTATTAACTATAACGGGTTTTAATGACCGTTAACTACCATTTACAAATGCGAGAATTTCAATTTTCTGAAATTTGGCGGAATTCCTCTAACTTAAATCAGTTTACTTAATTTTTGGTGAAAATTCTATAGATCGTTTAAAATCGCCTTAATAACTGCATTATTTCTATATGAAACATGGAAGTATAGCGCCGTAAAACTGATACTTGTTATTAAAAATACTATTTCGTTACGCTCTCAGTAATTTGCGCCAAGCCCAAAACTGTGCAAATCGGTAGAACCTACTACTTTCTCAAAATCGCCAAATGAGCCATTTTTATTTCGCCAAACTAAAAAATATACATATTAGTCTCGGAAATCTCTCAATCCCTTATTCTTTTACACATAAAAAACATTGAATTCCTGCTCTGATTTAACATGAACGCAATATTTTAATTAAAAAATAACTTTGTAAATAATCTAAACAGAAAAGAATCATTATTCTTTTATTTTTACTGCAGGAGTCTAAATAATTTAATAAAATAGCCAAACATGGCAACCTAGATGCTTATTTCTCACTTTTTTGACTACGGGGTTACAATCACGGAATTGCGGAGAGCAAAAATTAGCGTTTTTGATGGGGTTTTTTATCAATATCTCCTTAACTAATTAGAATTTCGAAATTTAAATTAGCGGAGGTTCTTTCTCGAATTTTTCCGAATTCGTGGATACCTCGTTCGAAACTCAACTCCCAGCCGTTTAGGAGGATATGATGCTACACACACACACACACACACACACAGACAGACGCGCACAGATTTTAATAGTATAGACTAGCTGCTTACCCGTTCTCCGCACGGTAGGAGACGAATATTTTCCTTACACACATATAATTCTAATTAAACCCAGTAATAGGAATCTCTAATAGTGAAAAATTGCTGGAATTCTGACGAAAAGCTGACTCCATGAGTGGAAATTTGAGACGATTGCAATATGATGACACAAAAACTACACCATTGTCACTGGCGATCAGAAAAGTAAGAAGTTTACGATATGCAGACGAAACTTTTCTCTTTCGAAAAATGCCTTATTTCTACATCATATAATTCTCTTTTTTTAGATTTTATTTATAGCATTCATACATACCATATGAATAACATTACATGATGTTGAATAATATTTTATCTTATCTTGCATTTCGTAAAGCGTGGACAATGCATCAGCACAGTTATGTTGCAGATGACTCTGAAGTTGAAAAATTAGTTTTAAACCTTATTAAATTTTACCTAAATTTAAAAAACCTACTCGAAACAATCGATGCACATTGTACGTCCAGAAACCAAAATGCACCCTGTTTCCGTGAAGATCTTGTCGCTTTCGTAAATGAAAACATTTGTGACGTAACTTAAGTGGAAAAGCTTATTACTCTTACTGAACTCTTAATACTGTAGCACACGTGTTACATAAAACTAATGTTGATCTCACTGCCAATTCACACTAAATAAATAACTAATTTCATATTTTATTTTTAACATAGATTAATTGCATAGTGTCAAATTCAATATTAAACAAAATCTGAAGTCGTTTCTAGAGCTCTTGGTCTTGTAACTGGAGTAACTGGAATATATATGAAAAAATAAATAGAACTTTAACATATAAGTCATTTATATGAAATATTCTAAGCACATCGTATCCCGTTATTCGGAAAGATTTCACAAACACCATGGGAAGAAAGAGCAATTAATTTCATATTATATTTTGTATTCCTTGCAAGCGCCTTTGTTATGTACATGATTGCAGTATCATTCTCGTACACGATGCTTATCCTATAGTCTCTGGTGATTTATTTAGGATTTTCATTTCATATTCCTGACTTTTCATAACTTCGAAATTTTGGTGCTTTGCGCCTGTGAATAATAGATTATCATTTCACATTACGGCTACCAATTAAATAGTTTTCCATATTGCTTCTTCCACGTTAACGACGTTAATCTGCCTTTTTCTAGTTAAAAAAAAAAGGCCTACAAAGTTTCATTGCTTCAATTTATACACACAGAGGGGTTAGACCAAAACCTCCTATAGGTTTTGATTAGACAAATACGCACCCGACAAAAGCGCTTCCTTATGTCCGCCGAAGCAGCACATACGTTAGCGTGTAATGTGCTTCTCTGCATAATCTGAGAGCAAAACAGAAGACAATGACGTGAAAATGACGTTACACGCGAATAAAATGAAAAATATGCAGAATTGCCGGAAAAAACTTCGATTATTTTTAATGCGCAAATATGTTAAAATTCTATTTGTTTCATATTTAATGCGTTTTCACTTTTTGGGGTCTTAAGAGCTGTAGAAATGAGTGGTTTCACTTAATTATTAAATTGAACAACTTAAGTGGCAACAATGGATTCCGTTGCTACGGAAACTGTAGCAGTGTTAAAAATAGAATATGATATGATTTATTTATGTTTACTTTGCTAGAACTGCCATTTTGGCGTAATTAACGTCGGCAGTCGATGACAAATAGCCAAAATGAATCACACATTAAACTTGGCAATAAATGCAATAATTTAAAGGCATTATCAGCTAGTCATACTGGGTTTAAAAAATATTCTCATTCATCTCAAACAGCATTCGTATTTATAAAGACTTCCTATTTTATTACACCTTGTTTGGCGGGATTAAAAAATATTATCTATTCATACGCTCGTAACACCAACTCATATCAATCGGGGCATAGAATTAGCAATACAAATGAAAAAGTTTAATTTTCTGAAAATTGACGGTGTTTCCCTAACTTAAATCAATTTATTTAACTTGATGAAAATCATTTAAAATCGCCTTAATAACTGCATTATTTCTGAACAGAAAATTAAAATTTCAGGCTAAATTCTAGAAAAACCTACACTTGTTTTTAAAAATACTATTTCTTTACGCTCTCAGTAAATTGCGCCAAGCCTAAAATTGTGCAAACCACTAGAATCCACTTTTTCAAAATCGCCATATAAGCCATTTTTTTTCCGCCAAATTATACGGTTATACACTTTAATCTCTGAAATTTACAAATCCTTTTTCTTTTGCGTATAAAAAATATTGAATTCCTGCTCTGATTTCCCACGCAGACGATATTTTAATTAAAAAATAACCTAGCAAATATTCGAAACAGAAAAAAAAGTATTATTCCTTTATTTTTAATGCAAGAGTGTAAATCATTTAATAAATTCGCCAAACATGGCAACCTCGATGCTTATTTCTCACATTTTCACTACAGGGGTTACAATCGCGGAGTTGCGGAGAGCAAAAATTAATGTTTTTGACGGGTTTTTTTATCAATATCTCCTAAACTAATTCGAATTTCGAAATTTAAATTAGCGGAAGACCTTCCTCGGAATTTTTCGAATAAGTGGACACCTCGATTGAAACTCAACTCCCAGCGGTTTCGGAGGAGATGATGCTACACACAGACAGACAGACGCGCACAGATTTTAATAGTTTAGTATAGACTAGCTGCTTACCCGTTCTCCGCACGGTAGGAGACGAATATTTTCCTTACACACATATAATTCTAATTAAACCCAATAATAGGAATCTCTAATAGTGAAAAATTGCTGGAATTCTGACGAAAAGCTGACTCCATGAGTGGAAATTTGAGACGATTGCAATATGATGACACAAAAACTACACCATTGTCACTGGCGATCAGAAAAGTAAGAAGTTTACGATATGCAGACGAAACTTTTCTCTTTCGAAAAATGCCTTATTTCTACATCATATAATTCTCTTTTTTTAGATTTTATTTATAGCATTCATACATACCATATGAATAACATTACATGATGTTGAATACTATTTTATCTTATCTTGCATTTCGTAAAGCGTGGACAATGCATCAGCACAGTTATGTTGCAGATGACTCTGAAGTTGAAAAATTAGTTTTAAACCTTATTAAATTTTACCTAAATTTAAAAAACCTACTCGAAACAATCGATGCACATTGTACGTCCAGAAACCAAAATGCACCCTGTTTCCGTGAAGATCTTGTCGCTTTCGTAAATGAAAACATTTATGACGTAACTTAAGTGGAAAAGCTTATTACCCTTACTGAACTCTTAATACTGTAGCACACGTGTTACATAAAACTAATGTTGATCTCACTGCCAATTCACACTAAATAAATAACTAATTTCATATTTTATTTTTAACATAGATTAATTGCATAGTGTCAAATTCAATATTAAACAAAATCTGAAGTCGTTTCTAGAGCTCTTGGTCTTGTAACTGGAGTAACTGGAATATATATGAAAAAATAAATAGAACTTTAACATATAAGTCATTTATATGAAATATTCTAAGCACATCGCATCCCGTTATTCGGAAAGATTTCACAAACGCCATGGGAAGAAAGAGCAATTAATTTCATATTATATTTTGTATTCCTTGCAAGCGCCTTTGTTATGTACATGATTGCAGTATCATTCTCGTACACGATGCTTATCCTATAGTCTCTGGTGATTTATTTAGGATTTTCATTTCATATTCCTGACTTTTCATAACTTCGAAATTTTGGTGCTTTGCGCCTGTGAATAATAGATTATCATTTCACATTACGGCTACCAATTAAATAGTTTTCCATATTGCTTCTTCCACGTTAACGACGTTAATCTGCCTTTTTCTAGTTAAAAAAAAAGGCCTACAAAGTTTCATTGCTTCAATTTATACACACAGAGGGGTTAGACCAAAACCTCCTATAGGTTTTGATTAGACAAATACGCACCCGACAAAAGCGCTTCCTTATGTCCGCCGAAGCAGCACATACGTTAGCGTGTAATGTGCTTCTCTGCATAATCTGAGAGCAAAACAGAAGACAATGACGTGAAAATGACGTTACACGCGAATAAAATGAAAAATATGCAGAATTGCCGGAAAAAACTTCGATTATTTTTAATGCGCAAATATGTTAAAATTCTATTTGTTTCATATTTAATGCGTTTTCACTTTTTTGGGTCTTAAGAGCTGTAAAAATGAGTGGTTTCACTTAATTATTAAATTGAACAACTTAAGTGGCAACAATGGATTCCGTTGCTACGGAAACTGTAGCAGTGTTAAAAATAGAATATGATATGATTTATTTATGTTTACTTTGCTAGAACTGCCATTTTGGCGTAATTAACGTCGGCAGTCGATGACAAATAGCCAAAATGAATCACACATTAAACTTGGCAATAAATGCAATAATTTAAAGGCATTATCAGCTAGTCATACTGGGTTTAAAAAATATTCTCATTCATCTCAAACAGCATTCGTATTTATAAAGACTTCCTATTTTATTACACCTTGTTTGGCGGGATTAAAAAATATTATCTATTCATACGCTCGTAACACCAACTCATATCAATCGGGGCATAGAATTAGCAATACAAATGAAAAAGTTTAATTTTCTGAAATTTGACGGTGTTTCCCTAACTTAAATCAATTTATTTAACTTGATGAAAATCATTTAAAATCGCCTTAATAACTGCATTATTTCTGAACAGAAAATTAAAATTTCAGGCTAAATTCTAGAAAAACCTACACTTGTTTTTAAAAATACTATTTCTTTACGCTCTCAGTAAATTGCGCCAAGCCTAAAATTGTGCAAACCACTAGAATCCACTTTTTCAAAATCGCCATAT
Source organism: Cheiracanthium punctorium (assembly GCA_038373885.1). Taxonomy (NCBI): domain Eukaryota; kingdom Metazoa; phylum Arthropoda; class Arachnida; order Araneae; family Cheiracanthiidae; genus Cheiracanthium; species Cheiracanthium punctorium. The sequence goes on from JAWZYV010001774.1 coordinate 1,756,906, forward strand.
AAGCCATTTTTTTTCCGCCAAATTATACGGTTATACACTTTAATCTCTGAAATTTACAAATCCTTTTTCTTTTGCGTAAAAAAAATATTGAATTCCTGCTCTGATTTCCCACGCAGACGATATTTTAATTAAAAAATAACCTAGCAAATATTCGAAACAGAAAAAAAAGTATTATTCCTTTATTTTTAATGCAAGAGTGTAAATCATTTAATAAATTCGCCAAACATGGCAACCTCGATGCTTATTTCTCACATTTTCACTACAGGGGTTACAATCGCGGAGTTGCGGAGAGCAAAAATTAATGTTTTTGACGGGTTTTTTTTATCAATATCTCCTAAACTAATTCGAATTTCGAAATTTAAATTAGCGGAAGACCTTCCTCGGAATTTTTCGAATAAGTGGACACCTCGATTGAAACTCAACTCCCAGCGGTTTCGGAGGAGATGATGCTACACACAGACAGACAGACGCGCACAGATTTTAATAGTATAGTATAGAAGATAATAAATTGTCGCATTTTGGCACCCAGTTTAGCGATCGTTTATCAAAAATTGCAAACCTTGTGCGACTTTCAACATTTTATTAACGCCTCCCCCCTCCCCCTCCACGTTATCTGGCAAACACTTTTGAAAAGTGACTCGACGCTAAAATTGTACCAAAATCGTGTCTACACAAAAAGCAAGGTTGAAATTAATAGCACTCTGGTGCTAAAAAGCAAGGTTGAAATTAATAGCACTCTGGTGCTAAAAAGTGTCTATTTCTTGTGTGGTGTTGTACTCTTAATGTAACCTCGATAGGGCTCGCATCTGGTCATCTTGCCTTCTGATCATGTTGAGTAGTATGGGAAAGGACATTTTGCATGGTGCCTGAGTTCGAGGCTAAAATTCGTCTGCTGGCGGTATTTACATCCGCCAGCTCCTATTGAAATGCATTCAGTATCCATTTTATAATTAGTGTTTCTCATTATTAGCCGCTCGAGATGAGTTGTTGTCTTTTTAATATTTAAATAGATGGTTTAGAAGACGATGATATCGCATTTCGCTTCAAAACTTTGTTAATAAAAAGAATATTATGCGTTCTAAAATTATTACCTTGTTGCAAACACTGTATAAATAATAAATCATTGAGTTGATTTTGAGTTTTCTGAGTTTAAAATACTACAAATATTCATTGAAAATCCGCCACACTTTTTTAAAGTACGATCTTTTTAATTATTCTTAGTATTTAATTATTATTAACATTTTAAATAAAATCTCACAATGAAGATAAAATTAATTTATAAAAAGCTATTATTTGTTAATGACTAATATTCTAACGTCTTTTGCAACAGCTATATTTCTGCTAGAAAGTTTCATATAATCCCTTAGGTCCAAACGAGCTGAAACCGAAACTAATCATCACCATAAGATCGTGCACGTGGAGTATCAAATACCGCCAAGTGACGTCACGTGCAAAATGTCCAATGTGGGCAAAGAAACAGAATACTTTGCATCCATGGGCCCCGGCAGCATAGCGCAAGGGGGGCAATGCCCCCCCTGGATTTTTGAATGCAGTGTTTTCCCTTGTTTTTTTGCTCTTTCCAACATAGTAACCATACGTTGAAGTAGTCTTTGCCCCCCCCTGGGAAATATTGTGCCGGCGCCCATGTTTATCTGACTTCTTTGGAGATACAGGTCTTCGGATGTACATTTCTTGAGTTTATAACAGTGTGATGATTTACTTTGTGATTGTTTCTCACAAATATACGCATGATTTATCGTATCGAAGATTAATATTAACCATTTTGACAAAAATTCGAAAAGCGCTTCGGAATGTTCAAAACGAATAATGAGTAGAAAAAGTGAGAGAACTGGTCCTCCATTGTCGGAATTTTATTTTTAAAAAATTATTTTGCACATCATTCACTATTCGTTAGGATATTTTACGTTAAAATGTGTACTGTGGGGGCCCGCCTCTAGTGGAGGCCCCGGGACTGCAGTCCTGGTTGCCCTCCCCTCAGAGGCGTAGCCAGAAATTTTTCATGGGGGGGGTTACGACTACTACAACTCATATATATGTATACGTGTGTGTGATAATGTAGTGAAGAATATACATTTTGTATGGCAAAAATTTCTCATGGGGGGGGTTATGACCCCCTAACCCCCCCCCCCCCCTTGGCTACGCCCCTGCCTCCCCTAAATCTGGCCCTGTAAGTTTCCGCTTCAGATCTAAGTATCGGTTCACACTCCTCAATATTTTATACATCTAGGACAGTGATAGTCAACCCAGCGATGCAGTGGGGGCCAGGGCGGAGCCCCGGTAATTTTTTTAAATCCGGGGTGACGCCCTGGGTAATAAAAATATCAGGTGTTAAAAATATGACAGGAAAAATAATTCAGGTTTTAGTGCCATGAATTTAATTATTACTCCATTGAGTTCAAAAATCTAAAACATTTGTCGTCTTCAGTGTAACTTAATGTTCTCCACTTCAATAAAGTGATGCAATACCTCATAAGGCAGCTGGTGCACCCAAAAAGTCAGGTTCAAAAGAAATACGAATGTGGGGAGGGGGGGGGGGGGGCGTTACAAGTGACCTTTTTTTTTTGGTTGTAAAATTGGGCTGTATTATTAGATTTTAACGTCATGAGTCATGAGGATTTCATGACTTTCTTAATTATTGATTAAATGACTTTCAGAGGCGAACTCTTGTTATCACGTATTCAGGCACGTATCCAAAAAAAACATTTTTTTTTTTTTTGGGGGGGGGGGGTCCAAACAGTAAAAAAGGCAGTAAATTTCACACAAACATACTATATCACAACCATTTTAGTAACAAATATCCAAATTTCGGGGGGGGGGCGGACCCCCTGGATCTCCTCCCTAAATACGTCCTTGCACGTATTCTTTTTCTTCTTTCCGTTTGTGTATTATTTTTCTCTCCATCATTTTTCGATGGATCGTTACTTTTGAAGGGGCAGTTGTGTGCTGCCTGTTGGGGAGACGATGACCCCCCTTTGGGGACTTCTGATTCATTCGTCGGGGAATTTTTAAGATAAGAAACAGTTCAATTTTTAGGGCAATTTTAATTTTGAAATATTTAAAAAAAATACTTTTATAGTACTTTTGTTTTTTTAAACATTCGTGAAATGATAGGTTTACATTTCAATCAGAAACAAAATAGTTAGGTGTGGTAAAATAGGGGGAATATCCGGAACCAACTTCAATGTTTGTTGCGGAGGTTATACAAATGCAGAAAATTACCATTTTAACGAATTACTGTAACAAGCCTAAGTCAACTAAGACCATTTCTTTTCTCGGAAGCATTCCTCAGCTGTATGCTTTTACTGCTGCCTTTTAAAAATCCAATAAAACCATCCTTACGCTTTGTTGCTCCTTTTTAATTATCTTCACAACGAAAATACAAGTGTGTTTCAATCTCAAGATGAACAAATTTTTACATCTCTTTTTAAGTAAAATGGGTTTAAAGAAATGGGAAAATGGGTGTCTAACACTATCGGTTTGCTTTTAAAGCTGCTCTAAAGTCCTGCGACGCTTACTGTAAAAGCACTTATTTTAGCGAGTCGTAATTTTCGCAAAAGTGAAGATATCGGCGATTTCGCCAGCTGAAAACTTCGTGAAATTTATATGAACAGAACCGAAAGGTGAAAAATCCCGAAAATACCTAAAAATAGAACCGCTTTGCGTAAGGCATTTTAAGAAACTTTCTTTTGCCTGAAAAGTCCGCCCCACCCTCCCCATTTTGAAAGGCTGACAATGAAGGTGGATTTAAATATTGTAAGTGAATGAGCTGCATTCTATCAGGTTGTAACGAAAGTTTTCCGCCAAATCTGCCTGAAAAACTCACTTCTAACTCCTTAGATAACTATTTATGAACTTTCGGTATCAAACCTGTACAGTGTCACATGATACAACAATAGTACTTAAAGCTGCACTCATAATTCGTTGATATTCTGTAGCTGACTTTTTGCAACACAACTGGAAGTAAATGATGGTTCTAATCCTCTAGAGTGATAGTATTATTTGAGACACCTTGTACTTAATGGTAACTATATTTTTTACAGATTTCACATCATAGTGTTATAAAGTAAGTCTCTTTCTTCCAAATGCCAAAAATCGTTTAACAAAATATGAGCAAATACGCCAACGCGAACTGTGTGCTGACAATGTTTGAGGTGGCGGGAAACTTTCGTTACAACCTAATATTATATGTATTATTGTTTTTTACCCTAGAAATAGTTGTAAGAAAGAAAGCCAAGCTGTATGAAAGATCGGTGTCAAGAAAGAGTTTGTAACTGTGCAATAAATTATTAAATTTCGGTAAGGGAACAATTTCTGATTTTTTATTATTATTTGAAGCGGAAAAAAAGTATTTCGCGAGGATTTAATTTTGGCAATTTCGACTTACTCGCGAAAATTAGAGCCTCTCGAAAATAAGTGCTTTTACAGTATTAATTTTTAAACGGAACTCTTCTGAGAGGATGTAGATGCATTATGTAGGCGGGAACTTTCTTTTGGTGTTTACGCCCACTTCATTGTTAGAAGGACATCACTTACGGTGGATAATAAACACACATTTTTAAGCATGGGCGCAGACTGAGGGGGCTGTAACCCCCCCTCCCTCCCCCAAATGGTTAATTAGCTTATAGTTTTATATTTAGCTGAGAATTGAACTACAGCTCACAATTTTATACCCAGACCACGCCCCCACCACCACCAAAATAAAATCCTGGCTACGCTACTGCTTTAAAGCAATAGCGTAGCCAGGATTTTACTTAAGCTTCACAAACAGTGAACAAAAAATTTAAATCATACATCGCGATCTTTTGAGAGTAATTTTGAATTCTGCTGAAATAATAAAATCCTCATCATGAAGACCTTTAAGAGCAAGCTATTACTCATGCAGTCGGAAACCTCTTCCTTATGTGTACACTCTCATCAATTGTAAAAAAAGGCTATAACTTTCGGTAGGTAAGAAACACAGATTTTTAAGCTCCACAAAATTAAACCAAAAATTTAATTAATAATTTAAATAACCCATCGTGATCTTTGAAAGTAACGGTGAATTTGCTGAAATAATAAAATCTGCATCATGAACAGTAGTTGTAAGTGCAGGCGGGAACCTTTACCCGATGTTTATGCCCACTTCAGTTGTAGCGAAAGGTTATGACTTTCGGTAAGTAAGAAAGACAGACAGAGCCGTGTTTCTAATTTGGCCTAAGGTGGCTTTTTCTTTTCTTTTCTTAAAAAAATAAAAAATAAATAAAATCACAGGCGGAATTCACCTGATGCACACCATTTTCCTCCTTCGTTCGAGTTAAAAAGTATTTATTCACGAGTTCATTCATTTATCGAGGCTGGTTACTTTCAATGTCATAGGCCATTTGCTAGCCAAACAAATTGGACGCCACCCCCAATATATGACATATGACATGAACATGAATTTTATGCGTTCAAAAATATACTTTATAAAAACATTAGAGCAATAAAAAAAAAAAATCCTACTTATTGCCCTTGTAATTTAATTTAATGTTTTTCTCTAAAATATATTTTCTTTTAAAACTGACAACTCATTGGTAGTATGCATGGAGATATAAAAATAAAAGCAGCATGATAGGGCGGATGATTTTAATTTTGCTTATTTATGCAGGACCTGAACACATTTAAGCTCCGCAAATAGTAACAAAAAGATCTTATTGAAAAAGAGCAGGTAGTTGCACATGCAGGCGGAAACCTGCATCTGAAGTATACGCCCACTTCATTTGTAAGAATGGTCATAATTTTATGTGGATAAGAAACACGGATTTTTAACCTCGACAAAAGAGCAAAGAAAATTTTTCAATAAATATAGACAAAATGTAGGTAGCTTGTTTTTTCAATGAATCTGACTCAATTTTTAAGAGAAATTTTTTTAATTATGTTCTAAAAAACACTTAACAAAAAGTTTTTCTTTTATTTTAGTTTAAAATGCTCAGTAATTTTTTTTTTCTCATTCAGTTAAATAATAAATATTTTTATAAAAAATGCTGACTATCGGTATCAAAGGTATAATTACAAGATTGAAACTCAGATGATTAGTCATTTATACTAATTAAAAACATTTCAGTTATAAATTATTAAGTAAACGTAATAGAAATTATTCATTTGTTATTCAATAAATTATAAAAGCTGTTCTTTTGAAAAAGCGATAGGCGTCATAGGGCTTTTGAATAACTTTGAAAACTAATAACGTTTAACCCTCGAATAAATTTATGCTGCTTCTATGTTCTATGCACGAATATTAATATTGTAAGCATATGTTTTGTTCAACTTTCAGGAAAAATTGTAAGCACAAAAATTGTTTTGAAAAATGGCCCGAAGAAACTCCGTTTCGAAAAGATTGCATTCTACTTTAAAAATTTTTTCCTGAATGTATCGTAACGTTTATAGGTTCACTGTTTGCAATCGTGCACAGTACACTTTGTAAAGATACATTCTAAATTTTTTTAAGTTTCTAGCACAACTGAATTCCTTATTATGGCGTTCAAAATTTGCATGTTGGAGGGACGCCGAATTTGCGGTCATCTAATTCTGTAACTGTTCTTAGTCTCTGTTCTAGGTCCCTAAATGCCACATTAAGAAGCTGCAGTGACGTATCCAGAATTTTATTCGACTGTGTGTATGGGTAGGAGGGGTTGTAAGTTTAGTAATGTGTTAGATTTCGGTGTAGTGTTCCTGCTGCCGCCCCTTCAGCTTCCTCCTGGATACGCCCCCTGAGAAGCTGATTTTATTTTCTACACCATCTTACTTTTCTCACGGAGTGCTCGGAACGTTTCTCACGGAATATTGCTTGGACGTAGCTTAAATTGTAATAATTTCTAAAGATTTTTTTCTTCGAAATGTGCACAGATGAAAAGGTGTTTCATAATAATTATGGATGAAGATACGTTTTGTCTAAATAATTTAGAAAAAGAAAAAAATCAATAAGCGTGATAGCAGCGCCAAGCGGCAGAAAAGAGAAGTTCTCTCGTTCGCGTTTTTCGCTCCGTTCGGATAGCCGTGTGTAAGATAGCAGAGAGCCATGAAATAGATAAATTGTAAATTTAATTAAACATTATATATTTTTTTAAAAAGTTGAAAAGAAGGAAAGAAAACGTTAGCCCCGCACTTCTTAAAAGGGCGGTAGACACGGACGTATATAAGGTAGGGGTTTAGGGGGTCTGAACCCTCCCTTAGTCTACGCAAAAATGCTAATAGTATTAGCAAATTGTCCTCGTGTAATGGGTAATAAAAAATTACTATAAAGATTAAAAAATTGAAATGTAACTGAGAATTTTTGCATGTTATTTATAGTAAAATTTACTGCCAATCAAATTTTACAATAAGAATGGACCCCCGCCCCCAATAGCTGTGAACCCCTCCCTTGTGAAAGCTATAGCTCCCAGATAACCAGTTACATCCGTTGGATATCCTACATATATCATTTAGATCCTACAGCCGTCATATCATACTGTAGGCGTCTATAGAAATCCACTGGCTACTTTGTATCTGACAGATGCTAGAGATCCAGTCAGAGAATCCGACGGATGCCTGCCGATGTCACTTTTAGACGAGCATGCGCAGTTATCAGAACTTTCGGAATCGGAAGTGATCGGAAGACAGTAGCCATTTTGTTGAGCGCGAAAATGTGTGCAAGTGTGGCGAGTGGCTTGCGAAGTTAATAAACTACAATACCTGTATTTGAACTTCATAACTTCATGTAGATAAAGTAAGTTTTTAAATGCATACGTACGTGTATTACTTATTGTAAAAGAATTATTAAGAAAAACTTCTTTTAAGAGTTGAAAAACTTATGATTGTTTGGTTTCCTTCACGTGGTATGTGTGTGTGCTTGCAAACGTTGCTTTATTCAATGCCTAGTAATTAGTATTTTCAGCCGGAAAGCAGTAAATAAACAGTAAAAAATTTGTACTACTACAAAGATTTAAAAAATTTGTGATTTTGCAAGTCGAGTTGTTGACTATCCATATTTGTTTTGAAATTGCCTTTTTATAGGTGTCAATCTCGATATTTTAAATGGTTAAGTTTTCTACATTAAAAAAAAGGCTGAAAATAACATGTTACATATTAGATAGAAAGAATTCAGATTTATTTTGGGGGAAAATGCTTAATTAAATTGCTCCTGTTATTAATTGTTTATTTATTTTTGCTACTGTGACGAAAGATTAACTTTTTACACTACCTGAAAATATCGTTTTGCATAGTACCCTTCTTTGTCTTATTTCACAAAGTTTTCAATTAATTTTGATGGGATATTGCTGGATTTATGTGCTCAGATATAGCATTTGAGAAATGCAACAAGCAATTGTGTTTTTAATTGTTGAATGTGTTCATTACAACAAAACAAAATTTACATAAAAAATATCAGCCTTTCTGATTATTTTAATTTATCAAGTTTGCTATGCTATGGTTTTTAAATTAACGAAGTTTTTATGTTTGTTATCTGAACAGTTTTAATTTTGGTTTTATAAGTAAACTAATTTGTATTTTAATTATATTAATTTGAGCATTGAAAATATTTAGTTCAGCCTACATTATAAGTTATCCTGGAGTGAGTTTTCTTATAGTAGTATTAAGATAGTGGTGTGCAAAAATGTGATTTTGGTACCAGGGGTGGCTCCAATGGGGGGGCCGGGGGGGCACGTGCCCCCCCGTCGGGGAACTTGTGACCCCCCATCGGGGCTATTTGATTTATTCGTCGGGGAATTTTCATAAGAAGAAATCTATATTTTAGCTGAGTTTTAATTTTGATTTTGCGATTTAAAAAAAGTTAATTTTGTAATTTTTAAATACACATGAAAGGCGAATGAGTATTGGAGATTGAAGCGGATATGTTTACATTTCTGGGAAGGGGGGGGGTATATTCCTCAGAACTTCTGAATAATGGCTAAAGTACTTTCCGTTTTCATTCATCTCTTATCTCTGCGATCCTTTTCATGTCGAGAAACAGCCACTTCCTGCATCTTCCAATACTGTGATGTGTTGACGACGGCAGGGGAGACTTCAAATTCGAATAGTGTATACTTGAAATCTGTGATCCCACTCTCAGGAGGCAATTAACTGGATTTGCAGCAAGACATCAATCTTAAGGTAACAAAAGTGCCAGTCTATTCTTCAAACGACATATTTATGAGACCACATGTGCGCCCACTTTCTATTCCAGGCTCTTTTAATTGCTTAAACGATTGTGCATTTTGTCGCCGACACCGTAGGAAAGTACAATATGGGTGTGTGTGGTCGGGATGGGGGAGACAGTGACCGTTAATTAGCCCAGTCGGGTAGATAAAAAATTTCGAGGGAAGGGAAGTATGGCTTCAAATGGGGGATGTTCTTTTTTCCAGAAATACGGTTTTTGTACTTTTATTGGTCCTCAGTGACAGAATGATGAGAAAGAAATGGTTCGTCGAAATATCCCATGTATTTTTATTTTTTCTTCGCAAACCCATAGTACATCACTTTTCCAACACTTGTTATTGTGCATTGTGCCAGTGACTTAGACAGAGTTTAGAATAGTGGGCATTTTCTTTTTCTTGTTACGGCAGCATAGCATATCATTGTGAAGTGTATAAAAGTTTAATTTCACTTTTGGCTTTATATTTCCTAAAAAAAACATCGGTGGTGCCAAAAGCACAAGATATGTACAGTGTGCTTTATGTCGTGATATTTTTGATAATGATTATGTAAAAAAAAAAAAAAAAAAAAACATAGGATAACTAAGCATTCAGATCTTCATAAACAAAATCGACTGGGGCCTGTTCAATTACCAAATGGAATTAAGAGAAAGAATCCTTGGGATATTTCTTCTTGCTCTTCGAATGTATGTTTATCTACGGAATTAGAGAAAGAAAACCCTTCAAGTTCATCAGATCCACAAACTTCAAGTGAGTTATATGTAAATTACATTCATATATTATATTTTAAATTTGTTTAAAAGCTTTAATATTATTATTTAAAATATGGTCAGTTTATATCTCTAAAGCATTCAATTATATCTTCTAAGCACTTGCTTTTTGTCATGTATTTGTACAAATATACTATGCCCAAGGGCGGATCCAGAAATATTTTTCAGGAATGGTGCAAAGCTTGAATACCAATTCAGAATTGCATGAACATGCAATTTTATTTGAAGCGTATTTTTACTAGTGTAAATATTTTCCTCTCGAGGAATTCGCACACCCTGTGCCCTCGCCCTAAAACCACACTTGCCTCTCACCCCGCCCCCCCTTATGAAAAAGAATTGAAACTAGTTTGAGCACAAATTTTGAATGAACACATTCTGCGTTAATTAAAATAAAAATAATTTTAAAATAAGGCACATATTTCAAAAACTGAGTCACTTGTTCTGTCTCAGAAATTTTAAAATACTACTTTAAAGTTTATTTATTAACAGGATTTTAATGATACATATATATCATTAAATGTCCTTAGACATGGATGCTCGTAATGGTTTGGAGTGCACTTTTAATCATAGCTGCGGTCAGAGTGCACTTTTAATCATAGCTGCAGAGTCATAACTTTTTGACTTGAAGCTGTAGTAGAAGTCGGACTTTTTGACCTCACATTCTGATTCTATGAAATGTTTTACAACATTATTGTATTTTAAATTATATTAACTGTCTGAGTACTCTATGAATTAATCTAAATTTTCTCCTAATTGGTCTTTTAAACACTATGAGTACTTTTAAATGCGCTCTTGCTTTTAAACCATTGATAAGTAACATGTTGTTCACCCCATTATATGTCATTCCCGCTAAATTACAGGACAGGATATACATTTTAAAAATATATTCTTTCGTTGCAATTTCGAATTGTTTGGTATATTTATCAAATACGATTTAGTAATTGGAGTGAGGACGAAAGGTATGTCTTTATAAACTTTCAAATTGCATTAATGCAAATTTAAATTAAACACAGAGTTAATGTAATTGTATGTAAATTAACAGTATTTTAATTCACGAGTCAAAAGTTTTTGTGTCATAAATGTAAAATAAAATTTCCCATTGTATTACTTTTATTCATAGAGCTACAAAATTTATAAGTCTTAATTGATATTTTTAAAAGGGATTTACGACTCGGGCGATAAGAAATTTCGGATTTTGTTTACTACGGGAACTTTTTAAAATGTATATTTAATTGTGTAAAAATTTGACATGACAAAATATTTATAAAATTATCTTACAGTTATTCATCTCTGGCATTCAAAATATGTATAAACCTATGAATATTTAAACGCTTTAACTAAAAATTTTCATTTTAATTAGAAATATTTTAAACTGGTCGTATTTTATTTATTTATAAGTTAGTGTGTTATGCATTCTATGTCTTTAAAATTATTTTATCACAGTAATCCTTACTTGAACTCTTATAACTGTTGAGAAAGTAAGAAGATATTTTTATAACTAAGTGGTTAATTAGATAATTTAACTTTTAACTTCTTCCGAATAAAAAAAATAGTACTTTTCTGTTTCTTAGATGGCATATTCGAATAAATTCTAAATATAATTTTTATTTATAAATAGATTCAATCGAACACAATATGCACGATTTAATCTTTAATTTTATAAAAATTTAGCAGTAAGATTTGTTTTTACTTTTATTTTATTTGTAATTTAAGAATTAGTCAAATACATAGTTTGTTTATTTGGTAACATACTGTATACATATACAACGAGTTAGAATTTGCACTATATAGAGAAATCTAACTGGATTAACCGGCCCTCTTTAGCTAAGAGTTCATAGCTATGCACACCAAGAAGATTAACAGCTGCAAGGGAATTATTACATTTTGCTGGTAAAAAAAGAAAAGTTAATTTTAAAAAATTAAATAATAATAATAATAACCAGCTCCTCTGATAGACCAAAGCCCTCTCCAGTCCAGTATGAAGATGGCTGTGGATAGATCTCAAAACGGAATATAAGTTAAAGGAAACTGATTAATCTTGACTGACAATTTAATTTTTATATCGTTGTGGAAAAAATAACTATTGTGAATTTTAATTCAGTTATTTTACTGCAAAGTAAATAAAAATTATGGTATACAGCGTCTATATCGTCTTCCAAAATTTTCCCTTTTATCCTGTAAAATAAGTAAATAAAATAAATAAAATAAAAGTTTTATATTTCCATGTAGATTTGTATGTTATATACAGTGGCGTATCGTAAGCCACCGCAACTTCCCTTATTTTGAATCTTTATACAAATCGCTGTTGAATCCATGGATGGCACCAGCATTAATATAAACTTAAAATAAACTAATAGCATATGTTCTAAACTGATTTTTGAGTTACAGAATTATATGTATCAGAATTCAACTCTAAAACTTTTAAACAGATTAATATTATGTTTGTTATTCGTCTTATTAATTAAACTCTTTTTCGTTAATGTTGAAATTTTAAAAATGATACTTTCACTATGAATTATTAGTAAATGAGCTTGCTTTATAAAATTATTCATCACGTTTGTGGAAACCTCGTTCAAAACTATCTTGGAGTATTTCAAAAAAGTAAATTTTTATCAAGGTTAGTTTCGCTAAAAATAATTATTTTTTGGTGTGTCTTGGCAAATTATAAGCTGTCCGATTATATTTTTCTGACGATATTTTTTATTTTATTTTATTTTACATTTTAAAAGAAAATGGTTAATTTTCTTCATGAGTGCTTGACTTTATAAAAAAATTTAATAGCGCATATATTTACGTTCTCTTTCGGAGATTTTTATAATTTATTATTATTATTATTATAATTAACTGAAGCTCCCAGGGGTACACTTCACAACAATTCTTTTCGAAATTGAGATACGGTGCCATCTTTTAACTTTCAATAAGTACTATCACCACATGAATTATTATTGAAGTAGAATCATTTTAAAGCTGTAGAAACAAGCGCCAAAGTTTCGGTATGCCACTTTACTGCGCGCCTTCAAAATCATTTTTCTCAAAAGAAAATTTTTGTTGTAAAGTGGTTCTACCTATAAACATTTCAGTTGCATATTTCTCACTTTATTGTGATTTAAAATATTAATATTACATAAATTAACAATTCGATTAATATTTTTACAGTAAAACATGTTGGCCAGAAACACTAGACTTTTTGAGATAACGAGTTGAAATTAAAGGGAATCAGTTTGTAAATGGAAATGTAGATTACGGCCAATTATCTACGCTAGGGATCTTGGCCGGTGGTGGGTTTGCCCTCCGTGGGGGACTTTCTAAGAGGTCCTAACCCGTATTTATGCAAAGTTTCGGAAAAAAAAACACGGAAAACACTGAACGGTTAGGTCGGCGGACGCGACCTAGTGCCGAACCAGGCACCTTCCGTCTCCCAGTTCAAAGCGCTAGCGCAATGCCACTGGTGGGGTGGGATTCAATTTGTAAGGGAAAACGCATTTAATGAGATATCAAGAATTTCGATGTTCGAGATATCGAAGTTAAACTGTAATTAAATTTACATATATCTCTTAATTTTATAAAAATAACTGCAATTTGTGTAAAAGCGTGCAAATTTAGTCATGCTTAATTTATAAAATAAATTTTCAGTGAATTTACAGCAATATTCTTGCACAAAAAACTTTTGTTTCTGATATTTTTTTCTGCGGGGGGGAAATAAAATGCGTAGAACTTTCTTCGCTGAACTTTTTTCAAAGAATTTCATTCATATGAAATATTTTAAGCGTTAACCTGAAGAACTCTTAAAAGTAGCTTTCGAGATTTTACAGAAACGTGCAAGGCCGTTACCAGGGGGGAGGATCATGTGGGTTTGACCCCCCCCCCCTCCAAAATTTCAGTAAATGCATTATCAGTTTATTTGCGTTGATTCTAGATATCAGTTAATTTAATTTTAGCACTACAGATCCCCTCCACCCACCGAAATTTTTTGCTTGCTGAGGCCTTGGGGAAATATTTGTGTAATGTAAAGGGATTTTGAGATACGTTAATTGGGGTCAGTTTAAATAATAATCTACCAGGAAAGATTGTGCAGTGGTTTTTGAAAATATCCGGGGCCTGAGTGTCCGATAATGTATGTCGATCCGATTCCTGGAAATATTTCACAAAACAAAACATTATATTGTCCTCCATCTCCTCTAAACTTATCTGGATCCTAGATATTTTAGTTTAGAAAATGATTTATCGTGAAAAAATCACTTTCTAAAGTAAAATATTTTCAAGTGGCGCAAATAGTTGCAAATTTCCATATCATACTTGGTGACAAAAATGTCATAAAAGAAGGAGGTCAAAGCCCCATCTTGGATACGCCACTTAGCATATGTACATGTATATTTGTGCCCCCTCGTCAGGGAGTTATGACCCCCCGTCGGGGAAAGTCTAGCGCCACCACTGTTTGGTACATATATACAAATAAACATAGGGCCTTAAAAATTTTAGTGTCTCTTCAAAATATGTACTACACACTGTAATAAACAAAAAATCTTTCAATTGTAATACTACAAAAATTCTTAGCTTGTGAATTAGTTTAAAGTTTTGTGAAATGTGATGTGACACTTTGAAAACTTTTCTTCTGCATTTCCATGTTAACAAAATTTTTATGGAAGTTTCGTAAGAAGCAAAGTTTTTTCCATTCATTTCAGTGTGTACTGCAGTTTATAAAGAATCATTTTCAATTTTTTGAATCCCTGGCACAATTAATTTTGTTTACCAAAACCATGCATCAGGTTTTGTGTTTCTTTAAACTACAGCCTGGCAAATGTTGCTTTTATAGGGACACCCACGGACGGGGCTATGGGGGCTCAAGTCCCCATAGAGGGGGAGTGTTAGAAGTAAAAAGCATTGAAAATCGTCCCTAATGAATTAAATTTTTCTTTTTAAAAATTGTCTTTAAATTATTTCTAAAGAACATTTTATAAAGTTAGTTTGTGAATAAATACTTGCAGTTACTATACAAAGGCAGTTAAACTCGTTTTCAACGAAACTGAAAAGATCTGATTATAATTTGTCAACAGCATTGCTCATATGCATGTTGTTCTATGCGCAAGTCAAGTGGCACAGAATATTTTGACATTATAAGGGAGTTATAACTATATAATCGAGGTCACTATAACAGAGTTCAGCAGAATTTGTAGCCTACCCCCCCCCCCCCAAACTAAAACCCTGAGTGAGCCAGTGGTTACTTTTTCAATTTATATTGTTAATTTATTAATTATTGTAATGGTTGTACGTAGTCAGAGAATAAATTATAATGATTTTAATAGTCATGTTTATCATCCCTTAAATTAAGTGTAATCACCATCTCCACTGACATGTATGAGAATAAGATGACTTTAGAGAAATGTTTTGATGCAATACTTTTAATGCTACATATACTTTCAACTATCAAAAACAAGATCTCTAAGCATGTTCTTGAAAATAGGTACCTTTTATGATAATTTGAAAACAAAATGACATTAAAATTTTTTTTTAAAGTTCCTTTTTCATCTGATTATGCTGTTGCACTTCAGAAAATTTTGCAGTGTAATTCTGTGTTTATTACACAGTTAGTTCTTTTAGAAATTTTCAGAACTCTCAATTGATTTATAGGGATGGGATAATCAAATGTAGTCTAGCATTTAAAGAGGTATTGTTTGTTCGCGAAACAGGTTTTCTTTTGTTTCTGCTTTCAGTCTGGTAATACTTAGGTAAAATAATGTAAATTATGGAAATGCAAAATCATCAGAGTTTATTGAGGATGTATGCAGACAAAATTTGTCTTTTTTGTGGCTCCTTCACAAAATTACATTTGAATAAAGCATCCTTAGGGAGGGGGGGGGGATCAATTAAACTGGCCCTTCACAAAAAATATAGTTGAATTAAAATGATCTTCAGTATTTTGCACTGTATTTTAATTTGTTTCGTAAACTGTTTTAACAAGGAAAACTTTGACAAAAATTCACATAAATTTTCCCAGAAAAGTGTATAATACATTCAGTTACAATATATGTGTCATATATTTATATGCCGTGTTTAAATTTTGTTTAAGAATTTTGCAGCAAATGAAGCTTGAATGATTCAAAATTTTGGATCCTTTCCTTTAAAATCTTGCAGAAGCTTTTATTTTATGTAATTGGACTATAAATATGTTATTTTAACTTACTGTGTGCGGCATTTCGGCTTTGATAATAATCAACTCCTGATTATATATATATATATATATATATATATATATATATATATATATATATATATATATATATATATATATATATATATAATATATAATAGCTTACTTACGTGAAGTGAAATCCCAAGATAATCCAATGATAAAGTGAAGAAAATATAAAAAATAGATAGCACATGGTGCCAATTAACGAGCTTATTCCGGATAAGTGTTTAAATATAGCCTTTTAAGGCAATGAAAGAGTGGAAAAATTGAATATAGAGCGCCAAATTAGAACTGGTGTGCATTTAAGCCTAATCACATGTAATCAGAAATAGTCCGAAAATGGAATTAATATTGAAATGGTGTGCTCTATCATCAGGCGCCACCGCACACACATTTCAATTTAATCGAAAAAAACAATAATAGCTAGGTTTCTGCAAGTTACCTGACCAAAATTAGGGTCCTTTTGTAACTTGGGGGCGCGACCGTAGCTATTAGAAAAAAACAACGAGGAAGTGGACCGACACGAAGATCAAAGCTCAGTAATGGAGGCAGTATTAGTGCATGTTGCCATCAGAGAAGGCTTACTGCAATCAATAGACAAGTAATGCCATGGAGTGTGAATAAAAAATGATATATTAATAATACTTTGGAAGTATGGAAAGGAAAAGAATAAATAAATAAAAAAAGTAATAATTAAATGAATAAATAAAAAGAATAAAACTGGTAATAATTAAATGAATAAATAATAAAATAAATATTACACTAGTATATCTAGCCTATGTTTTACGTAGTACTAGCTGCAGTAGCTAAGAAGTACTTAGTTGAGGTTGTGGAAATGGAGAAAAACTGTAGCAATAATATTAACAATAATGATATTGATAATAATTATATTCATTTATTATTGCTATTTATGCTAATATAATTGTAAAATATTTAGTTAGAACAGTACTCTGTTTGGCTTCATTGGTTACAGACTCACATAAAAAGGAAAAAGAAAAAGTACCAGTAATCAACCATTCTTAAGAATAGATTTTTTTTTTTTTTTTTTTTTTTTTTTAAATAAAATATATATAGATATATATTTATATTTTTTTTTTTTTATTTTTTTTTTTTTTTTTTTTTTTTTAAATTTAGAAAGAACCAACAACCAACCCCATCCTCACCAACCAATATTCTGATTAGGACATACAGTTTTTTTGATTACATAGAGGATATAAAATGGAAGTTAGAAATTTACTGGGATAATTATATTTTATAGCATTTTTATATAGGTCAGTTAAGTTATTAGCCTTAAAACTATTGGTACATAGAGACTCTATTCTATACTTATGATTAGAGATAATATTTCTAAATACAGAAGTGTGCATACATGAATTGAAATGAGTGAAGGTATTAACCTGAAAATTAAAGTCATTTCTTTTATTATATATATTAAAGGATAGACTCTTATCGTCATTGATTCTAATTTGTAAGTCTAAAAAATTAATTATTCTATTATTATTAGGATTTTTTATTAGTTCTAGGGCTGAATGGTAGGCTATGGGTAGGTGGTCAGTATCACTATAAGTATTGTCAGTAGCTATTGTTATTATGTCATCTATGTACCTATATATTATAAGAGAAGGATTATTGTAATTTTTTTCATAATTATATAAATATAGGTCTGCTAAGTAACTGGAATTGGAACCACCTTGTGGAATTCCTATAACTTGCTTATATAATTTATTATTATGTAGAATGTAGTTATTATAGATTATGAACTTTAAAAGATTTTCGAAATACATAGTATCTATGTAAGAAGGCAGGGTTATATTATTATTACTATGTATAAATAGATTCAATATTATATTGTATAAGTCGTCTAGTGGTATACTATTGAATAAGTCTTTAAAATCATAAGTTGATATGTTAATTACATTGTATAGAGCATTAATCTTATTTTTTAGTTCATAGCTATTACCTATAGATACTGAAGTAGTGTTAGATTTTATGTACAGATCATGCATAGAAGTAAGTATTTTTAGTAATATTTTGCTTGCTACATTATTATAAGTGTTACATCCTATAGTAACAGTTCTGAATTTTAGTGGCGTTTTATGAAACTTTGGTATTAGCACTAAGTAGGGATATTTTAGATTGTCATGCTTGATTTTAAGTAACTTGTGGAAAGCTAAGATCTTTTTGTTAAATGTTATCTCAGAGATAGATGTTAGACTGAAAGTTGGATTATTGTTAATGGATGAAGCTAAGAGATTGTGATATAACTGCTTACATATTATAGCGTAGTTATTGCTAGACTTATCAACATAAGTAATGATAAAGTTATTCTGTAGCTCTGTTATTTGATTGCTTAGTTTTATATTTTTAGTATATCTAAATTTACAAAGTAGTTGTTTTTTAAGGTCAGCAATAATATTAAATTTCCATTCATTAAAGAAGGCGGAAGGTTTGCTGTTTTTTATTGAAGTGTTATATATATATACATCTATATTATAAATAAAAGTATCTATTATATCATCTATACAGTATTTAGTGGGTAACCTAAACTTAGTACCTCTTTTCATGATCCGTTGAAGTTTAAGATCTTTGATAATAGAAAGATCTCCGGTAACTATATGCCCAAAATCAGAATTAACATAAGAATTGTATTGACCACTGGTACAAAGACAGGGTACCTCATCATCGGGTACAAAGTTCCTACAGAAAGAGTTATAATTAAATATCTTTCTACCCATAGGTATAGGGTATTTGAAAGATTTTTTTAGGCTGAGATGCGGTAAAGGGAAAGAGTCAGAGTGAGATGATAAAAGTTTATTGAAGTTAATCATATTGAAAACAGGATTGGAGAAATTAATTACAAAATTGGAATTTAGCTTAGTACTATTGCGATTGTGACCTAGTAAATTGTAATTTAGTGCATTGGCACGAGTAACTATTAAATCATAAAACAAGTGGGCAAAATGGTCAGAGAATGTATAGGAAGTGAAAACTTTATAATACTTTGAGAGGTGTTTTTTCTTTAAAGAGAAAACGTAGGCTCGTATTTTTAGCCAATTATGGTCAACCTCAAATCTTTTATTTAAGGTATATAACTCAGACTGAATGTGCTTATTTGACAATATGTTAGTAGAAGTAGCTTTATGCTTTCCTCGTTTATATCGACTTGTTCGTTTATATAAGGACAAATTTAAAAGGTTATAAATAGGAGTATACTTGGAGGGATCAGATTGTGTATTATAATAATGTAAGTGTTTATTATGTACTATTTGGTATATATAAATTTATCAACTCATACAGAGTGTTAAAAAATAATTTTTAAACAGCATGACTTCTCAAAATTGAAAGTTTAAACTAGTTAAATTCCTTCTGATTACCTAACCTCTCAACAAATAGAAAATAAAATTCTCACTATTCTAATTAAGTTGATGAAAGTTGCAAACTAAAAATATCAATTTACATTTGTTTTACATATTTTAGATGTGCGAATAACCTATCATTAACATTTGATGCAATTTCAGTTTTTAGTAATGAGATAATTTTATTCACATACTAATACATTAATGTGGATGAGTAACATGCAATTTGTATTTATAAA